>VDFB02000003.1:458874433-458953537 GCA_007258455.2 Sequoia sempervirens
GATTGTTGCAAGATTTCAAGCTAATCCTAAGGAATCTCATGCGACTGATGTGTAGAGGATTTTCAAATACTTGAAGGGGATAGTTTATTATGGCCTATGGTATCCTAGAGATGATGACCTTACTTTGAGTTATGTTACTAATGTTGATTGGGTAGGAGATGTGATTGATAGAAAATGTACTAGTGGTGGTGCATTTTTCTTGGGAAAGAAACTAATTTTATGGTTAAGTAGGAAGCAAAATACCATTTCTTTATCTACTATAGAGATAGAATACATTGTTGCTGCTAACAATTTTACTCATGTATTGTGCATGAAGAAAATGTTGAAAGATATTAGAGTTGTGTATGATGAACCTATTGCTATATTCTATGAAAATTCAAGTGCAATTAACATTTCTAAGAATCTGGTGTTGCATTCAAAGACAAGCATATATCTATCAAATTTCACTTTTTGAGAGATAAGATGAGTGAAAAGGAAGTCAAATTGGAGTATGTTCCTACTAATGAATAGATTGCAGATATATTTAAAAATCCTTTTCCTAAGGATACTTTTGAGTATATCAAAGGGAAGGTAGGGGTGATTACCCCTCCTAATCAAAACTAAGATGCATTGACTTGCATCAGTCCATGCATTTCACAGGCATATCTTGATCTAAATTGATGTTGTGGTGGCTGCTACTCAAGGGGGAGTAGTTCGATGTTTATATACATGGTTTAGATCTTGTATGTATCTTTGTCATTGATTTCAAAGGGGGAGAAGAGTCACGTGAAAGAGTTGAGGAAAAAAGAGTCATAATCTAAGGGGGAGAAAGTGCTAAGAGAGTTGTGTTGATGGTGTTTTTCACATCATGTGTTGCCATCAATGCCAAAGAGGGAGATTGTTGGATGTTGTGGTTGTGTTATTGATATGTGGTTGTCATTGATGTCAACACTATTGGCATTAATGTCTTTAAGGCTATATATGTTGAGGATTTTGAGAAAATTGTAATAAAATGAGTTGCAGGTTGTTAGTGATGAAGTGAAGTTTAGTATGTTTCCAACCTTAGTACATTGATGATTAGAGGTTGTGGATTAAAGGGTTTTTTTTTAGTATATCTAGTTTATCCACATTAAGTTTCAGAGATCCACATGAATATTTTATCGAGTTATGAGTATCTATGTTCTAACAGTTTTTCTATTGCTTTAGTTGGTGTTCCTAAATGAAGATGATGTGATTCTAGTAAGTTCAGTTGTTGCAAATGCTTCTCTATTGATTCATGATGTTTGTGGATGTTTCTAGATGATGCTCTATCTATGTTACATGTTTGCATTGATCATTGTGCTTGTAATTGGTGATTTTCTCTTACGTGTTAGTGTTTTACATGTTCATGGTCGATAGGGTAATTGTAGCATGTTGTGGATCTTCGTGGAATAATTTTTGAAAGTGTTTCATGTTCGAGGATTTTTCTTTGGGTATTCATTATGATGTGGCCAACATTGGTTGACTTGCATTGAAAATTATTTATTGTTTTGGGCTGACAGTTTGCATATGTTTTATTATTTTGTTGAAGCCAACATGTAGCGATGTAATCTCTTGTTGCAGATATATATAAGTGATTGTTTATTCCATTTTAAGGCATGCGTATGTATAAGATGTGTGAATAATGTCCTAATAATTCAAAGGCAGAAGCAGAGTGTGAAGAAGTGTTCATGTGCATAATCGAAATTGTAATAAGGCATTAGTAGATGCTATTTTCTCAGTTCAAAATCCTATGAATGTAATCTGAATGTTTTTATAAGATAGTGTGTCTTCCTTTGGATAGCAAGCCTTGTTGTATTTGTGCAGTGAGCTCTAGGCAGTGTTCCTAAATGCATGTGCATTCCCCAATTATTCTTCTTTATACTTTTAATAGGGTATAATCTTGTGGACTGACCTTGACCATGGTTTTTTCCCTAATAGGGTTTCCATGTAAAAGAGTATTAGTGTTATGTGTGTTTCTAGTGTGTTGATGAAGTATGCTTGCATGGTTATTAATCAGATCTAATAATAAGGTTAATACGTTTAAATTTTTGTGACAACTGATTCACCCCCACTCTCTTAGTTGTCTTCCCTTGTGTTGCCAACAAGTATAAGGGTTAAGGGTAGATGCTAGAGGGGAGAGAGATAGAATTAGGGTTTAAGGGTTGAGGGTATAGGAGTTAAGGGTAGAGGGTAGAGGGGAGAGAGATAGGAGTGAGAGAGTGAGAGAGAGGGAGTTGAGAGAGGGAGAGGGGGTAGGAGAGAGAGAGAGAGAGAGAGAGAGAGAGAGAGAGAGAGAGAGAGAGAGAGAGAGAGAGAGAGAGAGAGTTGAGGATATAAGGGTGAAGGGTAGAGGGTAGAGGGGGGAAAGATACAAGGAGTGAGTGAGTGAGAGAGGGAGTTTAGAGAGGGAGAGGGGGTAGGGGGGAGAGAATTGAGAGAGAGAGGGGAGGGGAGGGAGTGGGAGAGAGATAGAGGGTGGAGGATAGAGGTAGAGGGAGAGAGAGAATTAGGGTTTATGGCAGAGGTAAGCAAGGGGAGAGAGATAGGAGGAGTAAGTGAGAGAGAGGGAGCTGAGAGGGAGAAGGGGTAGGGAGGGAGAGATGAGAGAGAGAGAGGGAGGGAGTGGGAGAGAGATAGAGGGTAGAGGATAGATGGTATAAGGGTTAAGGGTAGAGGGTAGATGGGAGAGAGATAGAATCAGGGCTTAAGAGTTAAGGGTATAAGGGCTAAGGATAGAGGGTAGAGGGGAGAGATATAGGAGTTAGTGAGTGAGAGAGAGGGAGATGAGAGAGGGAGAGGGGGTAGGAGAGAGAGAGAGAGAGAGAGAGAGAGAGAGAGAGAGAGAGAGAGAGAGAGAGAGAGAGAGAGAGAGAGAGAGAGAGAGAGAGAGGGAAGGATAGAGGGTAGAGGGGAGAGAGAAAAATTAGGTTCTGTGTAGTTTTGCACACACACACCCCACTCAGGAGGTGGGAACCCTTTTTCTTTTGCATCTCTACATCATGGCTTGGTCAAAAAAAAAAAAATTCTCTTCCTGGGAGGTTATTTTGGGATTAAGTCTAGACTGGGTTTGATGGAGGCAATATTTCAAAGTTTTGGAGGAAATTCACCTGTCTTGGAATTTGAAAATGGGGATTTTGAAGTGAATTTTCAATGTTATATGTAAATATTTTTTGCATCCATGGATAGAAGACAAAAAATTAGGCTGGGTTACTTTTTGAACTTTTTGAAAATTCTTTCCAGAAAAAACGTTATGGAGTTTAGGGGATTTTGACCCTGCCCAGAAATGGGTGATTCTCGTCCCTGATGGAAATCCCCTAAATCCTGATTTTTGCGAAGGGATGGAAATCCTGAAATTTTGCAAAAAAGGAAATTTTCAGCATCATTTGTAAATTTTTTTGCACCCATGGATAGAGGATGGAAAATTAGGTTGGGTTACTTTTTGAATTTTTTGAAAATTCCTTCTAGAAAAAATGTTATGGAGTTTAGGGGATTTTGACCCTGCCCAGAAATGGGGGATTTCCGTCTCTGATGGAAATCCACAAAATTCGCATTTTTGGAAATTTCCATGACCCCCTCAAAATCCCAAAATTTTCTAAAAATGGGAACTTTTTCCAAAATGATTTTTCCCCAAAATGCAATTTTTTTCCAAAATGGAAATGTTTTCCTTTGAAATTTTAAATGTTCCCCGAAAATTAAATTCTTGAGATGTAAAATTTTTTGAAAATAAAAGATTTCCAAAAATGGAAAATTTTTCGAAAATGGAAAGTTTCCATATGAAAATGATTAAATAAATAAAAAGGGGGACTTGCATATGGATTTGTGCCAAGAGGGAGATTCTAGAAATTCAACTCAAATATTAAAAGTGGGGCCTGCATAAGAATCCATGCCCAAACTGTGTACAACTGGAAGGAGTTTTTGGAAGACATGTGAAGTTGATTTCATCATCCAATCAAAAATTTTATTAATGACAAGCTAGCATAATATTGTTTTCTCATTGTTCCATGATGTAACTACTTTTATGCAATTGGATGATGATGTACCGTGAGCTCCCAACTATTGTATGCTTCTAGAAGTGTAATTTATGCCATTGGATTGATTTAATCTTGGCCTTTGATTCAAAATGTAATTTTCTATAAAAGGCCACTGCCTTCTCATTTGTAAGGGGGCTAGATTTTAGAAGATGTAAAAGGAGGAATTGGCTAAATTAGGTGTTAGATTGTGCAAGTTAGTAGCTATAGGAGAGGAGAGAGACTGGAAATTGTTAAGTAATGCTGGAAAAGTGAATGCAATTGGATTGCTGATTTGGCAAGCTTTGTGTTACACTTTGACAATTCATGGTTTCTTGTTCTTGATTCTCAAATGTTAGATGTTAGATTTCAATTCTTTTGCAATGATGGTGAAATGTTAATGATGATGATCGATCTTCGGTTCATACTTTTAGCAATTTGCTTATTGTAATTTGCCCTGTAATGTTAGTTTGGGCCTTATTTTGTGCTAAGTTCAACTGTGGATGCTTGTTTATATTGCGCTAGTTATTGGGTATGTGGATGAATATAAATAGTCTAAAAATATTCAGTTTCCTTAGAAGATTGCACCATTTCTACAGAGTTGTTAGCTTGTCCTTGATCAAGTAGAGATTGGTTTTATTGGAGATCTATCCATTTGTAGCATTCATCATTATTGTGATTGATCTTAGGAGTTAGTTTAGAGTTGAATCTCTTTCAACCCTTATCTCTTTTGCTGTTTATTTTGAATCTGGGTTAGTTTTAGGATTGAAAGCATCACCATATTATTGCATCTGATGAATGTATGCTTCCAACATTCTTCATTTGTAAGGCCCCTTGCGATTACCAACATTTTTGTATATTATTTGAACTTTTTTTGCATTGTCAATACTTGACATTAGAGACCTTGGGGTTATCTCTTGACGCTTTTTGATAGAAATTTACCTTTCAAGAGAGATAGGATACTTGTATCTTATTTGAGTTGTTTCTATGTAGAAAAAACCATCAACAAGTTTAAGGTTTGAGCATATAGGGGTTAAGGGTAGAGGGTAGAGGGGAGAGAGATAAGAGTGAGTGAGTCAGAGAGAGGGAGAGGGGGTAGGAGGGAGATACATGAGAGAGAGGGAGGGAGTGGGAGAGAGATAGAGGTTATAAGGGTTAAGGATGGAGGGTAGATGGGAGAGAGATAGAATCAGGGTTTAAGGGTTGACAGTAGAAGGGTGAAGGGTAGAGGGGAGAGAGGAGAGAGATAGGAGTGAGAGAGTGAGAGAGAGGGAGTTGAGAGAGGGAGAGGGGGTAGGAGGGAGAAACATGGGAGAGAGAGATGGAGTGGGAGAAAGAATCGAGGGTAGGGGATAAAGGGTATAGGGATTAAGCGTAGAGGGTAGAGGGTAGAGGGGAGAGAGATAGAATTAGGGTTTAATGTTTGAGGGTATAGGGGTTAAGGGTAGAGGGTAGAAGGGAGAGAGATAGGAGTGAGTGAGTGAGACAGAGGGAGTTGAGAGATGGATAGAGTATAGGGGTTGGGAGACTAGAGAGAGATAGAGAGAGAGAGAGAGCAAAAGAGAGAGAGGGTAGAGGATAGATGGTATAAGGGTTAAGGGTAGAGGGTTGAGGGGAGAGAGATAGAACTAGGGTTTAAGGGTTGAGGGTATAAGGGTGAAGGGTAGAGGGAGATGGGAGAGAGATAGAAAGAGTGAGTGAGAGAGAGTGTGTTTAGAGAGAGATAGGGTATAGGGAGAGAGAGACAAGAGAGAGAGAGAGATAGAGAGAGAGAGGAAGGGAGAGAGGATAAGGGATCGAGGGTATAACTGTTAAGGGTAGAGGGGAGAGGGGAGAGAGATAAAGAGTTTACTATGCAGGTTGAGGGTTTAAGGGTTGAGGGATTAGGGTTGAGGGTAGAGGATTGAGGTTATAGGGTTGGGGGATTAGGGTTGATGGTTGAATGTAAAGGGTAGAGGGTATAGGGGTAGAGGGTTTAGGGTTTAAGGATTCAGAGTTGAGGGATTAATGGATGATTTTTGAGAATTGAGGGTTGAGGTCTAATGTATAGGGTAGAGGGTAGAGGGTAGAGGGTAGAGGGTTTAAGGATTTAGTGGTGCAGGAGCACCTTGACACAATTATGCCTCCTTGTGGAAATTTAGGAATTTGATTCAATTTTTGTGTTCTTACCTTGTATTAAGGTTATTTGAGTCATTTATCATTTATTTTAGGAGGTCATTTAAGAAAATATTAAAATATGTCAATGTATCCAAAAGTTGTCAACACAAAAGTTCAAAATTGCAAAAAAATGTAAAAAGTTACATTAAGCAACAATTAGTTGTTAAGAGGTCATTAGAGACTGATCAATAATAGGAAATTCAAAACAGTTGGAAACTAATTTTCCATGGTGTAAATTTTTTTAAAAAGGATTTTGAACTCCTTTTGTGGTTGTTGGTGATTGATACCTTGAAGAAAACAATGAAAAAACTCTGTTTTTATGCACATTTTCAAGAAAATTGACTGTTCCAGGATTATGTACTGATTTGTACAGACTTTAAAATGTGTAAGAATTATTTTGAAAGTTGATATTGTCAGCCACCTTCCAAATATTTCTTGTTTCATACATTTTAGGTAAGAATTGTTCAAGATATAGTCATTTTTCTCAAAACTGTCTAAAACCCTTGCTAGGGTAACATTTTTCAGTAAAAATAATGTTTCTCCAAATTTAACTGTTGGATTTTTCTACAAATTGGAGGAAATGTTTTTAATAAGGTCTTCTAAATTATCACTAGAGTGATTGGGTTAATTTGTTGGTTTGTGAAAGTTATAGGTAATTGTTTGCATACATATCTCCTTATTTCGACCTATTTCGTAACAAAAAGTCTAGACAACAAGCATGTGTTCCAAAACAAGTATACCAAAAAATGAGATATGTTTTTAATGGTCAAAATGGGCGCTCAAAAATGTATTTATTTTTTTGAGATTCAATATTTCTTGAAAATTACACCCGATTTAGTGTTTTGGTTCCCTTCAAGTGAAATTTGGGTTTTCGGTGCAAGTAATTTGTAAATCTGATAAAACAGAGGAATAAGGCTGTGTAATTGGTTTATTTCTATAAAAATGATGATTTTTCAAATGTATGAGGGTCTGATTTTAATTTTATAAAGGTTTAGATTCAAGTTTTGAAGAGTTGAGCTTTGTAGCCATGAAGAAATTCAAGGAAATTGAAGTGATTTTGGTAAAGGATTGAATTGTTTTAAGTATTGTTGTTTCTTCCTTTGCTCTGCATCAAATTGGTATCAGATCCTGGGAAAGATATGGGCTGATAATTTGGTTGTGTTTTGTTGGTTGTTTGTAGGAAAGTGAGTTGTGAAGCAAGGAGTAATCTTGCTTGAGAGGATGGAGAACTTGAGAAAGCATTTGCTAGCAGAGGAAGAGAGAAAGAAGAAGAAGAGACAAGCCAAGTTTGATAAAGAGATTTATGAGATTAAACAAGAGATGCAAAGGATGGATACAGAGTTCCTAGAATCCATAAAGAAGATAGAACAACAGATGAAACACTTAATGAGTTGGCACTTGAAAATACACAAGAAAGTTCCATGGCCTATTCACAAGATAATCAAAAAGAGAAGGGAAATCATAATGAAAGAGCAAGAAACCTTTGAAGATGCAAGGGAATATTTCATTGAAGAAGAAGTTGCAAATAATCCAAGCCATGAAGATGAAGAGAAGATCAAGAGCATATATCTGATTCCAGAGGTTGAGGACATTGAGCTGGTTAAGGGAATGATCATGGATGAATTATTCATAGAGGTTTGCAAGGAATTTCAAAATGATGGAGGTATCATTATTTCCACCTTATCTCATTTCATTGTGTTACTAATGCTTTGTAAAAAGGATTGTTTGCAGGTTAAAGGAAAAAGGGAGAAGCATGAGATGCACCAAAGAGTAAAGATTCTAATTTCAGTTGGTGAGCAAGGTATGAAGCTAATTTGCATGGACAAGATAAAGCCCAAGGTGAAAATGAAGGTGATTAAGAGCAAGGAAAATTAGTGGTAGAGCATAGAAAGGATACAATTTTGTGGAGAACATCAATCCAAGTGGACTTGTATTCTTTTCTTGGTTGGGAGTATGGTGCAGGAGCACCTTGACACAATTATGCCTCCTTGTGGAAATTTAGGAATTTGATTCAATTTTTGTGTTCTTACCTTGTATTAAGGTTATTTGAGTCATTTATAATTTATTTTAGGAGGTCATTTAATAAAATGTTAAAATATGTCAATGTATCCAAAAGTTGTCAACACAAAAGTTCAAAATTGCAAAAAATGTAAAAAGTTGCATTAAGCAACAATTAGTTGTTAAGAGGTCATTAGAGACTAATTAATAATAGGAAGTTGAAAACAGTTTGAAACTTATTTTCCATGGTGTAAATTCATTTAAAAAGGATTTTTAATTCCTTTTGTGGTCGTTGGTGATTGATACCTTGAAGAAAACAATGAAAAAACTCTGTTTTTATGCACATTTTCAAGAAAATTGACTGTTCCAAGCTTATGTATTGATTTGTACAGAATTTAAAATGTGTAAGAATGATTTTGAAAGTTTATATTATCAGTAACCTTCCAAATATTTCTTGTTTCATGCATTTTAGTTAAGAATTGTTCAAGATATAGTCGTTTTTCTCAAAATTGTCTAAAACCCTTGCTAGGGTAACAGTTTTCAGTAAAAATAATGTTTCTCCAAATTTAACTGTTGGATTTTTCTAAACATTGGAGGAAATGTTTCTAATAATGTCTTCTAATTTATCACCAGAGCGATTGGGTTAATTTTTTGGTTTGTGAAAGTTATAGGTGACTGTTTGCATACATATCTCCTTATTTTGACCTATTTCGTAACAAAAAGTCCGGACAGCAAGCATGTGTTCCAAAACAAGTATACCAAAAAATGAGATATGTTTTGAATGGCAGAAATGGGTGCTCAAAAATGTATTTATCTTTTTTATATTCAATATTTCTTGAAAATTACACCCGATTTAGTGTTTTGGTTCCCTTCAAGCGAAATTTGGGTTTTCGGTGCAAGTAATTTGTAAATCTGATAAAACAAAGGAATAAGGCTTTGTTTTTGGTTTATTTCTATCAAAATGATGATTTTTCAGATGTATGAGGGTCTGATTTTAATTTTATAAAGGTTTAGATTCAATTTTTGAAGAGTTGGGCTTTGTAGCTATGAAGAAATTCAAGGAAATTGAAGTGATTTTGGTAAAGGATTGAATTGTTTTAAGTATTGTTGTTTCTTCCTTTGCTCTGCATCATTTAGGGTTTAGGGGTTGAGGGTTGAGGGTTAAGGGTAGAGGGTAGAGAGTAGAGGGTTTAAGGGTTTAGGGTTTAATGGTTTAGGGTTTAGGGTTTAGGGTTTAGGATTGGGAGAGAGATAGAAGGAGTGAGTGAGTGAGAGAGAGGGATTTGAGAGAGGGAGAGGGGGTAGGAGGGAGAGACCAGAGAGAGAGATAAAGGGTAGAGGATAGAGAGTATAATGGTTAAGGGTAGAGGGTATAAGGGTATAGGGGAGAGGGTAGAGGGGAGAGAGATAGGAGTGAGTGAGTGAGAGAGAGGGAGTTGAGAGAGGGAGAGGGGATATGAGGGGTAGATGAGAGAGAGAGAGAGGGAGGGAGTGGGAGAGAGAGAGGGTAGAGGATAGATTTTATAAGGGTTAAGGGTAGAGGGTAGAGGGGAGAGAGATAAAATTATGGTTTAAGGGTATATGGGTTAAGGGTAGAGGGTATAGGGGATAGATATAGGAGTGAGTCATAGAGAGCTAGTTGAGAGAGGGAGAGGGTATAGTGATTGAGAGATGAGAGAGAGAGAGAGAGAGAGTGAGAGAGAGATTGGGAGAGAGATTGGGAGAGAGATAAAGGGTAGAGGATAGAGGGTATAAGGGTTAAGGGTAGAGGGTAGATGGGAGAGAGATAGGAGTGAGTGAGGGTATAAGGGTTAAGGGTAGAGGGTAGGGGGGAGAGAGATAGAATTAGGGTATAAGGGTAGAGGGAAGAGTGATAGAATTAAGGTATAAATGGGTATATATGGGTATAGACAAAGACAGAGAAAATAAATCTTTTAAAAAACCAACTTTCTCATAATGCAAGCATGTTTTGAAGTAGAGATATGGTCATTTTTAGCAGGAAATAATGTGCTCACGTTATAACGTGAGCGTGTTATAACATGAGCGCATTTTGTCTTGCACTAAAAATGGTAAAAAACTCAATATACCCATGACCTCAATGCCCACATTCTGCATATTCTGCTGGTTCTACACGTGCTCTGACAAAAAGTAGCTTTTTGATGATGTTGTGAAGTGTGCATGCCCGTTTTTCACATTCCACCATCTTTTTCATGATCTTTCCACCACCTTTGCATGAAATAACAGAGTTTTCACGTTGAAAGGAATATAATATTAATTCATGTTTGAATCCCATTGAAAACTAATATACAATTGAAGTTTGGAGGGGAAAAAGATTTTGAAAAAGTCAAATTGTTGAGGAGTTTAAAGAAAAAAGAAGCTAAGGCTACATAATTGGGTTGAACTCCATTCGAAACACTGGTTTTTTAGGTATGTGAAGTCTTTACAAATTTTCTTCCATTCTATTATGGCTTGCTTTCATTTTTGTTATTTTGCATATTCCATGTTGATCATTATTTGTTTGTCATTATAGCCTTAGGTTGTCAATGCAAATTTTAAATTACACAATTCTATACACTTTCCAATTACATTTTTAAACCACATATCTTTGAGTCATTTTGTTATTTAACAATTGACTTACCTTGTGTATGCTTCCACATTTTGTATACACATATTTATGACATATGTTTTAAGGAAGTAAAATAAAACATCATTTCTCAATACTTTATTATGGATGTGCATACCACTCTTTGAAGCTTTCATTGAGGTATTTTGTCAAACAGTTATACCAAGCAACTAATTTCCTTGTCTATTCTACCAAATTTTCCATACATGTCTCTAAAAAATTGGAATATATTCCTCCCACATTGATAGATCTTAGAAACTATTTTTGTTTTCATTTCTATTTCTAAATTTACCTCATCACTTTTAGTTGTGATATATTTTAAATGTCTCCTTGATTAGTCTACCTATAAGGGATTCTAACCCTTCTCTCCACTATTACAAGACCTTTTATTCAAGGCTAAGTTAGCAACAAGGGGAAAGGTGCAACCTATCTTGCAATCATGGCTCAAAATGGAAGCATGGAAAAAGAATTTGAATTGTGATGTAACCAGGCGAGGTCCTGCAACACAAATGAACCCAAAAATTCAACCAACAACAACAATTCACAAGTCACAATTCTCAAAACTCTTCACTTTTCACCAAATCAGTACTCTTCCTTGTAGCATTGCCAACTCATTCAATCAAATATTTCTTCTCGATAAGATTCTTTCACACCAAGAATTGAACCATTTCAAGGACCCTTCAGGGTACACAATCACATGCCAACAAACCACTATTGGTTACTTTGTAACAACTTTCTCAAATCAGGCTTTCTATGCCAACTAGGCCTCAAATTAGGACACTTCAACAAAGAAAATTATCTTGAAACTTGATCAAAAACTCCAAACACATGTGGGAAGAAATTTATATGTATTCAAACAAAATAATTCACAATTATTTCTCATAAATTCATCCACCAAGATGCCAAAACCAAAAAACCTCTTTTTAAGACAAATAACCTAGGGCTTATTGGAAAACACACTTCCCAACATTATCAAAACATTCCACCACATCAAAAATGTCTAAAATGGCCCAAAAAAACTCAATTCAATCAGAAACAATGCTTCCCTAACACAATACTCACTTTAGCATGTCAAAACCTCTAAAATTCAAATGGAAAACACCAAATTTCACTCTAGGGCTTCATGCCCAACTCAACTCTTAACCTCCCCTATACTTACTCAATATTCCCACACCTTTTTAGTGATTTTTAACAACCATTCCTTGAGTTAGAGTGGCCACAATGAAATGAATGGGTCAATACACCATTTAAATGACTTTCAAACCTTAAAACTGTGTGTTCAAGCCAGTCTAAAAAATTTAGCAATAAAATTCACAAAACCCAATGTAAACCATTCAAAATGGATTAAAAAGTAAGATAAATAGCCCACTAATAAATATACAAATTTTTTGAATCTAATTAGTAAATTACAGGCTGTACAATCACTGTAAACTTCAAAAAACTCAGAAAATGAAGAAAAATAGAGTATTATTGATGCTTCAAACTTCAAAAATGCTTCAACAACCTTTTCATTGAGTTATACATAGAATTTAAGATGTTTTCCTCCAAAAAAAACTATTCTAACTTCCTCAAATGACCTTTCAAATCAATATGATAGTTGGTCTTCTAAAACTACCCTTTTACAATTTTTCAAATTTTGCATTTTGCACAAATTGCAACTTTTCAACATTTTTCACATTTTGAAGTCTACATCACCCAAACACCTAATTATCACAAAATATGGTTAATTACATTAATAAATCATCATCAAGACCTTATTTTATGAAAAATACCAATATCCTAAATCATATACCTTAAAACCTTAAATTTACAAAATCCATTAAATGGTGCCCCTACACCAAATTGTTTGACAATAATGTTTTCATATAAATGTATGAAAAATGTGGTAGCATTGACAAGCTAGTGAGCTTGGAAAGATAGAGAACTCACTCACTAGCCTACCAATGTGGTAGGGTTGAGATGGTGGGGGCAACATATGCCTCATAGAAATGGGGTTTCAAGGTGATGTACATCACCGTGAGACTCCATTTCTATGAGGCATACGCTGCCCCTACCTTCTCAACCCTACCGCATTGGAAAGCTAGTGAGTGAGATAGCTTGCCAATACTCCACTAGCTTACCAATGCGGTAGGGTTGAGAAGGTAGGGGCAGCGTGTATCATAGAAATGGGGTCTCACGGTACATCACCATGAGACCCCATTTCTATGCATCTGCTTCTCAACCTGGTAAGCTAGTGAGTGAGCTAGCTTGCCAATGCTCCACTAGCTTGCCAATGCAGTAGGGTTGACAAGGTAGGGGCAGTGTATGTATCATAGAAATGGGGTCTCACACTAGTTTTCCAATGTGATAGGGTTGACAAGGTAGAGGCAGCGTATGCCTCATAGAAATGGGGTCCCATAGTGATATACATCACCGATGTGGTAGGTTACATCACTGTGAAACCCCTTTTCAATGAGGCATATGCTTCCCCTACCTTCTCAACCCTACCACATTGGAAAGCTAGTGAGTGAGCTAGCTTGCCAATGCAATAGGGTTGAGAAGGTAGGGGGAGCGTATGCCTCATAGAAATGGGGTCTCATGGTGATGTATGTGCTACATCACCATGAGACCCCATTTCTATGAGGCATACGCTCCCCCTACCTTCTCAACCCTACCACATTGGAAAGCTAGTGAGTGAGCTAGATTTCCAACGCTCAACTAGTTT
The DNA here is from genome assembly GCA_007258455.2 of Sequoia sempervirens. Taxonomy (NCBI): domain Eukaryota; kingdom Viridiplantae; phylum Streptophyta; class Pinopsida; order Cupressales; family Cupressaceae; genus Sequoia; species Sequoia sempervirens. The sequence goes on from VDFB02000003.1 coordinate 458,887,923, forward strand.
GCTAATGCGGCAGGGTTGAGAAAGTAGGAGTAGTGTATGCCTAAGAGAACACCACCTAGAATTTTGTGTAGAAAGCTAAAGTATTTGATTAATATTGATGAGGATATTTTGCAGCACATGGAAGGTAAGATTTTTGCATGCACATGTAGAAGATATGCTGATAAGATTTGGAAATTGTTCTTTGAAAGGCTAAATGAGACCACAAGATGTCAACTATTTGTTGAAATGATGCAGGGTATAAATTATAGGAAAATCATGAAGACTCTTGGGTTGAGAATACGGAACACATCAAGTGAAAAAACTATTGTGAAGAATCTAATGGACACATATGAGAGTGTGGGTACTACCTCACTCTCAAAGGATAGTAATGTCACCTGATGTGTCATTACATTGATTTTCGTAAGTAGTCAAACAAAGAGAGATCGTCTCATTAGAAAGGCTAGTGAAGAAATGAGAATTAGTAGAATTTTTTTTATCTAAAGTCATTCAAAGGCGACAAAGAATTGAGGGAACTAATTCAAATGAATTATGGGCGTTCTCGGGGAGACTACCACAAAAAGATAAAAAATTTGTTGAAGCATTGAGAACACTAATTGAAGAGTATTGGAAGAATAACACAAGGCCATCTCCAAATCAAAGGGATGTGGTAAGAAGGATAATTAGTAGTCAGAACTGTGAGCCACATCCAAAGCATTTTTTGGATATGACTCAAACCCAATTTTTTCATAAATTTCAAAAGGATTATCCTCAAATTAGTATTTTTTAGAGACTTTTTGAAATGCTTAAACCTTTTTATGTCAACATAAATCACACATGCACTACTTTTTGTTGTAGACTACATATTGAATTCTCTAACCGTTATGATGTTTATTGTTATATATGTTTAGATTTGCATACTAATGATGTTTTGCAGGATTGTGGCATAGAAGCCGCACCAAAATATTCAAGAGAGTTCTTATCAAAAAATTTATGTGAAATAGAGGATGGCCAAATATTCTATAGGTCAACATGCTTGGATGGTTCATGCGTGCATTGCGGTGGCTTGCAACATATGCCAACATGTCAATATATGGAAAGAATAGATGAGGTGGGACAAAAACTAGTAGAGCTTGGGAAGTATAAAATAGTGGAATAAGCTACAAAATATGGGTCTCAAGAAAAAATGTGTGATTTGGTTATTTAGAAGATTCTAGTGTATCAGTTTATGTCCATGTTTTGTGATAATATAGTGTATGAGTATGCAAGAAATACTGATAGAGCTCGATGGCTAGACATACAATTCAAGCTATGCAAGGACACATTTCTAGTTGGTATGATGCAAGAGCATCCAGGGTGTAAGAGTAATCTTGCATCACCCAAAAGAAATGTTGTTTCTTTTCAATAAGGGCTAAATTTGGTAGGGTTACTATTTTTGTAAGTTTGCATTTATGCATAGTTGGACACAAAATGTTACACAGACCTCCAGAATGGTAAATTGAAGCCAATGGCAAAGAAATCACTTCAATACCATTTGTCATTTGAGAGATATTAAAATTTTAATTTTTGAAAATCATAGTAAAATCTTCGGGGTCAATTTTGAGGCACTTAGAGGCTCTGGATGGGTCTGAAAATTGGTGGAAAATGAAAGTGGATGGCCTTTAGGCCCTATGTTTTGGCACAATATTTCTTGAGCCATTTGTGAAAAGGTATTATAATAGAAAATATAATAGTCGGATCAAAAGTTATGACCCCGCAAACTTGTAATACCAAAATTAATAAAATGTTAAGCCATTACAAAAGTGCATGCGAAGCTTGGTAGGGAATTTCAAGTTATTCATTTGAAGTTAACCTTATCATGAGCACCTATGATGTAGACATTATAAGATCATCTCAAATTTTAAGTTATTCTATTCATGAGAGGTGTTGTGTTCAATAGGTATCTTGGAACTCCCAGTGAAGATGTATGACCAGGAGTGACTAAGTTGAGAGACTGGCATGCCTATCTATAACTACCTTCCATATATTTTCATTTCATTTGCATTTTGGATGCTCTTTCTTTTTCTTCTTTTACTTTGAATATTTGTAAGTAGACTACTAAAAATTGATTGGTATCTCGTTGCAAAAAATGTTGATTTATGAGCCATAAAAGAGAATCTCAGCCAAAAAATAAATGCAACATCCTTATTTTGATGATCTCAATAAATATCAATTCTGATTTGAAGCTATTATAAAAGAGCACGTGAAGCTTAGTGAGGGAATCTCAAGTTACTCATTTGAAGTTAACCTTATAATGAGCACCTATGATATAGACATTAAAAGAGAATATTGAATGTATGTGTGACATTGTAAAAGATCTGTGAGAATAGAGTACCTAGGGCATTGTAATGAGATTTACTTGTAATGAGATTTACTCAAATATTAAAATTTGGAGTTCATGTTTGGTGCAGGAGCACCTTGTTCTCTAAATACCTTCAATAGGAAAATTTGCAAAATTTGAATTTTCAAATGTAAAAAATGTGAAAAAGGTCATGTGAAGGTCATATGTAATGTATTCAAAGTCTCAAATAGGTAATTAGGTCATTAGAGAAGTGATATTGCATAAAAGTTGTCATTCGGTGTAAAAATGCAAAACTTGCATTAGTTGCACAATTGCAAAATTATAGAAGATGAAGAGTCCTCTTGTTAGAAAGAGTATTTAGTCGATGGAAGATGTAAGGGAAACATTCATAACTAATTGGAATAGCTATAAAAAGCATTGTAAAGGAGTGGAAAAGAGAAAAACTTGTATTCTTTAAGAAATTAGTAAATAAAGGACCCTATTTTCTGTATTTGCAACACTTTTCCTTTTTTGTTTCAAGCTTGTGTGGATTGTACAACACCTTGTACTTTTATTGCAGATTAGTTTTCTTCAGAGCAAGGAGTTAGGTTACTTTTGAAATTATTTTGATGTCTTTCAAATTTGAGGAAATAAGAACAATTTTATCATAACTGGTTTGTAACCCTCAAAACAGGGTTTTGAGAGTCCATTAAGTGATAAGATTTCCATTCCACTGATGTAGGGTTAAGTAGGTTGGTGGAATGGATTTCAATGAGGTTTTTTTCAATTTATATATGTGTGTAGATTCAAGAGAAGACAAGAATGTGAAGTTTTGTTGCTGCTCCAACTAAACCACCATTTGACATCTAGGGCATCACCTAAAAACCCTCTATTTTCCTCCCTTGCACATGATGCTTAGAAATTTCTCATCGGATCCTATGGGATCACGTTGGGCCCCTCTACAATAACCTCTCTCAATTTTTGTTATCTCATAGTGGTTTTCCTGTGGTGTCAAATTTGCACTTGATGGAAAGAGTGTCAAATGCAAGTAGTGCAAAGTTGCAAAGCGGTACAACTTTCATTCTGCAACTCGTGTGACCAAACAAACTATTCCAATGCATTCGAATAGGTATTTTTACACTAGGAATGGGATTTTTTTGCACCCAAACATGCAAACTCACTCTAAGCTACGTTCAATTGGATCGATCCCTTAAGAGTCCAAAGTGCAAAATGGCTACAAAATTCAGAATGTTGTTACTCAATTACCATGATGCTTAGAAAATTCTCATCTAATTCTATGAGATAATGTTGGGCCCCTCTACAATAACCTCTCTTGGTTTTTTCTATATAAGAGGCATTTTCCAATGGTGGAAAATTTTCACTTTTGGAAAAAGTTGTCAAATGGAAGTAGTTGGAAGTTGCAAAGTGGTGCAACTTTCATTCTACAACTCATGTGACCAAACATATTTATTTGAATGAATCTAGATGGGTACATTTACACTAGGAATGATCTTCTTTTGCACCCAAACAAGCAGAATTGCTTTGAGCCACGTTCAACCGGCTTGATCCCTTAAGGGTCAAAAGTGTAAAAGGGAATAAAACTTTGATGTGATATTACTCATAAACCATGATGCTTACGAACTCTGTCTAAGCCTATGGGATCACATTGGGCCCCTCTACAATAACCTCTCTCAGTTTTTGTTATCTCAGAGTCGTTTTCCTGTGGTGTCCAGTTTTTACTTGATGGAAAAAAAGTCAAATGCAAGAAGTGTAAAGTTGCAAAGTGGTGTAACTTTCATTTTGCAATTCATGTGACCAAAAAAACTGCTCCGTTTCCTGATAGGTTGGTTTATGCTAGGAATGGTCCTCTTTCACACCCAAACATGCAAAATTTCTCTGAGCTACGTTCAACTAGCTTGATCCCTTATGATGGCATGCAAAACAATTGAAAAGAGAAACATACACATGATAGTTGAGAAGTCTGAGTTTTCCACACAAAAAGCGTATGATTATTGGTGCAGATCACCTTGTTCCTCCATTTGATGAAGAAGGTTTAGTTCAATGGTTTTAGTCATGATAATGCCAAATAAAGCCATGATAGGCCATTTTTTAATCTTTCTTTTAGTTTTGAGTTAGTCTGGGGTCATTTGAGTTAATTATGTAAGTATGATAGGGATTAGGAATAAGAAAATAGCATTGGAAAAGGCATTGGAAGAGATTAATAACATTGCCCCTATTGAAAATTTAGAATTTAGGCCTTAAAAGCAAGGCTAGACGAGGTGAAAAGAAGAATTTTCTTAAGAATAAGTTAGAATAGGTTGGAAATAGGGTGAGGTTGTGGATTTTGATGTGTTCAAAAGGTCTCCAAGGACAAGGGAGGTTAAAATTATGTTATGGCATGATGCCCTAGTTGGGAAAAGAGGGGTTTTGAATGAAAAAGAGAGGTTTGAGTGAGTAAAAATGGGTAAAGTCAACGGGAAGCATAATTTGGTGGTCAACTAAGTTTGTGCAAGAAAAATGAAGAGTGTTGGAAGAGGTTTTGACATTGTATGAAGTCTAGATATGGGGTTTTCAATAAACCCTAGTGAAATTTGAGAAAAGTGAGTGTTTAGAGGATAGTGGGGTTAGAGGGCCAATCACACCCTAAAAATTGTGTATTTTGTGGATTTGTAGACTGGTAAATGCTTCTCAATGGTGTTTTTCAATTGGAAGAGTGATTGGGAGTGTGTTTGTTAAATAGACCTATTTGGGGGTCTAGGACAACAATGAAGCACTAGGTTGAGGGTTTTGTTTCAAAAGAGTCTCATGGGATTTTGAGCCATGTGAAAGTATGTGTTAAAGGGTGTCTAAAAATAATGAGGGTTGGAGAGATTGCTTAAAAAAATTAAAATTTATGTCAAGAAAGGTAGGTATGCTGACCTACTAGAGAGACTACGTGAAAAAATGAAAACAAGCTAAGATAGTGATTTGGGAGAAGAAAAGTGGCTGGAAGTTCTTTGTATGGTGAAAGTGGATTGAAGGCCTCCCTATCATTGCATTAATCATCCTCAAGTCTACCAAGCGCAAGACATTTTTCAATTATCCTCATTGCCCTTACAAAAATATACAACCAATTGTAAATGCATACAATGGTGGAACTTCGAAACATTTTATTTTTCCTCAATTAACAACTTTGGTTGTGAAGCATTTTGTCATTTTTATTTGAAATGATTTTCTATGCTTGAAAATCGGAGTCTAAGAGAAACAAGTGATGCTCTCACATACATTTATTATTTGGTGTGATAAATAACATTTCCACTATTGAGTCCATTTCTTATTTGTATTATAAATTATAACTTGCTTTCTCTTGAGTCCATTTCCTATGCAATAAATAATATTGCAAAAAGTTGACATATAAATCTTTCAACATATTTATATCATGACGGATCAAGAACATAACAATTCATTTTGCACTATTAGGATTATGCTGTGAAAATATTTAAAGATTATTTAAGATAAATGTTTGTATGATAATGTGTCAAGAATTTAAATACTTCAACTACTCTCAATATTATGTTTTGGAAGTGTTGTGAAGATTATGTATCATTTTCTTAATTGAGTTGTTCCAATCAAAGGATTAAATATTGGTGCAACCATGGAAGGAGGGTCCTGAAAGAGAATAGTCTGGACTGTGCAACAAGAGTTACACAATAGAAGAAACAAAGAATAAGGAGGAAAATGCAGATTCAAAAATTCTTATTATCAGAAATTTCAATTACAAACAATCGACAACATCCGAGTTTACAGATTGGGCTCACAAGCCTGATACAACATGCTCAAAATACAATGTTCTTATATGCTCCTTATGCAATCTAAAATATTACATATCAAATCCTATATTCATCTTGGCTACTTTTCTAATGATCAATTACAATGATTTATATCACATCTTGAGATCTAGAATTGTCTATGTCAGCCAAAGATCATTACAATCCCTGATGAAGGAAATGTAATGCATGCATGAAAATGGTCAGCCTTAAATTTGAATTTCTCCTCGACGGATGCATAGGATGATGTGTGGACCTAAATTAAGGCCAAGGAAACTCCATGGAATAATTTTAAACACACCGTAAGGATCCACAAGTTACATAAAGGATCCACAAGAGATCAAACTAGCCGTTAGGCTCGAAACAGCTCAGATGCTCTGTTCTAGAAAATGTCGCTTGTTCCATAAGTGTTAACTTGTTGGAAAAAGATCCAATTATCTTGAAATCTTGGAATAAGGAAAATGATCATGTCCATGATGTAAATATAGATCGTAGGGTCTAGTGAGAAAATATGATGAAATGTTGAATCTACCAACTGGAACTGAAACAAGAACAAAGTAAAATGAAAATATTTTTTGGTTGATGTAGGATTACCAAGAATCAAGGATGCTCCTATATCAAACATCTAGGGTTGATTGAAAAGTGAGTCCCTCACTTTGCTGGGGCTAAAGGAAAACAAAAATAGTCTACCTTATCCTAAGAAATCCAAGAAGAATCCTCCATTGGTATTCCTTTCCACTTCACTGGATATTCCTTGTATTGTCTTCCACGTGTTTTCCTCCCATCTCTGATATCAAAAATATCTTCTATCTCATATGATTGTTGTTTAGGAAACTATTTCTCCAATTTTTCTTCACTATCTTCACTGAATTCTCCTTCATGGTACTGATGTAGATCTAGAATGTTGAATATAGGAAATATACACATGCCATATCTGGTAACTCTACTTCATATGCATTTCCTGAATCAAATTTCTATAAAATCTTATAGGGTCCAAAATTCCTCATCTTGAGCTTATTGTATGTTCCAATTGGGAATATTTCCTTCCTCAAATACACCATCACTTCAACTCCAGCTTTGAACTCCTTATGTCTCCTCTTTTCATCTACTCACTCCTTATACTTTTGGTTCATATCTTCTAATTGCTGCTTCACTTGAGTATGCACTTTCTTCATATGTTCTGCAAATTCTTCTACTTCTGCACTCCTTTTATCTTTCTTACTGATGTCTTACAACTTTGATACACCTCTAGGATGAACTCCAGTAATAATCTCAAAAGGTGTCTTTTGGATACTCCTATTCACTGAATTATTGTAGGAAAAATCTGCTTGTGCAAGGACTAAATCCCAACTTCTGGTCTTCTCTCCAACCAAACATCTCAGCAAATTCCCCAAACTCCTATATTTTACTACCTCTATCTGTCCATCAGTTTGTGGGTGAAAAGTAGAACTAAACTTTAAATTTGTCTTTAACTTCTTCCAAAGTTCCCTCCAAAAGTAACCAACCAACTTGGTATCTTTGTTTGAAACAATACTCCTAGGTAATCCATGCAATCTGACCTCTTCTTTGAAAAACAAGTTTGCTACATGTATTGCATTTTTTGTCTTCTTACAAGGTATGAAATGTGCCATTTTAGAAAATATATCCACCACCACAAATATAGAATCATTACCTCTTTGTGTCTTTGGTAAACCAAGTATGAAATCCATGTTGATATCCTCCCAAGGTCTTTCCGGAACTATCAAAGGTTTATAAAATCCAACATTCTGACTATTCCCTTTTGCAACTTGACAAACTCTACAACTCTACACAAATTTCCTAACATCCTTATGAATATATGGCCAAAAGTAATTCTCATTTACCAATGCTAATGTCTTATCAATTCCAAAGTGTCCTGCCAATCCTCCACTATGTTTTTCTTTCACCAAGCTATCCCTCATTGAACTCTAGGGTATGCACAACTGATTCCCTCTTAACAACATATCCTCCTGAATGAAATAATCCAACAATTGACTCCTATCCTCCAAGACTGGTTCTTTACAAGCTCTCCAAGGTTCTACAAAATCTGGGTCTTCTTCATACAAGTTTTGCAATTCATCAAAGCCTAATACCTCCACTCTCATCTCTACTAGTAAATTCCTTCTCCTACTCAAAGAATTAGCAAGTCTATTTGACTTTCCACTCTTATGTTTCAAAAAAAAAGTATAACTCTACAAGAATTCCACCCATCTCATGTGTCTCTAATTCAACTTACCTTTACTATTCAAATACTGTAATTCCTGATGATCCATATACAACAAAAAATACTTAGGCAACAAGTAATGTCTCCAATTCTTCAAGGCCTGAACTATGGCATAAAACTCCTAGTCATACACTGAATACCTTCTCCTAGCATCATTCAATTTTTCACTGAAATAAGCTACTAGTCTTCCTTCTTGACTTAATACTGCTCCAATCGCATTTCCACTTGCATTACAATCTACTTGAAATACCTTACTAAAGTATGGTAAAGCTGACATAGGTTGCTCAATCACCTTCTATTTCAACAACTCAAAACTCTAGTTTGCTCCAAATTTCCACCTAAAATCTTTCTTATCCCCTCTCATTTTTTATGTCATAGGACTGCATATAGAACTGAAATTCCTAATGAACTTTCAGTAGAAACTAGCCAATCCATGAAATGATATTACCTCCCCAATGCTTTCTGGTGTAGGACATTCAACAATTACTCTTACCTTCTCAAGATCCATCTTCAATCCATCCACAAATATCACAAATCCTAGATATACTAGTTCTTCTTTCATGAAACTACACTTCTTAATGTTTATCAACAACTTCTCTTCTCTCAATCTCTACAAAACTTGTCTTATATGCAACAAATGTTTTTCTCTATTTTTACTAAAAATCAATATGTCATCCAAATAAAAAATCACAAACTTACCCTAGAATTTCTTAAATACCTCATTCATCAGCCTCATGAAAGTACTTGGTGCATTTTTTAGTCCAAAAGGAATCACCTAATCTTTCATTTCTCTTAAAGGTTTTCTTCCACTCATCCCCTTCTCTGTTTATGATCTGATGATATTCTTTCTTCAAATATATCTTTTTAAAGTATTTAGCTCCACTCAAACAATCCATAATGTCATCCATCTGGGGAAAAGGAAATCTATACTTCACTGTGATTTTGTTTTTGGATCTAGAGTCTGTGCACATCCTCCATTCTCCATCCTTCTTAGGTGCTAAGACAACAGGTACTACACAAGGAATGAATCTTTCTCTAATCAAACCCTTCCTCAACAACTCTTGCACTTTTCTATTCAACTCTTCATTCTTTACCAGTGTCATTTGATGTGTTGCCTTATTAGGAAAACTAGCTCCAAGAATCAGACCCATGCAATGACTAATACCCCTCACAAGTGGAAATCCGTCAGGTACATTATCTAAAATGATATCTTCATATTCTGCCAGCACCTCCTTTATCTCCTTAGATTGTTCTTCTACATGCTTCAAGTCTTTTACCTTCTTAGGAACCAAGGTATAGCACATGTTCTCATGTCTCAGTCCATCTAGGAATCTCCTTCCATCAACCATATAGATTCTAGCACTCGTACAATCCTCAGCTTAATGAACATCCTCCAATGGCAACAAAGTCTGCTTCATCCCATTAGTAACAATGGTATATGTGTTATTATTTCCTTCATGAATATCCTATCTATCATACTTCCAAGGCCTTCCCAACAAAATATGGTATACATCCATAGGCATGATATCACACAAAATTTCATCATGATAATTTCCTATCTTTAATTTCACCAAACATTGTTCACTTACCAGTATCTTATGGTCATCTTGAATCCATACTATCTGATAGGGTTTCAGGTGTTTCAATCTTTCTAGCTTCAATTTGGTCACCATTTCTTTAGAAACTAGGTTCTTGAAACTTCCACTGTCAAAAATCACTCTGCAACATTTACCAGCTATCTTGCATCTGGTCCGAAACAAATTCTTTCCCTGCAACTATTCCTGCTCCATCTCACTTTGACACAATACTCTTTTTTTCACCAAGACTTCTCCCTCTTCTTGTTTATTAGATGATCCAACATGATCTTCCTCAACAAAGGTTGTTCTTCTACTCTTTTTTGTCTTCCCGCTTGTCTCTCCATGATTACATTCAAATGCTCTATGTCCTTCTCGACCACACTTGAAACAAGTTCCCCTGAATACTATTTTCTCCTATCCTCTATCATCTTTTCTATAACCCTTATTTTGGTAACCACAATAACCTCCTCTTTAGTAAGAGTTTCCATCATCTCTAAAGTATGAACTATAATTCTTACTAACTTCATCATATTTATTCTAATATGAAAAAGTTCCTTTTCCTCCTTGAGTAAAAGTTCTTCCTCTCTGAAATTTTTTGCCTCTTCCTCTCTATCTCTGCTCATGTCTTTTGTTCAACTTCTCTTCTAATTTAAGGGCACATTGATATGCCTCCTCAACACTCAACAGTTTGATCAAACTGATCTCATCCTATACAGAAAACTTCAAGCTATTTGCATATCTAGCTACTTGCTCGACCTCATCCTCCGAATGTTTAGATTTGATATTCAACTTGTAGAACTCCTTAGTATACTCTATCACACTTAACTCCTTCTGCCTCAAATATTACAACTTCTGGAAAAAACTGATCTAATAATCTGCAGGCATAAACTTTGTCTTTAAATTATTCACCATCCAATCAAATGATTTTATCTTCTCCTTTCCTCTTCTTTGCCCATCTATCTGCAAATGTTCCCACCAAAGGAATGCATGTCCTTTCAACTTTGTACAAGAAAATTTCACCTTCTTATCTTTGGCGGTACCTTCAAACTAAAAATACTTCTCCATCTTCGTTATCCAATCAAGCAATTCATCTGAATCTAATTTACTACTATAATCCGGTGGATTGAAATGCAGTTTAGTATTTACCCTAGTTAGGGATCTTATGAACCTCTCTTCTCCCTGATCAAGGCCAGGTTGATCTTCTCTTTCCCTTCCTTCCTATTCTTCTACCTCTTCATCACTCACATCATTAACTAGTCGACCTCTCCTTTGGGCTATTTCGACTGCTTCCAATCTAACATCAATTCCTCTCAACATCTCCATCATAGTTGGGTCATAATTTTTGTGTGCTCCATTTCCTCTACCATTTCTTCTTCCCACCATGTTTAAACAAGTCCTTGATAGCTATAGGTCAGATCCTCAGTCCGCCACCCCACAACAATTCTTCAATAGGACTCTACAAACTTTGACGATCTCTCATAGAATGAATCTTGCTCTGATACCAAACTGGTGCAGCCACAATAGGAGGTTCCTCAAAGAGAATAGTTTGGACCATGCAACAAGAGTTACACAATATAAGTAACACAAAATATGGAGGCAAATTCAGATTCAAACATTTTTATTATAATAAACTTCAATTACAAATAGCCGGTAACATCCGGGTTTTCAAATTGGGCTCATAGGCCTAATACAACATGCTCAAAATATAATCCTCTTATATGCTCCTTATGCAAGCTGAAATATTACATATCAAATCCTATATTCATCTTGACTACTTTTCTAACGATTGATTACAATGATTTATATCATGTCTTGATATCTAGAATCATTTGCATCAGCGAAAGATCATTACAATCCCTGATGAAGGAAAAGTAATGTGTGCATGAAAAAGGTCGGCCTTAAATTTGAATTTCTCCTCAACGGGAGCATAGGATGAAGTGTGGACCTAAATTAAGGTTGGGGACACTCCATGGAACAATTCAAAACACACCGTAAGGATCCGTAAAGTTATGAAAAGGATCTACAAGAGATCAAACTAGCCGTTAGGCTCGAAATTGCTTGGATGCTCTATTCTAGAAAATTTTTCTTATTCTAGAAGCGAGAAATTGCTGAAAAAAGATCCAATTGTCATGAAATATTGGAATAAACAAAATGAGCATGTCCACAATGTAAATATACATTTGTAGGGTCTAATGAGAAAATATTACAAAATGTTGAATCTACCAACTAGAACTAAAACAAGAACAAACTGAAATGAAAATATTTTTGGTTGATGTAGGATTACCAAGAACCAAGGATGCTCCAATACAAATTGATACAAAGTATATGCACAAATAGAAGGTATACGTATGAAAAAATGTAAGTAGCAAAGTATACATTGGAACACACTTAAGTCACAAAGAATACACTTGAATACACGTAACTCATATCTATTGAACCATTAATTTATAATGCAAATATGGACACCATCGGTAGAAAAGATTTATATTATCCAAATAGACATGTAGGAATACATCAATATATGTTTATATAAGCATGAAATATAGGTACAAAATAGCCATATAAGCTTATGAGAATGCCATATAGGCATACAATGTCAAATATATCCAATACAAACTATGTACAAAACTATGATGTAGGCATACAACAAAGGGCTTTAGAATCAAAAGTCATTGCAATCCATGCTCTCGAAATAAATTATTTCCCTTTGCTTATCAATCAGATGGAGATACGTCTGTCACTTGTTTATGCTACGCTCAAGAAGTGCTCCTCCTCCTCCTCCTCCTCCTAGTTTTTAGTTCTTGGTGAAGTTTTATCTGTTACAATAAGAAGTAAAGACTTTAATATATAGAAATTATATTATAAAAAATGATATATTTAACAAAATAATCACTTACTGCCATCTAATGATTACTCTCCATGAGGGAAATATTCACACACCCATGTTGTAGTGTGTTGAAGCCCTGTAAAAACCATCCAAATAGAAATTAAACTACCAATCAATAATGGTTTTCTTTTTTACTAACATTTATAACAATGAATGTAAATTGAATTTTAGTAATTTGCCTCATACCTCCCCTATTAGAGCCATTGAGGATTCTAGAGTAGACGAAACACCGATCTCCATTTCCCTCGTCACATTTGGAGGAGTTTTTTCTTGCAACATCTGAAAATAAAACAAAAAATTATTCAATCGCAAAAACTACAATAGCGATCCACGTCATGACTTATTATGTATGAGATAATGAACAAAATTTTGAGTACTTATTAAACTATATATTTTTGACTATCATGATTACTATTTTCCCTATCCATATATTGTTCGAAAGCATGTGTTTTTAGGCTTTTACCCATTGTAGAAAGCTGGTGAACTATTTGATAAAATGCTTTCATAGACATGTACGATAACTGTGGTCCCATAGAGAAGGCAGTGAGCTATTTGAAAAAATGCCTCAAAGAAATTGGGTCTCATGGTGATGGAATGCCATTACAAAAAAATTCACATCATGGAATTCCATCACCATAAGACCGCATTTCTTTCAGGCATTTTTTTAGACAATTCATTGCCTTCTCTACGGTATTATTGCTTGCTATTATGCTTTGATAGAAATTTTTCCAAGCATCCATAGTTTGTTGGAAAGCACCTATTTTAGGATTTTAGCCATAGTAGCAAGGAAGTGAGTAGTTTGATAAAAAAAATTGGTACACATGTATGGAAAATGGGTATCATAGAAAAGGTGGTGAGTTGTTTGAAGAAATTCCTCAAAGAAATGTGGTCTCATGGTGATGTAATGGCATTCCATCACAATGAGACCACATTTCTTTGAGGAATTTTTTCAAGCCACTAACTGCCTTGTCAATGCTATTGCTTACTATTATTCTTTGATATATTTTTTCCAAGCATCCATAGTTTGTTGGAAAGAACCTTTTTTATATTTTTAGCCATAGCAGTGAGGAAATGAACTGTTTGATAAAATGCTTTGGTAGACATGTATGGAAAATGTAGTAGCATAGAAAAGGTGGTGAGCTATTTGAAAAAGTGCCTCAAAGAAATTGGGTCTCATGGTGATGGACATCACCATGAGATCACATTTCTTTAAGGCATTTTTTCAAAAAAATCATTGCCTTGTCTATGCTATTGCTTACTATTATTATTTCATATATTCCTTCCAAGCATCCATAACTTAGATAAGGCAGTGAACTATTTGAAAAGATGTTGAGTAGTAAAAAGTGGTCTCATGGAATGCCATGACAAGAAAATGCAATTTGAAGCCACTCCTAGACTTATTACTTATGCTATGTGAAGTAATTGCATAACTGCTTATGTTGACTTTCTAAACAACTATATTATAGTTGAAAATTTGTCATCTATCAGCATCTAGTTAGTAGTTATGGAATGTGAAGTAATGCTTTGAGTTTGAATGATGTGCAATGCAACGCAATCAACAATATGAATATAAATACACAAATCTATTAAGTACAATTCATTAGTTAAACTCTTTATTCTATTACCTATGTGTAGGTTTGAGTAAATCCACTGGCACTAGGAGGTGTTCCCTCGAAACCTCTAATATTAGCCTATTCAACATCTAAAATCACATATTAAAATACCATTCGTAAAAAAATGCTATTAACATGTAATAAATTTATAATTGTTTACTAGTTACATACCCCATTGATAGGTGTACTACAAAAATAAGTAGGTGTAGGGCCGGTGTATCCAGTCTCAACACTAAGACCCTACAATTTTATTAAAATCATAAAACTAAATTAGTTAATCTTGCATTTAAAAATCAAAATTTAATAAATTAAATTCAATAAACATGCTAACTTTTACCTGAGTATCAATGACATACACCTCATGCAAAATGCCAGCTACCCTCTCCATCTCCATAGCTGTAGATGGATCCTATGTAGCAACCTGCTAAGTCTCAAAGGGGTCATATGAACAAGTCGCCCTACAAGATTGACACAAATGGGTTCGAAGGCCACCACTCAAGGACTCCCTTGGATGGCGCTATAGAATAGGGTTGGCATCCTGGATGACACTATGGGTCAAACTGTTAATCGCCTGCAATATCTCTACGTCGGTACTCTCCTTCATGATGGAAGGGACAACAACATGCTCATGAGGTAGCCTAGAGAGAGGTCATCTCCCTTGCTACGTATGATCCAATTGTGCATTGGGTCTATCCTGAGCCGACCCTTGCCCTCTCCACTAGAAGTCCCTCATATCAAAATAATTTGGAATTTTGTTCAATATGAACTCACAGTATAGTTTCCTATGGAAATACTATAGGACTTCACAATTGTTGCATGGTGGGTAATCAAAAACCATATAACACCTAAAAGAAAAAAAGTTCCTAATATGTTGGTGGTGGCACCAATGAATAGGAAACTTCTTCACATTGAGGGTAAGATTTTTATTTTTGTGTGGGTTAGTGAATAATGAGCACAAATCATCTTTTGTAATTTTTAAATCCTTTACAACTTTATATGATAATTTATTCACATAATAAGCCCTAGCCACCTGCCTCCTATCTTGCCATCCATTTATTTGTTTCCTAGTTGAATCTACATTTTTTAACATTTCTTTCAATGAAGTTACCAAGGTCATTCTTTCCATAGTTGAACCATTCAATTGCTTACCTCCTGATTAAATCCTCAGTTTGTTTTTTACTGTTCTTAGTTTCACTTATTAAATTTTGTTCAGTGCTAGGAGGGTTTTGAGGGATTGGTGGAGGAGGTTGTTGTGGTTGATTTTTTTGTTGAGGATTTTGTTGCTTTGCTTGTTGAGGATTTTGATGGTTTTCAGGTTGATTTGCATCTCCTACAAATTCAAAAAAATAAATATCAAATACAACCTAAAACTAACAAATTTAAAACAAGAAGCAAATAATCCCTACCTCTCACACCTCCGCGTTGACATGGTGGCATCCTAGTGATGAAATAGCAACTGTTGATGAAGAAATTTTCAAAATAGCTCCTCCTAGAATGTGAGCACAAAATATTGGGGTTTTGACTCCAACAACAAACAAAACATAGTCACAAGTAAAAATGATTTTGTTTTCCTTTTTTTTGGTTTTAATAGGTGATAATGCGAGTGCATTATAAATTGCTTGCATTATGAGTTTTTAAAAAAAATTCAAAAAGTGGCCACAAATTGGCTACCCATCTTCATGCCTCCACCCTTAGATGCTTAATAAAAGTCTAGAAAAGTGTGAAAGTTATTTACAACACTTTACAACACCTTTACAAGACATCAATAAATACATTTTATTCAATTTCCTAATGTGGATGTGAAAAACACCTCACAACACTAAACCAAGGCCCCATTAAGTCCAATTTGTCATTAATTATTCCCAAATCAAGAAAATTTCCTTTTCTCTATGGTACATTTAGCCCCCACTTTAGTGAGAGGATGAACTTGCTTCAAACTCACACTAAAGTCGACATTCAAGAAGGGTCCAATCATACCAATGTAGATGACAAAGATCAAGCTGTGGTCAAGACCCTAGGATCTAAGATCCTAATTCAAACCAACATAAGCAAAAGAGGACATGCACAAGGTGTATAACATTGAAACATATATTTTTGGGACCTACTTTCTTTCTAACACTTCTAGGGTTTTTCACCTAAAAGGAGAAAGATGGGTCAAAAAATGTACAATGTTTCATTCAAGATTAATCTGATGGATGGGATATTGATGTGGAGTGTGTGTGGATTTTTTTGAATGCTTACAAATGTAAATAAATGAATATAAACTAATCTAATGCAAGATGCTAGAAAACACAGTGTTGATTTGCAAATATGAACTAGAAACCTAAACAAATGAAAACATAAATTGATGAAACTAAATAGATTGCACGTGGAGGTAGATTAATGTTACTATAAAGTTCTAGAATGTTCCAGAAGTTAGTTTTAATGACTATTGGGATTGATTCGCCACAGATGGTGAATCAGTCCTACTTCTAGTGAAAACTTTTGAAAACAGGTTTCTAACTACTGAGAGTTGAATTATGAGAAAATCAATTTTTAGGCCTATAGGTGGGACTAATTCACCATGCATGGTGAATCAGTCCTCCTGTAGGAATCTACAAAGTGAGGACTTGATTCTGTAGGTCTAGATCTACACTTATGTCTTCTACAAGTATCTGCTTCAAAAATTGTTGCATTCAAGTCTAAAAGTGCCTTTTTGTTGATATTTTGACTTGAATAATGAAGAGGGAAATTTAACAACCTTGAAACTTGATCTTCAATGATTTTGAAGCTTCCAAGAGTCCTAAATCTACATACAAACAAGACAAAAGAGAGATATGTTGAATGTTAGGGCATGGGGGTTTGCCTTGGTCAAACCCCTTTTAGGTAATTAAACCAAAATGATGAAAGAATAGAATGAAACATGCAATAATAGAATATATTACCTTTCCATGATGTTGGTCTTTAATTTTTGTAGCAATGGAGGAAGATTCAACCCTTGAATGTCCTTAGAAGCTTTCTTAATGACTTGCAATGACAAAATCCTAAATTGCTTCTCTTGAGATGGAAGATTGGGGGATGAATATGTGAATTAAGTTAATGGATGTAAAAATTAGTTAAGAGAGGTTGTTTTATAGGAAATTCACCCAATTTTCCCATAAATTGAATCCCTAAGGCCGACATGGAGAAAAATTAAACTTAAAACCTAATTTTTCCTACTCAAAACCCTTAAAATGGCTCAAATGGGACTCATTCAACACTAATGGTGAATGGGTCCCATATAGATGGGACTAATTCAACACTAATGGTGAATGGGTCTCATAGGGGCCATTCTTGCTAGTTGGAATGTCGAGAAGTAAGAAAAATAGGCTTACATGATGACTATGTCAATTATTTGATCAAATTATACCTCAGGATGCACAATATGGGTTAATAGGGGCCTATTAGTGATGATGTAAATGTAAAATTGGGCTTGGGACACAAAATTCAATGTGAAAGTGTGGTTAAGTACACTTTACAACACTAAAATGAGGTCCACATAGCCTAGAAAGACATAAGAACCAATGTGAATGTGCAAGACACATTACAACACTAGTTTAACATTAAGTTTTAGTTAAGAACATTCTAGATTGATGTAATAATTTTATTAAATGCATTTAATAATGTTGAATTAGGAATAAATAGGTTAATTAAGTCTAGAAAAGTGTGAAAGTATCTTACAACACTTTACAACACCTTTACAAGATGATAAAAGCATGTTATTCAATTTTCAAGGGTCCAAGACCTAATGTGGATGCATAAAATGCCTCACAACACTTGAATCAAGGCCTCATTAAGTCCATTTTATCATGAATTAATCCTATGTCAAGAAAACATTACTTTTTTCTATGACACAAATATGCAACAAAACAAGATACGCAATCTTGCAATGACAAGAACTAAAGGAAAGAAAAATGAGGTTGATCAAAGATGTGCTCATTTTGGGGCCATAGAACATTAGGTTTTCCATGGGTGAGTCATCCCAAAGAAGTGGTTTAGTGAGAAATTCATGCTAGTGTGTTGGCTTCCCATTATACTAACCATACCAAAGTTATGCTCCTCATAACATTGATAAGGCACCACAATGTAATGCTTTTTGTAAATGTTTTTGAATATGTAAAGAATTTTGCTAGAGGGGATTTTTCTTTGTTCATGTAAGGTATTCTTCTTAGGGAGCATTGTTCCTAATGTCTCCAAGATAGGACAATTCATGGTGTCATATCATTATCCATGGGATGCCTCATTTGCATCAGGCCACTTCAGTTGATTGTACACTCTTAGAAGGAATCAAACCCAATGACACCACCAAGAAGTGGACACATCACAAGAAAAAGAAAAATCACACCATGAAATTTTCACAAAGATTTTGTCTATGTATGCCCCCACTTTAAAGTGGTTGCTACACCATTACTGTGAGAAATTACTTTAAAGGAGAAGAGGGTGTGAGAGCTTATTCGAAAGGCCCTATGCCAAGTCATATGTTGTTGATAAGTTGCATCATGAGGAAAGGGAGTATGTCACATGCGAGTCAATCTTAAGGCATGTCATCCACATCCCAAAATTTATCTTATATGTTCATGAAAGGTTAATGACTAGCCAAGAGAGACAATGACAAGTGACATATAGTGATAAGGCTTCCTAACCCGTTGCCTCCACTGAGTACAGCACAAGGGTGAGCTAGGAATAGATGATTATATGCTGCTCCTTGCTAAGAAAGTAAAACATGAAACTATGGCAAGGATAAGCTACTAATTTTATTTATTGTGATAAGTAAACAAAGTTTATGCTTGATATATATTTAATGAGATATCTATAAGTTTAGGATGTACCAAGGTTAGAGTTTTTGTGGAAGAATTGTTTGTGATAGTGTTGAAATGGGAAGAAGGTTTTTGTTTTGAGGGACAATAACCAAGATCATCAGGCTATATAGGGACATGGATACCTTGTTCTATAGCATAACATTGTCCAAAAATATTTTTTTCTTGGTTTAGATTTGATGGTTGCTCAAGTGTCTCAAAGTTTGTCTTTGATGATGTATTTTATTTTAGGGTGGTTGAAGGGTATGTTTTTCATATTACCACTTTTTCTCTTTCATTTTGAGATTATTTTGTTATGATCATGTATTCCACCATGGATATAGGTATGAGATCAAAGGTTTTTGAATCCTTTTCCAATAAGTTTTGTGGCTTCTTCAAATTTCTTTTGTTTTTCTATGTTCTTTTTCTTTACATGATTGTCAAAGCATTCCCATGATGGTCATCAAGAAATTCAGGATGCTTCAGAGTGAGGTTGATTTTTGGTTTGCATGTGATATTTTTGGTGTTTTCTTGTACCATAATACCTTCACTATTAGGAGAGTTTTTTAGGAGAAAACAAAACAAGATGTTAATCACATTCCATTATTAGATTTTGTAGAGTAACTTCATCACAAGCAGAGGAGGCATCAAAAGAAGAAAAATAATCACATTCATGTTTTTCAATGATTATATCCTTTTGCTTAATTATGCATTCTTGGATGAGGGAAACATTAGGAAAGGGAGCTAGAATATTCTCATGGAATTCAATGAATAATTTTTCTAATCCCAAAATGTTTTATTCATGAGTACTAGAAGAGATATTAGGAGAAGAACAAGTATGATTATCATGATTATCTATGATTATATCCCTTTTTCTAATAATGTCTTCCAAAATAGGGGAAGAAAAATAAAGAGAATTGTCAAAGTTTTTAAAGGTTTTATCATCTAATGAAAACATATCCTCCTCACAAATAATGCGATTGTCATGATTGCTCACAAAAACATTCTTACAAATAGGGGAAGAGTTAGAAGATGAATACAGACTAGGGAGAGAGATGCAAAGAGATGTGTTTATGATTTCATTCTCTTGTGCCATAATATGTTCCAAAGTAGGAGAGGTTATAGAAGAGGATATTTCAACATTGTCATGATTCTCAATGGGTGTATCTTCTAACTACAAAATACCTCTGTCACATGTAGGAGAGATATTGGGAGAAGAGGAACTATGATTATCATGATTGTCTATGCTTTCACATTCTTCTATCACTTTATTCCCATAAATAGAAGAGATATTATAGGGCGTGGAATTATGAAGTGTGTCAACATTGTATGATTATCAGGAGAGATATCAGGAGAAGGAAAAGTATGATTATCATGAATATCGATGCTTGCATCCTCTTGTGTCAAACCTTTAGTGGATGATATAGGAGAGATGAAGTCTTTAAGGGATTCATCTAAAATATCTAAGTCATCAATACTAAAGGGCTTGGATGTTATCATTTTTCTAAATTGAATCATCTTTTGAATTGCGTCATTTTATGTTTTTTATTTTTTGTTTTCATTTTCTAATGGATCTTATCTAAATGAACTAGGAACTAATGTTGAAAATTAAAATTGTAACCATATAATGCTATCCATAATTGCCATGAATGAAAAAAATGCTTATTTCTAATGATTTATATGTAAAAGAAGCTATGCAAACTTAAAATGCAATGCAAAGACATAGGATGAAATGCAATTTTTCAGATTTCAAACAAGGTAATTTATTGATTACACTATGTAATGATCTTAAAATGAAATGTTGTCAATGAAAATTGGAAATTAAGCAATGCATGAAATGGACCAAATTAAGCTAGATTTAGTGAAATACATGTAACAAGAACTTAATTGACTGATATAGATAGTTAATGGCAGCAAACAATAGTGTAGAAAGAGGGTTTTTCAGTACTGTAAAATGCAGTGTCAAGGGTGTAAAGGGACTAATTCACCCAAGGTGACGAATGAATCCCAATGGGGATTTTTTTTAGAATTTTCAAATTTTTTTGGTTGATTTTTATGTTTTCTATGATGTATGATGCGAACCTAAGATGCCATTGTAGAATTTTAGAAATATGGAATGATTGAAGATGCAAAAATGCAACCTATATGCACTTTCACTAATGCAAAACTTGAAACCCTAGAATGCAACTTAACTAATGCAAAATGCAATGCAAGCTATTTCTAGGATGAGGATGGACTCCAAATTAGGCAAGAGGATATTCGAAAAGTAGGTTCACCAAAATGAACAAAATATTTTTGCAGTTTATGATGCTATGACTCTCTTCCTCACTTAGGGTTTTTCACCTAAAGGAGAGAAATAGGCCCAACACAAAATCTAGGTGGTTCACTCAAACTAATGCAAGTAAAATTGAATTGTACCTAAATGAAATTTTCTAAATGCAAAGAGTTGATAAAAGAGATTGATTATTTAGGATAAACTAGGGTATGTGCAGGATCATGAGGGGCCAAAAAGTGGCAATGGCTGACGACTTTTTTTTAATCCAAAATTGATGAAACGAAAAGGGTTTTTAGAGGAGATTCTCAACTTTCCACCAATATAAATTATGCTTTAGTTTGAATTTAATAAATAATTATTATTTATTTCTATTAGAATTACAACTAAAGTCCTGATCGACAGGTTGATTGAAAAACATCTATAACTTTCAAACGGTATCACATTTTTTGAATTCAAAACATGCATCACATTCTATGATTCACATACTATAGGATTAAAAAAATAAAAATAAAATTTCATGAAGTTTTGACCAAGTTAAGGTTGTCAGATGTACGAGTTTTTATATTTTTTCAAAGTTGTAATAAAAAATTCATAATTAATTATTTACTTGGAAAAAATTACAAAAAAATATGCATCACATCCATACATGAGTCCTCTACTTATATATAAAATCTTATAAAAAAATATTATCATTTTAATATTGTTATGGTGGTCAGACAGACACCTACTTCTTATTTTTTCCCTGAAATTTAAGTATTAATGCGTTGAAATTTCAAATTTTCACCAAATAGATTTTGTTTATTTTTAAATAAACCTAGTAGTTTAGAAACTACATTCAATTTTATACAGATTCTATTCTTACATATATTTTAAATAATATAGATAACTTATTCAAATTTTTATGTCAAGTTGCCTAACACTGATTTTTTTGAATTTTTTGCCACTTAAGGGCCTATTTTTTCGATGATGATCCTGCACATACCCACTAAAGAAATGCATGTTGTTAGAAAATACATTGTGATATGCAGAAAAGGACCTAGAAAATGACTTAAGAATGCAAGTAAAGAAAAAAAGAAAGCTGTAAAACTAAATGTGTGCATCTAAGAACTTGTTGGAGACTGAAAATGACTCTGAAATTTGGGAGATGCTAATTTTTAGGTCTAGTGGGACTCATTCGCCATTCTGGGCGAATTAGTCCCAATTCTGGAAAACTATATTGGGGCCTATTTTAGCCAAATGGGTATCCAAATCTACAAAAATCTCTTGAAAATAGGTATAGTGGGCCTCATTCACCACTCTCGGTCTGCTCAATCTACACCTCCACGTGTCCACATCTAAAACCTTGATTCTTAGCACTATTGGTGACTTTTTGTGTGGATTTTGGCCTTGCAAAAGTGGAGATAACTTCAACAAGTTTGTAACCTAATTTCCAATCATGTCCAATCCATCTAAGCACCAAAATTTGCAATCACACAAAAGAAGAGAGAGAAAATGTTGATTGTTAGGTATTGGGGGTTTGCCTTGGTCAAACCTCGTTTGAGTAATTAAACCAAAATGATGAAATAAGATAATGAAACATGAAATATGAAATAATGCAGTTAGAAATTTTCCATCATGAAGGATCTTGAATTGCTGCAACAATAGATAAAGATTCTTGCTCTTGAAGGCCTTAGAAGTGAGCTTGAATGCTATCTTGAATGCTTGATTTGACAATATGATGAATGGTGATTGAATTAAGAATGAATTAATGAATGAATTAGGTGTTAATGTAATTATTATTTAATTACACTTGCATAAATTTACTTAGGTAATATTTTAAATCCTAGGTTAATTATTCTCATCCTTATCTTGTTGAGCTATCTTGTTGCTCAAGATAAGATTAGGGTTATGCATAATTTTCTTTTATAAAGCAAATCATCTAATGTAATTATGAATTCCTGAATAATATTATTTGCATATATTTTTGCAAAGTTTTTCTTTTTCTATTTTTCTCTTTTGTGGAAGGTTTTTTGGTTTGCATGTTTGATCTTGGTTTCTAAGATGGTATCAGAGCCTTGATTTGCATCCCCTTCTTAGCTTTTTTAGAGAAATACATTACAGAGCATGTTTAGGGTTCCTTGAGGGTTTCATTGCTTGAGTATATTCATGAAGTGTCTTGGATCAGATCGAGGTTTTCCATTGGATTCAGAGTGCTAGAAAAGGTCATAAATGGCTTTTATTTTGCAGATTTTGGTCATCGTTTGCTAGATCCATCAGGGTTTCAAGCTCGGTGATTTTTCTGAGAGATCTAGGGGTTGCCTAATTTTTTGAGCATTTTGGGCCAAAACGAACCTCATCGTTGGATTTGCAGCACCCAAAAACCCCTATTTTCATATTAAATTTGTCCATTTTGGACATAATCGACTAGGGAGGCAAAAAAAATTGTTCGAGGGCTGTACGGCCGCTAGGCACATTTTTTGAGGCTCAAATATTGAAAAAAATATCAAAAAAATCAAAACATCCTTTTTTTTTTGTGCGGCTAGTTATTTTGGATCGTGCCGCCCCTACACCACCGACGGTCTCTGTCCACGTGCCGCTGAACTCCAGCACCGCCTGCAGAAGCCCTCAGTCCTATTGATGACTGGGAGCCTCGAGCTCCAGCCCCTGCCGCATGAAGCACCCACCTCGGTCACATGAGCAACTAGGGGCTCTACCCCAAGAGCCTGCTGCTAGCCCAAAGTACACCCAGGTGACTAGGGGCTTTATTTTTTTAGCCCCTGAGGATTGCAAAAAGGGTTATTGGACAAAATTAGAGCACTTTCACGAAATCGGCCATAAATTATGCATACGACATCATTTTTTTGCAAACAAGATATCAGCGGAAAGTTGGTTCTGAGCTCTTCACAATGGTGGAGGTCTTATTTTTCGGTTTTTCCTTTTTTAAAGCATTTTTCAGCCTTAGCAGTGAGGATTTTGATAATTTTCACTTTGGGAGATATCTATTGGCTCGCTTGTCCATTTTTTGCCATTCTTGCAGTGTTGGAAAGCTGGTTCAGTCCTCTACACAGAATTGAGGTCTATTTTTATTTTATATTTACACATGTTTAGCATTCTCTCCTTTTAAAATCAATAGGTTATTGTAATAAATGAATTGAGATAAAGTTCCATCAGGGGGTTTCTTGCATAATAATCTAATTAGAGTGTCCATGCACTTTTATCTCCATCTTGTTTTTTGATGACAACTTGCATGGGTTATATCTTCTTTCTTATTTTCTTTTGGCCACATCTTGCTCTTGCTTGACACATATCAGATTCACATCGGTTCACACTTCAGATTGGAAGCCTATGGTTATTGATCTGCACTGGTTCAGATCCATCTCAGTTTGAGGGCCATGTTTTTATGGTTACTATTTCAGAGTCTTTATGGTACTTGTTCCCATGGAAGATTTTTAGTCTCAATTTTGCATCGACATCAGGATACATAGCTTCGAGGTTCTATCATCATTTCATCTACTATTGCTTCACATATTCCAAGGATGTTCTAGTTTGTGATTTTTTCAGTGTTCCGTGGCATCGGGTCTATTGTCACGTTATTATGATTCCACTTTGGTTTCTTGTAGAAAAAAGTATATTTCCTTGCTTGTCGGATTGCAGTTCCAATGTTACTCCATAGTGTTCTTCTAGTGCTTCTTTGCAACAGTCATCTCATTTTAGGGGGGTTTTGTCCCACTGGGTTTTCCTTCTCTACCTCATTATTGCATTTGTACATGGGTATCTAATCATGCCTTGTTGTCGGGAACCATTCATGTTTTCTTGCATTCATCTTATTTTTAGGTGCATGCTTTTTTAGTCTCCCTAAGTTGCACTTATGGGGGGGTGTTAGTGTAATTAATATTTAATTACACTTGCATAGTTTTACTTATGTAATATTTTAATTCCCAGGTTAATTATTTTCATCCTTATCTTGTTAAGCTATCTTGTTGCTCAAGATAAGATTAGGGTTATGTATACTTTTCTTTTATAAATCAAATCATCTCATGTAATTATGAATTACTGAATAATATTATTTGCACATCTTTTTGCAAAGCTTTGCTTTTTCTATTTTTCTCTTTTGTGGAAGGTTTTTTGGTTTGCATGTCTGATCTTGGTTTCTAACATTAGGGTTTAATGGTCTCCTTTTATAGAAAAGAGTGACTAGAATAAGGATCATGATCAAGGGCCAAGATTAAATTAGAAAATAATTTAATCAAGGGTGGTGGTTAATTGAGAAAAGAAAGACATGGATAGATAAAGACTTGAGGTGGAAGATAAGATTGACACAAAAAAGAGGTTGTTGGAGAGAATTAAATAATAATAAATATTTAATTTAGGTGGCCAATATAGGAGAGATAAATAAAATATTGATTTTATTCATTTAAAAAGAAAGGTGAGAACAAATAATGAGATAATTAAATAATTAAAAAAAAAAATTAATGGAGAGAGAAGGGATAATTAAATAATTAAAATAATTATTTAATTGGGGAGATAAAGAAAGGATAAATAATTAAAATAATTAAATAAACATAACATTTATTTAATTATAGAGAAAAAAGGCTAATGAATAATTAAATAATTAAAATAATTACTTCAAATTTATAGAAGAAGAGGAAAAAGCGAACTTTTGAATTAAAATAATATTTAATTCAAAAGTAGGGAGGAAAGGACCATTAGAATTAGATGCTTAATAAAAGTCTAGAAAAGTGTGAATGTCATTTACAACACTTTACAACACCTTTACAAGACATCAATAAATGCATTTTATTCAGTTTGCAAGGGTCCAAGACCTAATCTGGATGTGAAAAAAACCTCACAACACTAAAGCAAGGCCCCATTAAGTCCAATTTGTCATTAATTATTCCCAAATCAGGCAGGTTTCCTTATTTCTATGGTACACACTCTATTTGGACTATTCACAACCTTTGAATTATCCATAGCAATGAAAATGAAAGATTGTGCAACCAAGAATACCTTTGTAAATTCCAATAAGAAATGTATAGATATCTTGCTTCTAGAGCTTACTTTGAATCCACTTGATCACTTCTTCAAACGATGGTATTCTAAATTTCTTTCTCAACTTCCTTTGCATGCTTCTCCAAAAATACATTTTCCTCTTTAATTATCTGAATTTATTTCTTTCATTCTGAATGATTTTACAATAAATGTTTCAACTTGCAGGTAGATTACCTCAAAAAATGTGCATGGCTCGATTCTTTCAAATTTTGTAGACTTCATCCTTCACACATGTGACTGAGAATATTCCTTAAGTTTTTTACCACATTAAGTATACTTCTGTCATGATGTGACACAAGTATTGATGAGGGGGTTTTTAAATTTTTTTCATAATTGTTCCCCCTTACCCACTGCTTGACTCCAAAATTGATGGGACTATATGTATCATAGGTTGGTATAGATAAAACTAATGATTCTGATTCATCTTGCTTGAATTATCCTTCCTTTTTCCAAATCCTTTTCACTTATTTTCTTGCTTCTTCACTGGATAGTTATTTTGTCTTCTTCTGTAGTTATTAACAAGATGTTCCAGATTGTTGCACTTACAAAAAATAACATTTTTCTTTCCAATCTTCCTTTTATTCAACTTATTTTTGCACAGACTAACTTTTATTTTGACCTTCTTATACTTAAGACATTTTCCAAAGAGATAAAGAATCATTCATTTTACTTTTTCAGCCCTTTTCCTTATGAAAAAATTTCTTGCAAGAGTAAAAAATACCATTGAAAGATAAATACCTTTTAGCATTAGGTTGTGTAATAGAATTTAAGAGTTCCCTCTTAGATCCTTGATTCGTCCATCTTTTCACCAAGTCTTCTTACCAATAGATTGCTTCACTTTAGAACTTTGACCTTCTTCAAACACTAAGCCACTTATCCATTTTCGATCTCTAAGAAGTAATCAACTCATCTAGCATTGTTGAGCTTACCATAAATTTGTCTTCAAAGCTTATTGCCTTTTTCTAGATCAAATCTCAAGATTACTGCTTCTTCCTCAAGCTTTATGAATTCATGATCTATCTTCCTTTGAATTTCAATTTCCTGACATTCTTAAGTTCTTTTCTTTTCATCAAGTTGTTGCAGCGGGCTAGAGACAATTTCATCTTCCTTAACCAATAGATCACATGCTTGAACACTTTTACTTTGCAATTTTTCAATATACTCATTCTCTTTCGTCAAATTTTCCTTTAGATCTTCTATTTCTTCTTAATATCTTGTAGAGACCACTTTCAGAGAAAAAAAACTTCTTATACTCAAATTTTGAGACCTTCCTCAAGTTGTTAGGATTCTTCCAAGGAACCAAGCTCTGATACCAAATTTTGAACATTTAGAATAATAAGAGGGGGGATGAATTAGTATTCCATAAAACCATAATAAAATCCATCTAACCATGATCACAATTCTGACTAAATTAGCAAAAGATAACATAGAAACAAATCAATGCAACCATACACATGTACAACATGATTTTTACGTGGAAAACCCAAAAATGGAAAACCTATAGCGAGGGTTAACTCACAATATATTATATCCAGATACAAGATATTACATGACTCATTTCTAAGACTCGCTATCCTTAAAAAGGCTCACTACTTAAGTACAAAAGATGGCTAACTGCCAAGATACAAATAATGTGGCTCACCGCCAAAAGATTGAACTGATAGGATACACCTTCAATATGCATGGTTTAGTTCCAGTGAAGCTCATAATATGAAGTATTTCCTCACACAACAGTCGCTCAACTAATCTAAACTAATCGTTAACTGATAAATCATTTAGGCTTGGATCTTCTTTCACCTTTCTTCCACGCTTGCACACCCACTTCTCACTTGCTCTCTTCTTACCACACTTCTCTTCAAAACATATTATATATATAAGTATATCTTATTATCAATTAGGTCATCCTAATTAGATGAAAACAAAATAATGAAAACTCACTTTATCAGTACCATATATTATTTAAACATTTTATCTATTTAGTGCATTATACCAAGTCAGCTAACATCCATAAAGAAAAACTAGTCTCCTTAATGTATTGCATACATTAGGTCGACCAATACTAGAATATAATTCATAAAATCTCAAACCAACAAATAATCCTCAAAGAAAACACCTTTTGGATTTGAGAACACATTAATTTCCCATCATATTACCATCCTAGATACTACCAAAAAAACTACAACATGAGAATATTCTCCTTAAGAAAATGCAAAGTCTCCCACATAGATATACCACGAAAAGAACAACAGTAAGATAAAAAGTTGAACTCTATTAGAGATAATTTTCTGCTCACAACCCAAAATGTCTGAAGGTCTAGGATATAGTTGTCTAAATGATTCTTGATAACATGGTTAAGAGCTTAGAGTCATATTTTTTCTTACAATGAATTTTGGACTCAAATATGAACACATTGATCCATCGCAAAAGAGCATTATCGGTAGAGAACAACTTCCGATAAACCAAGTAGACTTCCCATATAATTGTCACCATATTGACATCAATGAAAACATTGGAACAACAGGTACAAACCATCCAAACTTCATGCTCAAGTTGCAAGGCTCCATAATCCCAACAAATAGCACAACTATTGTAGAGAATTCAAGCTGGCATAACCCCTTAGTACACCTAATCCAATTTCCAAAAAAAAATGGTTTCTTCCTGGCACTTTTAAATGCCAAATTTAAGGTTATGGTTTTGGGTCCTCCCTTGAAGGATTGTCCCTCAAAGCACATGACATTTTTCATCCACATGTTATAAGCCTCTATATTACTAACTTGATAAACAACTAGCCATCTTCTATAAAATGGACCAATGTCACACTTTTCCACAACCTTCAAACTCCAAACATTAAAAAATTGGACACAAAAGACATGTGGCACTAGCATGCATTGGGATCAAATTATATGTACTTTATATCCTTACTTGGGGGAGGGAAAATTTGTGGTACTAGGGGAGGTAAAGATAGCCATCCTGTGGACCAAAACAAAACAAATTTTGTAAGGAACTAGAGAATGCTAAGCTTAATATTAGGATTTTCTGTCCACCCTTGAATAGAAGTTTCACATAGCATGTAACATATCACATAGAACTATATGCCTCTTTAGTATGTTGTTTCTAGATTTTAATTTTTAATTTTTTTTATGTTTTTTAGAAAATTTAAACTAATAAAAAGATAAAAATGTTAGAAAAATTAAAGATCAAAAGGTAACTTCCCCATTTCACTTCAAGTGGGAAGGTTCTAATCCAACTATGTGCATCATGTTTTCTAACATAACATAGTGCAAAACAAATGAAATGAGAAAGAAAGGAAAAAACAAAACAACACCTCAAGATAAGACAAGTTAAACTTGAACAAAACAAAGATGAAAACAATCATTTTACATTTCCCAAGTCAATTGGTTGGTTGGCCCTATTGATTTGATTGATTGTGTGCTCCTTTGATGGAAAATCAACTAAAACTATATGAAAAATGATGTAGATGTAATGAAGGATGCAATGGTTAAGATGGGTATTTGGTTAAGTGCACAAAAGGGATTCAAGATGATCTTGAAAGTTGCAGCAATGGAGGATGCAAAGTTGAGTGCTTCAATGGTGAATGCTTGAATGCTAGATTGTGTGAATGAATAAAAAAAATGAGGTCAAAATTCTCTATTTTAGGGGAAAGGATTCTAGAGAAATGAAGGGCTAGGATTTAGCCACCATGGAAAAGATGCAGGGCTATGGTGAGTTGAGGACTCACAAGCCCTCACATCTTGCCATGTGGAAATGAAGTGGAAAGGGGACATGTGATGTGGAGGTACTTGAAAGTACCTTAGGATTAGGAGAATATTTCATCAAAAGGGAAGTCCTTGTCCCCATGTGGGAGGGATGTGACACATGAGGAATTTTAGAATTCCTCAATAATCCTCATTTGAAAGAGAGAAACCTTGGAAGAATAAATGTGAATTTTTAATTCACATGATGTGAAGGTACTTAGAAGTACCTTGGGATTATGAAAAGGTCTCCTCATAAAGGAGGTCTTTTTCCCCATGTGGGAGATGTGACACATGAGGAATTTAAATTTTCTCAATAACCCACATGGGGAAGAGGAGAGGCTTGGAGTAATAAATGTGAATTTTTAATTCACATGGGGAAGAGGTTGCCTTGGCTAAATGGAGAAAGCATTTATGATGGTTGACTTGGAGGTATGCCATAAATGGCATGAGGGTTAGGTTAACTCAATCATATGATTAAGGTTGTGCAAAAAAGTGATTAAGGAGGCTAATGAAGGATTAGAAGCAAGTTTCAAGTTATGGAGGATATAACATTAATCCTAATTAAGGGTGTACACATCCTAATCATGGATTAATTATACTAATCCAGATTAAAGGGAAATTATGGAGTATGTTACAAGGAGAAAATAGAGGGAATTTAAAGTTGATTTAAATTGAAAAATCCAAATGACTAAATTAAATAAATTGATGTATTTATTTAATTTAGAGAGGAAGGAGTAAAGGGTAAAGTATTTAATTATTAAATTAAATACCTTAGGAACCTTAGGAAAAAGAGGGAATATTAATTAAATAAATAATTTAATTAATATCGATGGGGAATATGAAATAGATGAAAAAAGGGGGTGAATTTGACCATACGGGAGTGGTCAAATTCAGATGTCTACATTTTTCCTCTCTTCAAAATACTATTAGAATAACAATGTTTCAAAGAAAAATAAAATGTGGATGAGTTGATAGAGGAAATGGCTAGAAAATGATGCCCTACCATGGGAGAAGTTTCTTAAGCTACCTAGATGGTGGGAAATGAAGGGAGTTGCCCCAGTCTCGCAAGGAAGCAACCATGAAGAAGGAATAAATGTGAATGATAGGGTATGTACCCTCAAGAGTGCAATTGTGGAAGAAAAAGGGGTCTTGGGAAACTTCTCGATATGAAGAAACATAGGGTATCATTGGATAGAGCTTGAAAAACCATGAAGATTGGTGTTTGAATGGAGGAAAATAGACATAGTGTGCAAATGGTGTCTTGCGGAAGATAGAGGATTAATTAGATGTAAAAGTGGTTAAATAAAGGGTAAAAATACCCTAAAGTTAACAAAGGTTAAAAAGGAGGGAAAAGCTACATATAGTAATTTTAAGAATTACTAATCCTCATTTGCACACCTAGTAGTTGAGTGAGAGAGAGGAGAAGAGGAAGGGGACAAGGATGGCTGAGGAGTACAATGATGAGATCATCCACCGGGGGGACAAGATACGACAGTGCTACCACAAGCATGGGGTACCACCCTAGGTTAGTTCCCAAAACCCTCTTTGTGATTTTGAGAAAAAAAAATTAATTTTTTTTATGTATTTTGAAAACATGCATTTTGGGGTTCAAGTAGGTTAGTAAAATGGGTAGTTTGTAGAATTTTGGTTTCACCCAAGTTTTAGGAAATATTTCCTATTTGAGGGTAGGAGGCAAGGGATGAAAATTCACCTGTTTAAGAGGAAAACTCACCCAAATAGAGTAAAAAGGGAAAAAATGCAACAAAAAAGGGTGGATTCGGCCATGATTTGGGTGATTCCACCCAAAAATGAGGGATTGGGGAAGACCCAAGTGAATCTACCTGATATCCAAGGGAATTCACATGGGCCACGGGTGAACGTACCTAGTGGATGGGAAAATCCATTGAGTAATGGACTCATTCGTCAGTTGGGTGAGGCCACCCAAAAGATGCCCTCGGTGAACCCGCCCAGTCAGCGGATTCACCCGTTGGTCAGGCAAGGCCACCCAATCGATGGCCCAGGCAAACCCACCTGGCAGATGGGTAGATCCACTCGGCAGCTGACTCACTCGTCATTTGGGCAATGTCACCCAATGGGAGGGAAAAGGTTGGGTGAACCCACCCAGCCGGGGGACGTATCCATCCACTACCGGATTCACCCAAATCTTGGGTGAATTCACGTGAAGACGGATTTTCCCAACAATCAAGCAGATTTTCCAAATGAAAGGGAAGAAGAAGGTCTGAAGTGAAAGAGTTGGACATGAAAAGGAAGGGACTTTCCCAACGATGGAAAAAAATGGAGAAAGGACAAATTTAGGAAAGAATAGTTAGGCATATGAGAGAAAGTTGGGGCCATGGGAATGAGAATGAGGAGATTGGGTAAGTGACTAACATGTTGTGTGGTGTGAATGCAGTGTTTTGAGAGCATGTGGATGTGGGAGAGGGGCTCAGTGGTTTTGGTGGTGACGATCATGACAATGAATAGGGAGGACCACGGAGCACTGGCGTGGGCAGGCTTGCTACACATGCCCGGATATCCAACTATCAGAGCACATCAGGCACGGTTGACTGCACTGATGGAGTGATGGAGATCAAAGACATCCCCATTCCACCTCCTGACAGGGGAGATGAATGTCACCTTATAGGATGTATGGAGGATCTTGCAATTATCGATAATGGGTGATCTCATGAGTTGGATGAGGTTAGAGGAGTAGGAGCCCGACCAAATCCTATGATTCCTCTTTGGCTGAGATGACCTACTGATTCAGGGGATGGATTTGGATCTGGATATATGCTTAGGATTGGGAGTACATACATTACCATTATACCTTTACAGTCTGATTAGTGGGATTTTTCTACCAGATAGGAGTGGATGTTTTTGTAGCCTTAAGGTCATGCAGGTTATTAGACATATTTTGGAGCAGAGGGAGAGGGAGTTCACATGGGGTCCATGCATATTGGCATAGTTATACAGGGACATGCATGTGGTGTGCTATTGAGGGGCACTCAACATTACACATGTGACGCTGTTACACGTATGGGCCTGGGAGCACATCAATGTGACTAGGCTAGGAGTTATGACAGGAGGGGAGTAGGATCCTACACTACTAGTGGCATACTGGTATGAGACTGAGTATAGCTAGAAATTTCATTATCAGGGCACTGGTGATCTACATAAATGGAGGAGGCTAAATGATTTATGGTAGGATCAGATAGTACGGAGGCCATACATGACGCGGTGGTTCTCCAGATGGAGGGACAATGAGGAGAGACATAGAGGATACTTCTACAAAGTATCCTATTTGATTAGGATAGAGCCCTACATAGTGGGGCTACATAGGGTGGAGAGAGTGTTGAGACAGTACGAAGTTCAATAGGGCATCCCTCTAGGATTGTAGAGATTCAGATGACTCACTCGAGAGCGACCATGGGGGGATCCAATTGCAATAGAGTTCATGAGACAACAATGAGAGGAGCTTCAGGAGGTACCTTACAGAGGAAGGAGAGGAGGGAGAGTAGATATGAGGACGATAGTGAGGTTCTTTGCGTGCTGGGCCCATCACTAACTAGTACGGACTACGATGGTGGACCCGATTATAGAGGCACGTGGCTTCGGTCCAAAGGATGAGATGAGACTAGCTAGATAGAGAAGGGGGAGGAGGGGAGGAGGCTGAGGCAAGTGAGGAGAGAGAGGACAAATAGAGGAGAGCGAGGAGGAGAGGAGGATATCAAAGGAGAGGACAAGAGGAGGTTGAGGCAGAGGAGGAGAGAGATGATAGACAAGGGGAGGCAATGGAGGTATATACTCTTGAGGTTGGTCCATTGGCCATAGTACCATATGTACCACTGCCACCAGAGGACCCAGTCATACTTCTAAGAGAGACCCTAGTGAGGCTATAGATTGCAGAGCAGAGACAGGGATTTGGAGGCTGAGAGGAGCAAGTTGGTGGCTAAGGTGGATAGGGTATGCACGGAGGGAGAGAGGAGTTACAGGACCTTGGCACATGAGGTAGGAAAAAATGTGGATGAGGTAGAGACAGAGAGAGATGGCCTATGGGCTAAGGTGGGCAGGATATGAGTAGAGTTGACTCGACTGAAGGTAGATGTGTCCAAACTAGAGGCATAGGGTCAAAGAGACTATGGGGTGCTCACATATTAGGATGCGCTGGAGGTAGAGGAGGCGTAGGATTTGAGGAGACAGCTAGAAAATTTGTAGCAAGAGAGGAGCGAGTTGGTTGCAAAGAGGGATAGATTGTAGGTTGAGGTCACCAAACTATAGATACGGGGATAGAGGGACCATGGAGGGTTGGAAGACTAGGTATTGGTATAGGTCTGAGAAGAGGTGGAGAGAGATCTGGAGGATTTGAGGAGACAGGTGACAAATCTACTAAGGGAGAGGACCGATTTGAGGTGGGAGCAAGATGAGCTCCATGATAGAGTAGAGATGACAGAGCAAATAGTTGGGGATGCAGGGTTAGTGCTGGAGAGAGAGGAGGCTACAAGGGCCTAGTTGTAGACTGTGCATAGAGAGAGATGTAGGATAGGCACAAGCACATGCCCTATAGGGTGAGATGGATGTGGTAGAGGCACGAGTATAGGTAGTGGAGAGAGAGAGGGATGTAGTGTAGGCACAAGCCATGCAGGGCGAGGGGGGTGAGATAGGGGCATGGGTATAGGAATTGCAAAGGGAGAGGGATGCAGTCCAAGCACATGTACAGGTTGTGCAGGAGGAGAGGGATAGACCAATAAAACAGATGTCCTAGATGTGAGCAAAGATTGATCAGTTGTGGTTGGCACAAGATGTGTAGGCACAGGAGAGGAGATCCCTGTCTGGATTTCAAGATAGGTACAGGGTAGAGCAAGATATAGCCAGGTATCAGGTAGTAGAGAAAGATGAGTACATGCAAGAGGCAAGCTACTATATGGCGTCCTACTTCATAGTAGTGCTAGATCCCACATAGTGAGTTCTATCCTATGTCTGAGAAGTACCATAGATGCTAGCATCATCCTACTCAACATGGACACACACTCGAGGATATAGCAGCTATAGAGAGACCCCTCCATGTAGAGGGGTAGTGCCAGACTTACCACAAAGGTCAGATGCAGGTAGCTCAGGGTATGGATGATAGAGGACAAATGACAAGATATAGATTTTTGATAGGTGTAGGATGGATGTACAATACAGAGCGGAAAAGATCACAATTGATTTAGAGCCTTGTACCTATATTTTATTTGATGATTACCGATGTATATGATGGATATGCATTGATGTATTTTATGATAGACATTATGATAGACATTATATTTTGAGATTTATATGATATGCGATGACTATTGTTGACACCATGTGTTATTATGTGATGAATGTTTACTTATGAATGTGTGTGTATGAATGTGATTTGTTATGACATGCAAATGATTATAGTATGAACATGTATCTATGATGATTTATGTTGATGCCTATGTGGATGACATGTATGAAATGCATTTTTCCTAACATTTTATGATGTAGGATGTGATGGATGATTAGGATGTGGTATGATGTGATTATGGGACTAACAATTTGTGATGCAGGTGGTGATGTATGTATGTGCACATTATTTATTTGTAATTTATGATAACATGAATGCAAAATGTATGTATGCATATGTGATCTATGTTATGAATGAATGTAATGAATATTCAATTTAACGAG
This sequence comes from Sequoia sempervirens, assembly GCA_007258455.2. Lineage (NCBI taxonomy): Eukaryota > Viridiplantae > Streptophyta > Pinopsida > Cupressales > Cupressaceae > Sequoia > Sequoia sempervirens. Next base: position 458,923,910 of record VDFB02000003.1, read on the forward strand.
ATAGATTAGGATGTTTAATGCAATATAAATGGATAATGATAATGTCTTGAATCTTAAGATGCTTAAAATAACCAATTAAGGTTAATCCAAACAATTTAAAACAATGATGAAAATGAACTTAAGATGCTTAGACTAATAGAGCTATATTAATCTAAACAACTTAAGATGATAATGCAAGTAAATCTAAGATGCTTAGAATAACCAATTAAGATTAATCTAAACAACTTAAAAATGACTATGAGAATGATAAATGCAATGTGGGATGATAATGAATCCTACATAGAAGATGGGAGTAATTAAATTCCTTACAAACATTAATATATGGGCATGAATGATGGGCTAAATGGCAAGTACTTACCCTGTAATCATTACAAAATTAAGGGTGATGGGTGTGGCAATGGATCACACATCATTATTAGGTCTCCTTTATTTGCATATCATGCTTGCCTTAGTTTATAAAATGAAGGTAGGATGGGTGTGAAATGGAACCTATCAAGAACCATAGGAATCTTAAGAAGAATGGGAGATGGGGGATGAATGTTTGCACAACCAAAATCATAGGTCATAGGTTAGGTATAGATGTAATGCAACAAAATTAAAAATGAAATGCAATCCTAATGTGATTTTCCATTTTTAGAGCATTGATTTTTTCTATAGCATATGACACCAGGTGCCAGGGTATGTGTAACCAAGCCAGATTAGTGTCTAATGCATGAAACAAACACAACATACAAGAAGGCTATCCCAACACCCCAAAGTCACAAAGACCTTGGTCGAGCCAAGAGTTGGGATAACCACAAGTACAAAAGGATGCCCCAGTGTAACACAAGACCACAAGGGTCTTGGTGGGTACTATGTGGGACAACCAAGCAGACAACAACAAACAAAAGGATCAAGATATTCCCCTATGTTAACCAATCAGAATGCACCATAATATGATAGATCATGGCAGCCCTGAAAAGTTATGATAGAGAGCTCAAATGATAAACAAAAGCCAGAAGCATCAAAATATCACAATAAATTTGAAACATCCTTTGCCACAGGATCAAGAGGGTGGATGGGATTGATGAGGTCTGTTAGGAATGATGCATCTTGTTAAGACCAAAGATGTATACTAACCTAAAAGATCGATATGACATTGGAGACTCCAAAACTGATTGAATCTCATGATATGAGTGGATCTCATTTGTGAAGAACCAGCTAGATAAAGACATACTTGAAGACATGAAATAAGACACAAGATTGACACACCCTAACGACCTAGGGGCTTGGGGGCCGATCAAAGATTAGCCTTACCTACATGAAAGTGCAGAGCCCTCGTAGTTCAAGAAAAGACCATGGATAAAAGTGGAAAGAGGACAATGGAGAACTTGATGGATGACAAAGACTAGATGAACAAAAAGGAGCCTCGAGGGTGGATCAAATGATTGACCTTGCCTACGTGAAAATGCAGGGGCAACATAGTTCGAAAAAGGACTGACAAAAAACAACAAAATGGGACAAACAAAGGAAAAATGATCGACACCACAAGATAGATGAAACAAGCTCAGATTAGGAGAAAAGCTTAGGATAATAGATAGCAGATGAAGATCATCCATTTCTCCACCAAATTATACCAAGTGGAGGACAAGGGGATGTAGATGAAAGGGGTTGTATCGATAGGATGTTAGGATGGATGAAAGCATGAAGTAAGTAGGACACAAGGTAGATAATGATTAAGCCCTTTACGAATGGCACCTATGACCAAGTTTTCACCAAACATACTTATCCAAGGTGCCACCAAGGGTGGTTTTCACCATAGGATGAATTATTTCTCTTTACTATTTTTTTGATTTTTTGATTTTTTTGTATTTTTGATTTTTTTGATTTTTTTTGGTTTTTTTGTAGGATAGGATAACCCAACTGACTTAAGTGTAAAACCTTTTCAGGTGGATGATGTTAATCGGCTCCTCTATGGGCTCTCCTTTAGGTGTGGCAAGCCTATATGCCCCTGATCCATATTTTGTTGTGATGGAATAGGGACCCAACCAATTTGCTTCAATTTTTCCCTTCTTATCTCAGTCCTATTGGGTACATTGATTCTCCTTAAGAACTAGGTCACCAACATTGAATTGGTTTGGATGGACCTTCTTATTGTAGCTTCTCTTAAGACTATTCTAATATTCTTGAAGATGATTGTATGCTTTGATCTGTCTTTCATCTTGGAGTTCCAACGGACTAAGTCTTGCAACATGAGCATCTTTGTCACTGATGAGGTTCTTCAAAGATATTCTTAGTGATGGGATGTCGACCTCAATCGGTAGGATGGCATTGGCACCATAAATGAGAGAATATGGAGTGTCACCGATAGGAGTGTGGATGGAGGTGTGGTAGGCCAAAAGGGTGGGATCAATATGAAGGTGCCAATCTTGACCAGTATTGTTAACCACCTTTTTAAGGATCTTGATCAAAGTTTTTTTGGTAGCCTCTGCTTGGCCATTACCTTGTAGGTAATAGGGTGTGGACCAATGATGCTAAATGTGAAAGGTGTCACAGAGGTGTTTTAGGGCCTCGTTCTTGAATGGATTTCCATTATCTGTGATGACCCTAGATGGGATTCCATATCTACAGAGAATATGGAAAAGGATAAATTTGGATATCTGAGTACTCATGATCTAAGAGAGTGGCATTACTTCCACCCAATTGGTTAAATACTCAGTAGCAATGATGATGAAGGTATCGGCATTAGAGGATGGAGGCTATATCTTGACTATTAATTCAAATCCCCACTAAGAGAAGGGCCATGGTTCTATGAGAGGTTTCAAATCTCGAGTAGGAGCATGTATCAAATCTGCATGTTGTTGGCAGGGCAGACACTTCATGAATTCACAAGAATCATGCTCCAGTCTAGGCCAATAGTAACTAGCTCTGATAATTATTTTAGCTAAGGCCATGCCATTTGAATTGGCCCCACAAATATCACTATGTACCTCTGTTAATGCAGTGTGATCTTCAGTCTCATTCAAACACCCAAGAAGTGTTCCATCATACCCATGACGATAAAGCGTATCACCTACGATAGTGTAATGGGAAGTGTGTTGGATGAAATATTTTCATTGGTTACATGTAAGGTTGGGGGGTAAGATGTTATCATGAAGGTAAGTGTAGACGTCATGATACCATGGTGACATAGGACCTACTATGTCACACACCATTTCGCTACCAGGGATATCATAAGCTAGAATTAAAAGTTGTTCGACTAGGAACTTGCACTATATTCAATCTTTTGGTATGTCAATTAGTGAACCAATTGTAGATATAGCATCAACAACTTTATTCTACACTCTAGGTATCTAGTCAAACTAGATAGAAATGAAGTATTTTTTGAAGTCATCTACCATGCACTTATAGGGTAAAAACCTATCATCTTTTGTTAGAAACTCATCATTAACTTGCTTGATGATCAACTGGGAATTTCCAAAGACTGTCACGTGAGTGATGTTCCATTGGATTATGATTCTAAGAGCTTCACATTTTGCGATGTTGTTCATGCATGGAAAACTCAACCTGAATGTCTTTGGGATATAATCACCTTGGGCAGTAATGGACAAGATTCCTACCCCCACTCCATTATGTGTGTACAACCCATCAAAGTAGAGTGTCCATGTGGCCGCTTCTAACACTGTGAAGATCCCTTCATTAGGAAGCTCTATTACCAAAGGATAGGCATCTACCAGGGGAGCGTCTGCCAGGTAATCTACTGTCACTTTCCTTTTAATAGCCTTTTGATCCATAGTCTATATCAAATTCACTAAATAGCATGACCCACTTAGCCATGTGACTAGTCAAAGTTGTATTGGATAATAGATATTTGAGTGGATTGACCTCAAAGATTAGATTCACTCGGTGACTGAGCATATAGTGTCAAAGCTTTTGTGAGCTGAAGACCATAGCTAAGCAAGCATTTTCCATCAGGGAATAATTGAGCTCATAGCCTACTAGGGTCCAACTAATTTAGTAAATTGCTCGTTCTTTTGATGACTCATCATGTTGTGCCAATAGTGCCCCTAGTGCCACTGAAGCAGCAAAAATATACAAGAGTGGTTTACCTAGAATTCATGGTATAAGGATGGGAAGATGAGCCAAATACTCTTTGATTTTGTCTAAACCAAGTTGAAATTATTGATCCCACTTGAAGGTGGTATCTTTTCTCAGAAGATGAGTAAATGATTGGCATTTGTCTGCTAATTTAGCTATAAACTGTCTGATGGACTGTAATTTTCCCTGGAGGCTCCTAAACTATTTTAGATTGCATGGTGGAGGCATTTCCATGATTTCCTTGACTTTCGGTGGATTGAATTCTATGCCTCTTTTGGAGACAATGAAACCCAATAATTTTCCTAATGTGACCCCAAAGACACATTTCTTAGGATTCAGACATAGCTGATAGTGCTTTAGATGCTCAAAAATATTCTTGAGGATTATCGACTGCTCTTCTCTTGTTATTGATTTCCCTAACAGATCATGAACATAGTCTTCCATTATGATGTGATGAGGTCATGGAAGATGACTGTTATGGCATGTTGGTAGGCTGCCCTAACATTCTTGAGGCCAAAGGGCATGCCAATATAATAGAATGTGCCCCAAGGTGTGGTGAAGGTTGTTTTATGTTGATCCTCAAGGGCAATCCTAATCTAGTTATATCCAGAGAAGCCATCCATGAGGGAGAGAATTTCATGTCCTACAGTTAAATCAACCAACATGTCAATGTTTAGCAATGGGAAATCGTCTTTAGAATAGGCTTTGTTGAGGTCCCAAAAAACTGTGCAAATCCTGATATTCCTATTTGGTTTGGCAATTAGCACTATGTTGGAGATCCAATTAGAGTAGTCGATGGGTATTATGAATCCAACTTCCAATAGCTTTTCTAGCTCTTTCTTGACTAGTAGAGCTACTAGAGGATGCAATTTCTAGATGTTTTGCTTGATGGGTTTTGCATTAGGATGTACATCCAAGTGATGTACTACTACAGTAGGATCAAGATCTAGAATATTTGAATAATCCCACACAAAGTTGATGATGCCTTCTTTCAGAAGCTGGGTGATGGTAGAGTACTCTTCCTTTGATAGTGATTTGGTGACACATCTGATTTTGGGATTTTCTTTAGTTCCCAAATTTACTTCTTACATTTCCTCAATTGGAATGGATGATCACTCAGATAGTTGATTTCCCACAAGGGGAAGATGAACATCCCCATCTTCTAGTGCCTCGTCGAGGTTTTCACTCTTTGATTCATCCTTTATTTTTACTTTTTTACGAGTCAAGAAGCGCCTCAGAGAGGTTTTCACTAGGTGACCATTTTTTATTTTCCTTCTTTTTATTTTTGCGGTTATGGAATTCATCTTCCCCCAATCCCATAAGATGTACATACATATCCTAATAGGTGCACTACCATGTAGGTCCTATTCTATGAGTTCAGGATGACAAAGGGATAGGTTGATGGTGTAGATTGATAGGCATTCAAACATGGAAGAAAGGTCCACGTGATCCACATCATTGTATGCATGTATGATGGATTCTTCTTCTGTATGTCTTCGAGGAGACCATTCTCCATACTAACATTGTTAGAGGCACTAGATGATGGAATATGACCCTTTAGTTTGGTGTCATAGCCCAAGCCCAAATTTCTTGGATGCACAAAAGTGTCTATTAGTTGCAGTCTTCCTTGCTCTTCTACACCAAGGCCTCCCCCCTGATAATTGTGCTTCTCCATAAAATTAGAGGGCCAAGGATAGGTCTCTTGGAAATATTCTTTCAAAGGGGGAGACGGTTCAGGTTCGTCACGATATACCCATTGGATGATGTCATCTTCGGGTGTGTCTTTCCTTAACCCAGGGGAGCAGAAAGTGTTAGATCCTATGTTATTAGAGCTCAAGGTGATTTTCTTCTCTTGTTCCTTCAATGAAGACTAAGAAGGTTGGCCATATGTATGTGGTGAGGGTGGCATTGTTGCCACATTCAAACTTGTATGCATTTTTTATTCGCCACAACCCTTGTCAATGATCTGGACTTTGGTAAGGGTAGAATCAGATGTGGATGATGGGGTGGATGATGTGGTAGCTAGTGTGTTGGAAGATGGATGGGATGATGATTTCTAAGGTGGTCCCATTTCTACTCTTGGATAGTAATGAGAATGGGGAAAAGAAGCTTCTAATGCATGGCAATATTCAACCGATTGAGGGTTTGTGTGTATTGTAACTTCCACCCCGTTGAATGGGAATTTCAGACATTGGTGGTACATGGATGGAATGGATTGCATGGTGTGGATCCATGGAAAACCATGGAGGAGATTGTAGGGGAGTTCCAGATCAAGGACATGATAGGTAGTGTATTGCACAACAGGCCCAATCTAGATTGGAAGACAAATTGTCCCCTAAAAATAATGCTCTGCATTATCATACACCTTGATAGTGATGAATTGATTATTTAAGTCAACATGGGTGTCTCCCACCTATTTTATGAACTTTAATGTACAAAGATTCAGGTCAGAGCCATTATGTACGAATACCTTTTTACCTTATGCCTGGCTATAAGGACATTGAGATGGAGGGGACGATTATGATTGGAATCAATACAAGGCATGCTGTTTTGACTAAAGCCTAGATGATATGTGGTAGAGAGGTGTCCTACCAATGCTTAGAATTGTGTAGGATCTATGTCGTTGGGGACGTGGGTATCTATAAGGCATTAGTTAAAATTTCTTGGTGCACAGAAGAAGATTTAAGCAAATCTAGAATGGATATCCGAGCTGGGGTATTTCCTAGATGATCAAGAATGTTATATTGGGAACTCACAGGGGATGGTTGGGTGGACGTAGAGGCTCCAGGGACTATGATATGAGTGTGATGGATTGTGACAACACACTGTGGGTCTTTTCCTTTTACATGTATCATAGACACACATGGTTTTTCCTGTTCAATGTGCATGACAATACCTTCATAATTAAATGGTACATTTTTGTAACTAATGTTTTTTGTGTTGTTACCCTAATTGTTATTGTTACTAGACCTACGATTTGAGTTTGATGTGCTAGGACCTTGGTTATGCTTAGGGAAAGTGTTTTGATATATCTATAATTGAGCATTGGATGAGGGTGCCATGTTTGTATCCACATGTATATCACCTCGATCTATGAGATCTTGGATGTATGTTTTCAAACCTTGAAATTTAATTAATGTATTCCCTTTGATTTTGTGGAACTCACAATACTGTTTTTCTTTATACCAGGCTAGTTTAGGTTTGGATTTTTCAAGAGTTTTTTTCATAGGATACGTGATTGGGTAATTTGCTTGAAGAAGCCTATTAAACATGACACTCAGGGGTTCTCCTAGTTGATTGAATTGATGTTTGTTACACCCTTGATTGTTCTAACTAGATTGTTGGGGAGGATGAGGTGCCCCTTGTGGCATTGATATGTCTTGACGAATTGACTAGTGAGGAGGGGGATATTGTGGCTTCTATGAAGAATTAGCTACTTGGATGTGTTTGGTGTTGGTGATGCCATCATTGACAATGTTTTTGTTCTTGTTCTAGTAGCAAGGTTTATCTCCAGATGAATTTTCTTTATTAGAATTAAAAAAAATTGACTAACCCTTTTGCAATGAGTTCTCTTTCAAGGACAAGACCTTTCTCCACTATTTCCACGAAGGTTGTGACACAATGGAATCTAAAATTATGTGCCATATCTGGATGAGAGTTTTCAATAAAAGGGTAACCATGTCTTTTTCCCTAAGTAGTGATTTTGTCCGAATGGCTAAAGCTCACCACCTTTGAAGATAACTTACAAAAGTTTCTCCCTCATGCTACTTTTCTTTCAAGAGCTCTAACATATCGATATCTTTCTCCAAATTAAAGGAGAAGTGGGAGACAAACTTTTCCAAAAGCTCTGCAAAAGACATGATAGGTCCCTTCTCGAGACCCATAAACTAGTCAAGAGCCATCCCTTGTAAAATACTTGGAAATAATCACAAGAGGTAATTTTCATTATGCATGACTTCTTGACAATGGGGATAAAAATCCTAAATATGAACCTTGGGGTCTTTTGTTCCTTTATACTTATCGAATTTTAGCATTTCAAAATGCTTCGGAAAAGGAATCAATGAAATTGAGGGATCAAACAGATAAGGAGAAATGTCTTCAAACTTAAACAATTATTTGCTAGTCCTTGCTTGCAAGTCCTCTAATGCGGCTTTGACTTCTTCCAAATCTTTATTGACAGGAGCTAGGGGAATCAAATTGGACAAATTGGACTAATTGTAGGGAGGATATTAGTGATATGATGAAGACAGGGAAAAATTAGTTTGATCATAAGTGGGTGAAGGTGTATACAGAGGCAATTGTTGGTATTGATTAGTGTATGTGGATTGTGGTTGCAAATTGGCGTAAGGTGGGTAAGAGAATGATGGATTTTGATAGTAGAAAGTGGAGGTTATTTGTTGATGGGGTGGTTGTTGTTGATAATAGGAAGTGGATGGAACACCCTATTGATATTGTGTAGGAGCTTGGTAGTATGACAATGTGGAAGCACCTTGTTGGTATGATGGTGGTTGCTGATAATAGGAAGTGGATGGAGCACCTTGTTGATAGGGAAGTTGCTATTGAGTGTAGTATGGATTGGATTGGTAGTTGTACGTGATGTTTGGCTATTGTGTGGTTTATGGAGGTGGTTTTGTATTAGATGCTTGATGGTAAGGATTTGAGTGTGATTGCAGAGGGTTAATGTAAAGTGGTGGTTGAGATCATGGTGGATTCTAAGGGACTAGATTAAGATTTGGATTGGGGTTGGATGGAGTAGCATAGAAAATAAATGTACTTGATGGATGGTAAAGATATTGGGTGAGGGGATTATATTGCATTTGCGTTGGAATGTGCGTGTTTTTGGGTGGTTGCTATTGTTACGGTGGTTGTTGATAAGGTGGGTGAGATGGGATGTGTTGCTATTGAGGAAGTACCATTGAGGCACCATGGGGTAGTTGTTGAGGTTGTGATGTAGCCTATGTTACCTGATGAGGGGGTTGCATAGGAACAACAATATGTTGCTACAGGACTAGAAAATTTTGTTGTAGTATTGGAACGTTTTGTTGCAGAGGTTGTTGATGAGGTGGTTGAGATGAGATAACAACGGTAGTGGTATGCTATGGTGGCACTTGTGAGGGGATAGTTGTCTACTGCGGTGGTGCTTGCAAAGCAGTGGATTGTTGAGGATTAATGGGAGGTTGCTAGAATGCAAGGATGTTACCTTTAGGTGGTGGTAGTAAATTTCCTGTAGGTGTAGGCCCTAGAGGTGGCATCAATGCAAAAATGGGATTTCCCCCAGCGTTGACAGGTGGTTGACCTGGCTGATGAGGTGGGAGTGGTGGAGTAGATGGAATATTTTGTGGCATACCATAAGCAAAGGGGTTGTTTGGATCAGGTGTGCCCTTGAGGCTAAGGCTGGAATATGTGGGTAGCTTGCAACTTGATACATCATGGCATTTCTGAACCCAAGTTGATACCAATTTTCTATGGGTGGACCCTCGAGAATATAAAAATTTGTCAGAATGTTTTGTGAAGTTTGCAAGTCTTGAGGTGCTAGAAGAGTCTGGGCACTGGTATATTGCGACATGTCAAAGTCAGGTGGTGGTTTTCTTCCCTTCATGATTAAAGTGGTAAGAATATTTTCCCCACGCTCGTTGAGGAGGTGATTTTTCATTTGAACATTGGTGGGGTTAGTAAGGTATTCGTCAACCGTGGCTTCAGGCTGAACAACCATGTTCTCTTCACCAGGTGGTAGAGATTTTTGAACATCGGTGTTGGACTATGATGAAGCACTATTATTGGGATCCTAAGGGATATTTGGCTGGGAACCCTGACCTTGTTGTTCTTCCATTTTCTTCTTTGCTTACAATTGGGTTTGAATGAGCATGAAAACGCAAAACTAGCAAGTGAATTATGATGAGGCTAGACTCTAAGATGCAATGCAGAGATGGCCTAAGTGATGATTGAAGGATTGTTTGGATTAGATGAGGGATTGGTATATTAGATGATTGGATAGGGATTTGACTAGATTGGATTGGATTAGATCGATTAGTAAGATGAAATGATTGATGAGATTAGATGATAGTTTAGATAGGATAATGAAAGGGATTCTAAACCAAGTTCAGAAATCACCCTAAGTGACTTAAGTGTTGATTGATCATATTAAAGGATAGATGGATGATTATGGCACCAAATCAACCTCAAGATGGAAGCAAATTGATTGGGCCAAGGATGATAACTGACTCAAGATAGATGACAATCCTAAGTAGATGTGGATGATAATGATCAAATTTAGACACCTAAGCCAATTTGGATAATAACCTCTAAAATTTTTTTTAGGGGATTCAGATTGACAAAATGATGATGGATATGCAACCTAGAGATGTGCTAAGATGTGTCTATATGATTTGGATGATGAATTGATGACCTTTGGAAAATGTAGATGGACTAGAGTGAAGATTATAGGAAAATGGAAGATGATTAAACTTCTTTTATCACAACAAATGACTTGGAAAATAAAAAGCTTTTAGGGGACCAATGGATTAACACTCTGGATTTTGTATGAGAAATGGGTCCACCTCTCAGTATAGAAAATTCACCTAAATAGGTCACAGAATCACCCAAAACAACAAAAAAAATTCCTGAACTATTGACAATTTTCCCGAATAGCAGTCAGATTTGCCTAAACAGTTGACAGGCTTGCCCAAATAGTGAATAGATTTTCCCAAATAGAATGAAGATTCACCCAAATAGAGCACAGATTTTTTTGAATAGGGTGTAGATTCACCTGAATAGGGTGCAGATTTTCCTCAACATGGGACAAATTCACTTGAATAGGGTGCAAATTCACCCAAACAAGGGGCAGGTTCACCTAAAATTGTGACAAAATTTCCTAAACAGCTTAACAACCTACAGATTCACCTAATTTGCTTGAACAATACGGACAAAGAACAGTTTTTTCTCAAAAATGGGACCACCCATTCAATAAATGGACTCGCCTAAATCTAAAAATGGTCAAATGACATCGATGAACAAGGAAATGCGCCACCCTAATAGGGAAACAGACACGACAAATGGACAAATGAAGCCAACCAATTGGTGAAACAAAATCGACCAAATGATGAAACAAACTCGTCTAACGGGCAAATAGACTTGACCAAATGTTGAAACAGATTTGTCTAACAGGAAAATGAATGAATGAAAACTCAAATAGAAGATGGGATTGGTTACTTAGGGTACAAATTCACCCAAGAATGCTGCAAATTCACCTATTTCTAGGGAATGGGTGAATATGATGACTCAGGGGACTGAAGGAGATTGAAATAGTAAGCAAATTTTCTTAAAGATGAAGTAATTTCACCTCTTTTGAAGAAATAGGTGAATTTAATGGACTAATTGACTAATAAAATGACTCAGACAACAAGCAAAATTGCCCATTTAAGGATCAAGTTCACCCAAAACAACAACAAAATTGCCCAAACAGTGAGCAAATTCACCTATTCTATGGAAAACGGGAAAATTTGACTAGAAACAACTGAGAAACGACCTAAATGAAAGATGTGATCACCCCTGTGGATAGTAGGTTTTCCCCAGACAGAAGAAAATTCACCCCTGACAAAGGAAAATTCACCCAAAATGATGGAATTAGACTGGACTGGATGAAAAATGACTAACTATGGCAAAGGAAAAAATCACAGCAATCAATAGATAGAAGGAAAGGTTAACTCAATTCAAAAGAAAAGCATTGATATCTCACAAAAAGACATACCAAGCAACACAAATCTAAAATTAGTGAGAAGGGTTTGGTAAACACGAGCCTCTATCTAGGCTAAACAAGATGATCTAGGGAGTCCTCGATATATGCACGGTATGTGAGGCACAATCATGAACACCAGCCTATCACAAGCATGAGTCAGAAGCCCTAGCGAGCTACTGGAAACTTGGATCAACTCTTCATGTTTTATCTAGGTGTCACCCTAGCTTCAACGCTTTGCTAGACAAGACATGACTAGATTGGGGTATAGATTTGGCTCTCCCCACTTTATATACCCCACTGATACATGTGGTTGGGATCATTCCTTGGGATGATGAAATCCCCAATCAGGTCCTGCTAAAAGAAGATACTAGACATTTTTGGCTGGTCCCCAGGCTTGTACATAGCACAAGGGGAGAGCTTAGACGTACTAGCACCTCCTAGGTAACACAAATGGACTAGAGTGAACTACGATTTCTCATCACCCAGGATCACCAAATGGTGTAAGTGGATTGGATACGTCAACAACCCACTCGCAAGTACAAAAAAAAGTAAATTTAACCCTCTAATTAGTTTTGCGTGTGCCTAGATTAGTGTGCAAAACAACAAGCAAACTAAACTAACAAAGTCGAGACCGATTGTTCTATAAGAAAACGTTAATAATTTTGAACCTCCGGCCTTGGATGAGTGAGAAATAGCTGCACAAAATGTTAGCAAAATGAAGCACACTCTCAAACAAATAGGTTAGCAGGTCAGTACCTGAAAACAAAACCAAAATAGAGTAAAAAAAAAAAAGTTTAAGTCTTTGTTTTACCTCAGATTCTCCTCTGTAAGAGGAAAATTTTCCCATTCTAGAGAGCAAATTTACCCCTATTATCAAAAAGTTCTCCCTTTTCAGAAGCATATTTTCCTATCTATACAAAGTAGGCTCACCCAAATCAGGAGTAGGTTCATCTGTTCCAAAAAAAAACTGAGCGGATTCGCCCCTTTTGACAAATAGGTGAATTTACAAGATGTAGATTCACCTCTATTTAGGTAGGTTCACCTGTTCCAGTCACAAGTTTTCCCCTGTTGATGCATATTCACCTATTTCAATAGCAGAGTCACCCGTATGTGTAACCTAAACCTGCAAAACTTGAAACAACAGAGAACGTGAAAGAACAGACCCATTTGTGAGTCCTACTAGGCATGCCAAAAATGTGTGCAGTTTGTTTTCTAACCTAAAATAGTGCAAAACAAATGAAATGCAAAAGAAAGGAAAAAACAAAATAAGACCACAAGATAAGCCAAGTTAAACTTGAACAAAATAAAGATGAAAACAATGATTTTACCTTACCCAAGTCAATTGGTTGGATGGCCCTATTGGTATGATTTCTTGTGTGTTCCTTTGATGGAAAATCAACTAAAATTATATGCAAAATGATGCAGATGTAATGAAGGATGCAATGGTGAAGATGGGTATTTGATTAAGTGCACAAAAGGGATGCAAGATGAGATTGAAATTTGCAGCAATGGAGGATGCAAAGTTGAGTGCTTGAATGTTGAATTCTTTAATGCTAGTGTGTGAATGAATAAAAAAAAATGAGGCCAAAATCCTCTATTTTAGGGGGAAGGCTTCTATAGAAATGAAGGGCTAGGCTTTAGCCACCATGGACAAGATGAAGGGCTATGGTGAGTTGAGGAATCACAATCCCTCACATCTTGCCATGTGGAAATGAGGTGTAAAGGGGAAATGTGATGTGGAGGTACTTGAAAGTACCTTGGAATTAGGAGAAGATTTCCTCAAAAAGGAAGTCCTTGTTCCCATGTGGGAGGGATGTGACACATGAGGAATTTTATAATTCCTCAATAATCCTCATGGGAAAGAGAGAAACCTTGGAAGAATAAATGTGATTTTTTAATTCACATGATGTGAAGGTACTTGGAAGTACCTTGGGATTATGACAAGGTCTCCTCATAAAGGAGTTCCTTGTCCCCATGTGGGAGATGTGACACATGAGGAATTTAAAATTCCTCAATAACCCACATGGGGAAGAGAAGAGCCTTGGAGTGATAAATGTAAATTTTTAATTCACATGGGGAAGAGATTGTCTTGGCTAAATGGAGAAAACATTTATGATGGTTGACTTAGAGGTATGCCATAAATGGCATGAGGGTTAGGTTAACCTAATCATATGATTAAGGTTGTGCAAAAAGGTGATTAAGGAGGCTAATGAAGGATTAGAAGCAAGTTGCAAGTTATGGAGGATGTGACATTAATCTTGATTAAGGGAACGTGCACATCCTAATCTTGGATTAATTATACTAATCTAGATTAAAATGAGATTATGGAGGATGTGACAAGAAGAGAGAAAAGAGGGAATTTAAAATTGATTTAAATTCAAAAGGCCAAATGACTAAATTAAATAAATTGATGTATTTTTTTAATTTAGAGAGGAAGGAGTAAAGGATAAAGTATTTAATTAGTAAATTAAATAACTTAGGAACCTTAGGAAAAAGGTGGAATATTAATTAAATAAATCATTTGATTAATATCGATGGGGAATATGAAATAGACGAATAAAGGGAGAGAATTTAACCATACGGGAGTGGTCAAATTCAGATGTCTACACTAACAATTATAAACAAATAATACAAATGAATGAACCAAACATTTATTAGGTCAGAGTGACTCCTAGTATGGGTGCTTCATACAATTAACTACTAATATCATCTCCTAATATGATACATAGTTAGAGGGCACCATTGAAGCATATGATCCATTACAATGGGATGGACAAAGCAATTACCAAAGGTTAAGTATGCATCAACACATAGAGGTCCATTCTCAGTAACATTAGGTGGTTATCTAGTTCATTTTTACCACAAAAAAATATGGCTTAAAGGTCATGTGAGGCCTAATCCATGAATTAAAAAGTGCAAATATGTCATTTTATTGGAAGGGGAGTGTTACCCACCAAGAGGTGTGTTTGTTAATTTACCCCACTCTTTATATTGCACTAGAACACTAGATTTGAGGTCATCCCAAATGTGATGAAATCCATAGTTGACCACCTAAAAATAAATTTTGGAAGAAGTTGTGATTCTAATTGTCAAGGTCACACGCATGTTTAAGAGAAGAGAATAAAAAAATATCTTTTCAGATTAAAATACAATGGGTCCTTGATTAACAAAATTGAAATTTGTAGACTTATTTTAGTCCCTCAACATAATATTTTAAAAAATACATAAATAAGAAAAATTAATAAAAATAGAAAATAGCCTATGAGACTTGTATTCTACACAATTGTCCTATAAATAAATGAATTAGAAGCGTTATGGTTTTTATTCTTTACCTTATTAAAAGGATGGTTTGTGAGTTTCATATTTTATGACAAAAAGATGCTACATTAAATGGTTAGGTAAAAAATATTAAAACAAAAAAATACCAAACTAAAAATGGATTGCAACAATTAGATTTCTTATGAAATTCATATGTTTTAAAAATTAGATAAAAAGGAGCTCATGCATTAAAGCTATTTTTGTTTTAAGGTTCAAAAAGAAGAACTTGTTCTAATTGATTTTACATAATCTTTGGTGCATGATTTGAATAAATAGCCTTATTCATGGTGTTTGAATTACAACCAACTTCCGATTCCTAGAAAATATTAAAAAAATAAGTGTAGCAAAAATTATTAACATTTTTGTGCACTTTTTTGTTCTATAAAATAATGATATAAAGTGCACTAAGTTCCTAGTCCTTGCAAACTGGCTCTTGGTCACCAATGTAACTTAGTTAGGTTGAGGGTTTTTAGAAACATAAAGGTTTTCTATCCTTATGATGAGGGGTTCATGGAAGGATGTGACTAGCGGCTTTATAAAGTTTTAGTGATGACCCTAGTTACTCATGTGACTAGAGGTCATAGATTCATAAAAATAAAAAAGTAACAACAAAATTTCCCACCTTACTATGTAGCCCACATTGAATATTATGTGTGGGTAAAAAGTTTGTATATTATGTAAGACTTTGGGTGGGTAGATGTTGCATGGTATAAATATGTATTGGTATATAAATATGCATACTTTTTCTTTTAAGACAATGTATATGTGTGAGGGTGGATAAGTACACAAAGGTGGGTATACCTCAATGTGTTTGTGAGATGTGCATATATATCTATAGGTGAGGTTGTGAATATATGATAAAATATGTATGTAATACTCACAAGAATGGGGATGTATACACAAATAAACTATATATATATTTGGGGGTTGTGTGTGCATATAATAGAAAGTTAGATATATACAATGAGAGATTATTAATATATAGTGTATATATTGCTAACACAAAAATTGTAAAAATATATATGCATTGAATATATATCAAACACACAATACTAATAAATATAATAGTATGATCCATACAATATGATAGTATAGATTCCATAGGATTGTATAGAATTTGGTACTACAATAATCCTTAAGACCCCAAAAAAATCACAAATATTCCCTACAAGCAAAATAATAAGTTTGATATGTCAATTTTCATTTCTTGACCCTTCCAAATACAATTGTAGATTGCATTTAATTCAAGGAGGCTGCTATAAAATATTGATTTCCAAAAACTCTTGAAAATACTTGCAAATTTGTGAGATAAGAAATTAAAAAAACACATATAGAGAATAAGATTTGTTAAAAAGTTGGCATGTTCACATCAAGTTCACAAAATATATGTAATGAAATTAAAAAATAGGAAATAGAAAGATTTGAAAACATAAAATCTAAATCAAATCAAATCCTAACTAATAACCTCACTACAAGCATCAAAAATAGAAATGTGTCTTTTTCTTTTAAGATGTGGATGCATATCAATAACATGAGACAAAGTTTTATTGTAAAAATATTTCATAAAATGGATTTGCATAAAACTTGATTGATACTTAATAATGAAGGAATGATTGTATTGATAGAATTTTCAAGAAAAAACAACTAGGAGATGAGTATAATAATGAAGGCGTGAGTTAATTAATAGATTGTGGAGTCAAATAAATTGAAAAATTGAAATTTCATAATTCAAACTAATAAGAGGATAATAATGAATTATTTAATTTAATAAATGGATAACTGAGTGGAATAAGTTTCTATTTTAAGATGAAGTTAACTAGTTAATAAGGAAGAATTTTCTATAATCGGTTAGAGTTAGCTAATAAGGGATGAAAGAGATTCTAAAAAAAACAATGGATTTAAATGATCGAAGAAGATGGAGTTAACTAGTGAGTTGAAAATGGAATCTATATTTTAATATAGATAGTTGTCATTTAATTACATAATGAAATATTATTTTAATTAAAACTATAAATAAATGATTTGTGATGTGATGTGATAAATGGTAATCAATAATGTGATAATTAATAATGGTAATAAAAAAATATGATTAAGGATTAATGAATGGTATGATGATAATTATGGTTTGATAATTAGGTGATCTTTTTTGTGTCCTACAAGTTAAATTTTTTTTAAGGCTTTTGCATTTGTCTTCTTTGCCTAAATCTTTTGGACATGTTCAAGGGCTACATATGTTATTTAGTGTGCTACATCTATAAATCTATTCACAACTTATTACCATAAATCATTACTCACTATAATAGTTCTCATTTTCTTTGACTAAACATCATAATTTCTATAGGGGGTCTATAATGAATGCTTCATAAGGCACAACACCTATGGAAAACACCTCCTACTTATCAATTGATGAGCTAAAGGGGCTCTATAATGAATGGTTCATAAGACACAACACTTGTTGAAGGTTTTGCAAATGAGGTTGCAAGCTAAGTGGACTTAAACTTGGAGAAAAAATTATGGTTAAGCGTGTTTGAGTTGGAGTAGTACTGGGATGGGTGACCTCCTAGGAATGCCCAGTGCTTCAGCTTTGTGAGCATCACCTACGTGTAATGAGTGCTAAGTGGACCATTCATCATCATGAGAGATGGGTCCTTGTCAACCACTACTTGTGAAACAGGGGTCAATGAGTTTGACTCATAAAGCTACATGATGGAATCCTTATAGAAATGTCACATTTTGACACGTTGTGGAAAACACCTCCTACTTACCAATTGATGAGCTAAAGGGGCTCTATAATGAATGGTTCATAATGCAAAACACTTGCTAAGGGTTTTGGAAATGGGATTGCAAGCTAAGTGAGCTTAACATTCGAGAAAACTCTATGGTTAAGTGCGCTTGAGCTGGAGTAGTTCTGGGATGGGTGACCTTTCGGGAAAGCCCAGTGCTCTATGAGCATCACCTAGATGCAATGAGTGCTAAGTGGGCCATTCATCATCATGAGAGATGGGTTCTAGTTTACAAAGTCTCTGCTGATGTTGGCAGCTTTGCAACTTGTTCTGTAATTCTGTACTTTATTCGATGTAGGTCGGCATACAATCGAGGTTGTCAATTAAATACTACATTATTTTTCTGTAGGGTATTCGGGAGTAAAAAGTAAACTTTCTCTGTACAGCACTGCTTTTCATTTAGTAAAGACGCACATTTAGGAATAATACGATATTTTATAACAAGCCAGTCATAGAAATTGAGACCAATTCTTGGGCGTGGGCTTACAACTTGTGGGTATGTGGGCTCCATCTGGGGATTAACATCACAGACTGGCAGTATGATCCCACTATGCACAAAATCGAATTTAGCTGGATTAGAGCCCATCGATAAACATAGGGTGTAGTAATAGATATATTTTGTTAAAAGTGCTTTATTCCTCTTGCTATCTGTCCAGTCCTCCGGAGTTCACAGATCCACCCTTAGATTGTAAAATTTATTATGCTGACTCCTATTTCGTCTTTACCAGTTCTACTTAGACATAAAATCATGCCGTCAATCTTTGTCAGCATACGTTATAAATCAATGAAATAAGTTAAACCTAGACACACACACTATTTAAATGTAATTATTTGCGACAGCAAAATGTGTTGAACACATAAGCGAATTCAATTATATGAACCTAAAAAAAAATAAGACAGCGATCAAAATAATGAAAGAGAGTAATGTTGTAGTTATGAGTAAGCTAATATCGTCCAACAAATAATGGGGAAAGTTGAAACAGACGGCTGGTTTTCCGGGTCATCATTATTGAGAGGAATACCAGAGTGAACATAGAAATTTGGACAAATCCTGTGGGAATCTAATTAAGATAATATATCACCAATATTCACAATGGGGAATAAAAAATTGCTTCTGACGTCAGAAAGATTTGAAATAGTGAATGAAGGAATCCAGTAAATTTGGATATAAATTGGCTAGGAGATGCAATGGTTTGTTGTCTTCGACCTTACCTATTTGTGTGCTCTTTACACTATTTATTTCCTATCCAAATTGTTCTTGTAGTTTCTAAGTTAAGAGTAGAATTGATCAGGTGGACAGGCAGAGAAGTAATTGCAAGGAAGAGTAAGTGAACATCAGCTATAAGAATGGTTGGTAAATGGTTGATCCGAGTGATATCTGGAAGCAAGTCAGGGAAAAAGGAGGATCAACGCCCTAAGAAAGTAGGTCCACAACCTCGTGAAAATCCTCCTTCATTTCATTCCTCTGATAATGGGTATGTTGCTTCACAACACAGCTACAGTGCAGAAGAAGATGTGGATAAGGCTGCAGAGCTTTTCATTCAGAGGGTTCACAAGGACTTGATGTTGCAGAAATCAAAGTCAGAAGCTCGATACCAGGGATACCTTGCAAGAGCTGCGTAATCATCCACAACGATGAATCTATCATCTGCATAAAAGATAAAATAGTCTAATAGAGTAGTCTGAAAGTTACAAGAAAACTTCTCTGTGTATATATACAGAAAATGTCTCTAGTGTGCAGTATTCTATGTAGTAGCTAGTTATGAAATTTCAGATGCCTTTCTACATGTTTATAGTGATATTAAAGGCATCAGAAGGTCGGTCGTTGATGATGAATAATTTTTCTTTCTCTATTTAGATATATCAATAATAAGAGGAGTGCATATTTTTCCCTTGTTTATTTTGATATTTACATAAATGAACAATATTTTTGCCCAATCTTGGTGACTGGATAAATTAGGCTCACACATTTCTTTCCATTTTATAACTATGGAGATTTTACTAATGGAAAAAGGCTTACTAAGGATTGGGCCACTGTATAATATAATTTAAGTATTTAAATATAATTAAATATTCATAAAAAAATATTAAAAAATTAACAATAATTTTAATTTTATAATAAATATAAAAATAATTTTAATTTAATTTTAAAATAATTATGGAATTCTAATTTAAAACTATATATCATTTTGAAATTCACATGTTTTTTATTTATTGTAATATCTATTTTCAATTTTTCAATAAAATAATGCTCTCTATAACTTTTAAAAAGTTAATTTTATTTTTATGCAATGATGTATTTAAAAAGTGAATGAATAATAAAAAGAATGTAGTAAAGGAATGTTCATCTTTTCCTTTATAAAAATATTTTAATTATATTTAAAGCATTATTTAGATATATAAATATACATATATATAATCTTAGCTTTTTAATTGTTATAGAGTTTTGATATATTAATGATGCAAAATGTATTATTGTTGACATTTTTGTATAGAAAAAAGAAGAAGCATAATATACAATGAATAATATTAAAATTATAATTTAAAAAATTAACAAAAATGATTCAAAATCAATTAGAGAACCTACTATGAGAGTATTGGATGTAAACATTTTTATTATAATAAAAATATTAAATATAAATTAAATTATAACAATAGTATTTAAATAAAAAATTTCCAAATGAATAGTTTCAAAAACATCATGTGATAATATAAATTGGTTCATCAAATGGCAATAAAGTATTGTGAAAGTTGTAGAGCTAATAGGAAATCCTTGTCTAAAGATAAAGACTTCAAACAATAAACATGGAGCTAAAAATTAGGTCCATGCCAAATTAGAAATTTATTGAAAGAGAAAATATATAAACATATATACATATACATACATAAATATGTGTGTTTTTGTACATATATATGTATTTTCTATATATGAATATGTATGCACATGTGTATATATTTCATATATATTATTTTTATTACATTTTGAAATTTAAAAAACTATATGCTTACTAAAAAAAATAGACATATATCTTTCTTCTAATGTATGAAATGATATTTCTAATTATTATAACCATATACTACTAATGTATCCTGTAGTGTAGAAAAATGTGTACCTTTACAATTTCACACTATGTTTGGGTCCCTTAATTTATTGGACTCAATTAAGCATCTAATTTTAATTATGTATTCTAATCCTTATTCTTTAACATTCTCCAAAAGGGAAAGGGTATGTGTAGGATCATCATGGAAAAAAATTAAATGGCAAAAATTCAAGAGTTAGGAAACTTGACGTAAAAATTTGAATAAGTTATCTATATTATTTCAAAAATATGTAAGAATAGAATCTGTAGCAAATTGAATGTAGTTTCTAAACTACTAGGTTTGTTTTAAAAAAAAATCTATTTGGTGAAAATTTGAAATTTCAATGCAGTGGTACTTAAATTTGGGGGAAAAATAAGAAGTAGGTGTCTGGACCACCCTACCCACAATAAAATGATAATATTTTTTTATAATATTTTAGATATAAGTAGATGACTCATGCCCCAATGTGATGCATAATTTTTTTGTAATTTTTTTCCAAGTAAATAATTAATTATGAATTTTTTATTACAATTTTTTACAAAATATAAAAACTTGTATGTCTGACCACCTTAACTTGGTTAAAATTTCATGAAATTCAATTTTTCATTTTTTTAATCCTATAGTATGCAAAGCATAGAATGTGATGCATGTTTGGGATTCAAAAAATGTGATACCATTTGAAAGTTATAGATGTTTTTCAATCAGCCTATCAATTAGGACTTTAGTCATAATTTGAATAGAAAATGAATAATAATTACTTATTAAATTCAAAGTAAAGCATAATTTATATTGGTGGAAAGCTAAGAATCTCCTTTAAAAACCCTTTTTGTTTCATCAATTTTGGGTAAAAATATAGTCGTCAGCCACATACCCATCATATTGCCACTTTTAGGCCCATCATGATCCTGTACATACCCGAAACCAGCATTAAATAAAGGAATTTAATAATTAAATTCCCTTGGATCATGCGTGTCTTGAAAGTTTAAGCTAGGACCCATTCACCCATGGGCGAACGAATCCCTTTTATGAGCCAAGACCTAAATTAAAATATGTTTTTGGAAGCATTTTAATGTTCAAATTTTATATTGTAAGTGTTGTCTTTTGGAATCTAATTATCAGGAAATTGGATAAGCACCTATGAATACATAGTAATTTGATCATTGAAATATAACACAGTTTATGAAGCAATCTCGTAGAGAAAATATTATTGTCAAGAGCATTCAAAAGCAACATTCTTAGTCATTTGGATACTCTTTTATGGCGATAGGCGAGAACCAGTGGCAGAGTGCTATTTTGAAAATTTTAGAAGAAGCAAACACAGACAATGATGACCTCAACTTGGATGGTGGATTCTCTATCTCCCCTGTTGGTGCTCTTTTGTGGTGCTATAGGTGGAGACTTTGTTGATGCTTTGGGTTGGGGTTTTGCTACTACTAGTGCTGCTATGGCTTTTGATGGTTGTTGAAGGGAAATTCTGTTGCCCTTTGGGTGTTCTGGTGCTGGGTTGTTGCCCCTTCCACTTTGTTGCTCCTTGCAGGGTATGTGGGGTTGCTTAGGCTTCCTTGAAGTTTTTGGGTTGAAGAAGGGGCTTATTTTTGGTTCTGCTCAGTGTAGTAGGATGGCTTGGGGGATTTATTTGTTGGCCCTTTCTTCTTCTCACTTCTTCTAGGGTGTTTGTTCCTTTCGTGCTTTCAGAATTTGGTGGCTTATCGGCAGGGTTGTGGCTTCCTTTTGGTTGGGAGTGTGGGTTTTCTTGGGCTTCCTTAGAGTTTCTGGGTTGAAGAAGGGGATTATTTTTGGTTCTGCTCAGTGTAGTAGGATGGCTTGGGGGATTTATTTGTTGGCCCTTTCTTCTTCTCTTTTTTTCTAGGGTGTTCTTAGCTTCTTTGCTTTCTCTGATTGGTGGCTCTCCTTTGGGGGTTATCCCAACACGGTTGTGGTTTCCAAATGGTACGTGGATTTCATTGCCTATTTTCCTAGTTTGGAGACTATTTTGGGATGCTGGTCCATTTGGTGGAGTGATTATGCTGCTCAAATTTGGATGTTTTCTTCCTTGTGCTCTATTGGGTTTTGTGTGGACCTACGTTGGCATTACCAAGTGTTTTTCATGATGAGAGCAGGTGTCTTTCTTAAACCCTTGTTCATGGTTTCCCCCCCATGTTCCTTGTTATTCTTTGGTGGTGTTTGCGGTTGATGCCTTGGATGAACATTTTGTGGGTATGGAGTTGGTGCTAGATCAGCTGTATTCTATGCTGAAGGTTTTGAGGGCTGGGTGGTTTTTAGAGATAGTTTTGAAGACCCAACTATTATTGATGTTGTTGCTTGTTTCAGTTCTCCTTCTCACTGCAGTCCCTTCCTTCTCTCTGAATACTAGGTCTTCTTTTAAGGTGAAGACCTCTACTTTGGAGGTGGAGTCCTCTCCCTCTCGAGTTGAGGTGTGTTCTATGGTTGAAGGTCTCTTCTTACTTTTCTCATTGAGGGGGTTCCCTTTTCTATTGAGGTAGAATGGTGGCTTGCAAGAGTGTTGTGACTGTGGTGGGTTGGTTGAGCTGGGTTTTGTCTCCTATAGTGGTGGAGAGAGCAATTAGATTTTATGGAAAATAATTGGAGTCTTGTGTTCTTGTGATGATCTCTCTTATAAAGGGGGAGAGGGCTTGTTGCTAGGAAAGTTTTTGTCTGTACTTTTGGGGCTCTACTTCTATAGACCTATGACTTAGTTGTTTCTTCCAGTAGTATGGTGAGACCTATCTACTTGGGTGGCTAGCTTGTTATGATCTGGTTGTTGCAGCCTTCTCTCTTGGGTTTAAGGTCCCTGCCTAAACCTGGTTATGGGTTGTTAGTTTTGTTAAAACCAATGGATTGTAGTGGGTTTTTGGTCCTGTCAAAACCAATAAAGTCAAGATTCATGTAGAATCTTGGTTCTTTTCTGGGCAGCCCGCTGGCTTTTAGCTGGTTGTCAGCTTGTTGGGTCCATGTTTCCCTGCTGGATATTTTTTATTCTTTCTTATGGGAAGCTTTTTCTTCTTTATGTGGGTTTCAGGTCTCCTTAAAACCTGATGGTTTCGGGTCCATTCAAAACCTATTGTAAATGGTTTTGGGTCCATTCAAAACCTGTTTATCCTCTTTTCAAAAAAATTATTAGTCATTTGTAGCAGCAATCATGATCTTAACGTCATGTCGAAGTTTATGTGTCTTCATGTTGTCTTGTGAAGGCTAAAAAATGTTGTAGGTCTTCATGGATTCAAGCATTCAAGAAAATCAAGCAAGAAAGATCCAATTCCCTTAAAGTGATGTGCATGTCTCTAGTCTTTCAAGGAAGCTCTTGATGGGTGGTGAGTTATAGTAAATTGTTCATTCATCATTTCCTTCCTTTTAATAAAGGTTTTTATCATTAACATTGCAATTGTGAATGTGGGAACACTATTCATGGGGTTTGACTAAGGAATGCCACTATATGGCACACAAAATTTTTACTCTTTGTGTATGTACAAGTTATAGGTTGAAAAAACATTGAAGAGATATTGAAGATAAATTTTGCATTATTGCATTTGTTGTCATCATTCTTGTCAACCTATGGAAACTAAGTTGCAAAATTTATTTTTCACATTCTGACAAATTTGCAGGTGGAGAACATCTCAAATTTAGTACTAGAGGATTGTGAAAAGTAATTTTGGAAGCCCTAACAAAGACATGTTTTCCTAGGGGTGAACTAGGCCCTCTATAGATGTCAGAATGAACCTTTGGTGACAAGTACATGCCCTCTAATATCTCCCAGATCTTCCTACAAAGTGTTGTTAAAATTTGATTATCTTTAGGAATCTACATTTTACATAATAGGTCATAGAGTTCAATTAGTGTCATCATTTCAAATCATTTCTAGATCATTTCTAATCATCCCTAGACCATAAAGAATCCACTATCCCATGTTTGTATAGTAATGGAAAAAGTATCCCTTTTTCCTTAGTTTGGGAATAATTAATATTTAAATGAACACTAATGTTGCCTTGATTTAGTGTTGTAATGTGTTTTGCACACTCACATTAAGTTTTAGGCCCTTTTAAACTAAATGGACCTAATTGTGCCTTATTTAGGGTGTTGTAAAGTGTATTTTTAAAATTTCACACTAATCTAGGGCTTTATTAATTAGTTGAGGTTAATTTTCCTTAATCAACCCCTTTAATTGCAATCCAAGCCTAATTAAATGCAAATTTCAAGGGATAAATCTTGACATTCATAAATTGCATAACACAACACTTAATTTTACAATGTGTGTGTCCTAGATTGTGACCTAGGACCCCTTCACCACCTCGCAAATGGGTCCTCACTAGGTCCTAGGACCCTATTTTCACATGATCTTTCACATTGTCTGAAGTGTGTCCTAGCTAAGTGAGCTAGGACCCATTCACCACATGGTGAAATAGTCCTCACTTAGACCTATGACCCCTCGTTGAAATATATTTTTTGTGGTATTTTAATGATTTCAAATCCTAGATTTGATGTCAGCTTGTGTATTTGAATTTCAGGATTTAATATTAAGTTATGTATAAATACAAGACTCTTTCACTTAGTTTCACCTAGAAGATTTCAAGCAAACAAGAATTTTATGAGTAATCAAGAGTACTTTCACAAGAGCATTCAAGAGCATTTCTAAGGCATTCAAGAGAAAATTATTGAAGGAATATTCCAGCAATCAAGGTCCACTCCATCATGTCAAAGGCATAATGCATCATGGATGTTGTTGAGCTAATGTGTTGATGTAGCATGGAAGATCAATCAAGCATATTCATTTGAAGCATTGTTTCATATCAATTTCATAATCAAGATCTACATTCATTGAGGACACTTCATGCTAGATTGTAGATTTATCCAAGGTTTAAATAAGGTGTGGTGAGTTGTGACATTTATTGTTAATTCATCATTCCTTTTATGCATTATTTCATTTCAAGGTTTAATTACCAAAATAGGGTTTGACCAATGCAAACCCCTATTCCCTAACAAACAACGTTTTTTCTCTCCTTTGATGTGTGATTGTAGGTGTTAGGTTGAAGATTATTTGGAGATAAAAATTGCAAAAGTTGTTAAGAAAGATGTCAAATCACAAAAATTGAGCTACAAGATTTATTTTTGGGTTTTTGTCAGTCTTTGACTAGGATTTGGTAGTGCAAAAATTGAAGAACAAAATCCATAAATTGATTTTCCAAAATCTCATCCAAGACCCATTTTCCATAGGGTGAATGAGTCCTTAGTGAGGCCCAAAAAAACACTTTTTGAATGTTCAGGTACACAACATTTGACCCTCTTAAAACTTTCCTTTTAAATTACTATATTGGTTAGGTTTAATTTACAATTTTCATTTATGCAGCATAACCCTCATAATTGAAGCAAACCTAGGAGAATAGGAGGTTCATCATTTTGTTAATTCATTTGGTGAAACCCTATTTTTACATGGTTCAGTCTGATAGAGGCTAAAGTCAATCTCTTTTCTTTGTAGTTGGTACTTTAATGAAATTTGGGAAGAGGCCCCTTAAGTCCTACATTATTTTCATTTGGGATCTAGGAACACTTTTTCCCAAAATTTCATTTTGGTGGACCTAACATTTGACATCATAACTTTCTAATTTTGAAGTCTTTCAAACCCTAGATCTAGGTTTTACATCATTTTATTTTACTTTTTTCATTTAGGGTTGCATCTTGCATATTTACATGATTAAAACTCATAAAAATCTAAAAATATTGCATATATTTTGCATCATAGTTTGTATTATTTAGTGTTTCATTCATTTAGATCAAAATTTCATTCAAAATTACACTCAAAATTGTCTCTTTTGTTTATACATTGTCATACATTTTCACTTTCATTTCATCAAAAAATTCTAGAAAAAATTGTCACTATAGAATCATTTTGCAACAAAAAATAGTAATCATTAATAGTAACTTAAACACTCATTTTTTAATTTTTTTCAACCCTATATAAAGACCCATTCACCTAAGGGAAACCATATACTTGTACATGTGCTTCTGCAAATTTTTGTACACATTTTTGTCTTTGTCTGCTCAGATATCCTGTACATGTAGATCTCTGGTATAGTTTCTAAAATTTCATATTTCAAAGAATTTAATATTTATTTAATTTGGTAAAAGAAAGTACATTGTTTAGAATTAAAAATTGCATTAAAAAAGTCATTATTTTCAGGTCTTTGCACCTTACAATAAGTCAATTATCATATTTCAGACTTGAAAATTGCATTTTGCATAAAATTAGGAAATATTAACAAAAAAATCATCATGGATATGTATTTTTGTAAAATGTGGTTGTCCTTCAAATCTATAGTTAATTTTTCAACTTGTGTGTTTGGTGATGATGCTAATGTAAATGATACTATTCATGATTAGCCACCTCCGAATGCATGCCCTCGAGAAGTAGGCATATTGGGTGAAGATGAAGAGAGCATGCAAGAATTCATACACAAATCCTTGCATAACCTTAAGTGAAATGTATCCTTTTACCCATCAATGTAATGGCCTAATAACCCATGTCAACAACCAAAACCTCCCATAATTCCACCACTTGACATGTTTAATCTTTTATATCTTTAAATTTAATCACAAAAGAAGTCTCAACAACCAACCATAGGTGAACCTAGTCATAATGAAGACATATCTACTACTACCTCTCAATCCTATTTAAACATGTGGAACATATAAAGCATGCATATCATCAAGGAACACAAGAACACCATATTTATGTGGAACACCCTTGAAATGGAAAAACCATGGTGAGGATTAGCTCACATTATATTATAACTAGTTACAATGTTTGATACAAAAAGGTAGAATCACTATCTAAGGACTCACTATCAGTGGCTCGCTTCATAGAATAGAAAAAGATAGAAGAAACGGTGGCTCATTTCCAAAAATAATTGCTAATAATGCATCTACAACATACCAAAAATATAGTTCCAATTAAGCTCTTAAAACTAACTTAACACAGTTCATACTTCACCATAATTATAATTCACACTTCTCTCAACACCAAATATCGCACACACACTTAATCACATCACTTTCATCTTTACAAAAGGAATTAAAATTTAATATACTTACACTATCGAAAACATCAATTAGTCTGGCTTAATTAGATGTACCATACCCCACATAACCTACTGGCTTGAAATTCCTTGTCAAACAAGCCAAAAAAATTATACCTCCAAAATAGGTCAGCATGACCTATATTCACTCCCATAAATCTACTCCTTACATACTTCAACTCAAAATGAACCCAAAATCCTTGGGTCGATGCCATATGACAAAACTGGTGAAGCCATAACTAAATGAACCAACTCCTCATTCACAATTAAACACACAGACCACTAAAAAATTTACCACTTCAAGCATACACACTTCTTGCATCCACAAACACTTCATCAAAACTACATAGAACAATACTCATTCATGGTGGAATGTAGAGTATTCCAACATAGACTATGTACTAGTAGCATTTCCATTATAGAACCTGTACTAAACTACAAAAGACACACAAACTTGAATCTTTGGATTTATATCCTCCAACATGCACCAATATTACCTCAAAATTGCATGACTAGATTCTTCATAATGGAACAATACAAAAAAAAAAACTAGTTCACTGAACACTAAAAACTATACACCGAAACTTAGGAGAATCTATAAAATATTTGGTCTTCTCCATACCAAAAATACTATATCTCTATAGTGGGTAGCCATCAATAACAACACCATACACTTTCATGCTTCATCACTTCAAAAATCTCTCCACACCATACATCAACATCATCTATACATCATCATGCTCATGTTGCCAACAACCCAAGTCTTCAACAATCTCCCCCTTTGTCAGTGATGGAAACAAGCTCTCACTCTTCAAAATTGCTCAAACTTCTCCACCTCTACTATTCTCTCCCTTTGACATCAAGGGAAAAGGGATAACTATACATACATACATACTCACCTTGATAGATATATACATACATAAGAGTAACTTCCCCTTATTGTATCTCTCCTATAAGACAGACTTCTCCAACAGTCTTTCCTTTCAAAAATATCAAATGGCACCCCCTAATAATGTTATCCATCAAAAATGACAAAAAGTATTGCAAAACTTATCCAATACTTCCACATATGTACATAGAAATTAGAAATTGTATAAAAAAAAAATATGTAGATCATTAAATATCAGAGGGTAAAATACCCTATTTACACACATTGAGTTTTGCAAGGTGTGCCTCCTTGTCCTTCTTCACTATCTACCAATCCTTCTTGGCTTAGGCAAGTATACTGCACTAGATCTCAAACTGAATAAGGAGATATTCTCCTTCATCTGGAGTACTAGATGCCAAATTATTTTGTGTCATCTTATCGGCCCTTGCTAATGCTTCTATCAAAGATTTAAGCTTTGCACTTACCAAATTTCTAAGATGACTATACTATGTAATGGTTTTCTCTTTATGTTCTTGCAGTAGGAAGAGTTGTCCATACAAATTATCAATTTCTGCCCTTTTTGCACCATCTGCATCATTTTTCAATTCATAAGCACTAGAGGCTTGAGCTATTTGTGACTCTATTGAGTATATTTGGTCCTTTATGCTCCTTGTAGAG
>VDFB02000003.1:459553637-459834923 GCA_007258455.2 Sequoia sempervirens
CACAGTTTGTCATGCACAATGGAAGGACCTTTGGCTAATCTGAGCTCCCTCAGATCATCTAAGTGGATTAGGGCTTGAGTAACATGAGCTTGCTCAGATTCTCTGAGATTTCATCATACAGTCAAAAAATGCTAAGTCTTGAAAATCTTCAAGTTGATATCATGGAATTTTGATCAATTAGTTTTCCAAAACTAGTCTTTTAAACCATTTACACTTTTTTTCTTGCAATTTTCACACTGTACCCAAGTCATTCCAATGTATTCGTCTACATTTAACTTCTATGGTAAAATTTCTCTCCTAGGGTTTGTTTAGAATGGGCAAAGTGATGGGATTCGATCCACTCTTATGATTTTAATCTCAAATTTTCACCATGAGTGAGCTCTCTTAACTCATGCTTACGAAAACCATCTGTCGAGAAACCCTACACACTTGATTTAATGCCCCAACAAACACATGATACAACAATAAACCCTAACTCCACTGACCAAACTACTATGCATGCATGAGACATACTACAGACTTTGAAGTGAACCAACTCTACCTCATAGGTTAATGTGCACCTGGAAAGAAGCAAAATGAAACCAAAGTGAGGAGAGGAAAACAAAGGGCATACCTTAGAATGCAAAACTCTATAGGGAATATCAAAGAAACCAATGAGGCAATAATGAAATTCAATACCCACCACCACTAGACTGAGAAATCCTCAACATAATGCCAAATCTATGTACAAGGGAGTATACAAAGATGCTCTTCAATTCTTCTCAAATGAAAATGAACAAAAATGAAGGGAAAAATCAAATATAAAACCCATTTCGCATAATTAATGACCTTCATTAATGACTGAAAAGACATTTTCAGAAATGTGAAGCAGGTGAGTATTTTTGGTATGTGCAAAGAGGGTGAATTTTGGATAATTTCAGATACCTCGAATTATCCGAACGGATTATGGTTCAAGTAATCCAAACTTGCTCGTATTTTCTGAAAATGCCCCACACTTAGTCAATTTCACTAGTTTTCACAATTTTGAACTTGAGGGTGAATCCTAAGGGTTGATTCATGACTTCCAAACTACAAGAGGGTACTTCAAAGAACAAGTTCATCTATGCACATGGGTGATTCAAGACCAAGACCGAGGGACTCATCCCTTAAGGAGATGAAGTCAGGACCCTAAGAAAGAAAAAAAGAGCAAAAAGAGGGTCCTTGCTTTCAACGGGGTGTGTGTGCAAAAATGACAGAACAAATGGTGGCTCCTACTGGGGAAATACTCCTGAGCATTTTGATGAAAAACTGGAGTCAAGAACCCAAATTCTTTTATTTCAATCTTTACATTAGGTTACTTATGAAGAGATTTTCAAAGTTTATAGGTAAGCAAACCTTTCCTATACGGGGGTCTAAGTGTGTGCACATGTATCCATTTCCTTTCCTTACTGGCAGTGAGAACCAAACTCAGTCTAATCATACTACGTAAGGATTCCAACTCCAAAAGCATCCTGGATAGAGCCTCACTATTGGTCAAGCATCCATAGCCCCAACAAGGTTATCATTATGTCCCTCCCAAGCATAGCTCTATTGCTAGCCAGGTGTCTATAACCCCGATAGAGATACTTGGATCCTCTCGATAAGGTGAACATTTCTTTTGATTTTCAATATTCTCTTTTCTTTTCATTTTTTTTTTTGGATATTCTGATAAGATCTTTTAAACTTTCCCTTTCACCTTATAAGCAATGAAGCTTACACTCAGGGTTGAGAACCATAGTGGTGTTGAAGTAGAATATAAGATTTTTCACTTGACCAAACCTCGTAAGGATTGCATACAACCTTGGAACTATTAAGATATGCATAGAGATATGAGACCCAAATATATTCTAGATTTAACTTAATCGAGTGACTCATCTACTCCAAGCACATATGACACCAAATAAAGGACTTCTACTAATTGATTTTGAAGAGGTGATTAGAGTTTGTAAAATAAATATTTAGAATAGTCCCAGGTAATATAATGGTTGCCATGCAGGTGTAACAAGCCCAGAAGAGAGCAAGAAAACCCAAAACAAAGCAAATCAGAAAGAAAACCTAGCCTAAACCAAGCAGACCTACCCTAACCAAAGAAAAAAAAAAGAAGCCTACTCTAACCAAAGAAAAATGAAAGAAAAACCAAAGAAAAATGAAAGAAAAGAAAGGAGACCTAATGTAACTATTTACAATAAAAGAGTCGTGAACAACTCAGGATTGGAAGTACTACTTTAAATACTATCCATTAACAGGTAGCGGGATATATTCTCTAGTGATAGTTTTCAAATGGAAAGCATTCTCTCCCAAAATATCTAAACTCTAGTAAGTGTCAAGCCAAAGTTTTTCAAATTTTCCAGGCTCCCCTTTTCAGTCATGTGCTTTATCTCAGTAGAGAACCAGATCAAATATTCTAAATTCTTTCACCTTGGCTCTTCTATCAAACCATCTCTTAACCACACCCTGATGATTAGCAAATTTTTCTAAGGCTTCATCTCTTCTCTCTTCAAGGTGTAATAATTTAGCCAGAAAGGCTTCACGCTTGTCCCCCTAATCATAGTATTCATTAATGAACTACAAAGTGGGAATCTTTAACTGGATGGGAAATACAGGTTCCAAACCATACACAAGGTGGTAAGGAGAGGTTCCTAGAAAGGTCTTATGTCTCACACAGTCTGCTAAAAGATAAAATCTAAGTTGAGTGTGCCAATCCTTGGGATTCTTTTGCAATTGCTTACATATGACTATTAAAAGGTTCTTATTGGAAGACTTGGCCAAACTGTTGCCCTGTGGATAATAATTGGATGCGAACTTAATGATGATTCCATGATCAAATTCCAAATTAGAGAATTTTAGTGATGAAAATGTAGCACCATTATCGTAAACTAAAGCTAATGGACAACCAAAGTGATTGATAATACCCGATTTGATGAAATTGATTACCACCTGAGAAGTACATTGTTTGCATGCAAGAGCTTTATTCCACCTAGTAAAATAATTAGTGATAGTGAGAATATACCTATGGGTTATAGAAGAAAGTGGATTGATTGGACTAATAAATTTCAATCCCCAGTGTCCAAATGGTTTTACCTTGATGACTGGTTAGAGTGGAAGAGTTGCATACTTCTCTCTGCTTGTTGTGGCCTAACACACATGATAGGTTCTTACGTGTTTGTGCACATATTTGAAA
Organism: Sequoia sempervirens; assembly: GCA_007258455.2. NCBI lineage: Eukaryota > Viridiplantae > Streptophyta > Pinopsida > Cupressales > Cupressaceae > Sequoia > Sequoia sempervirens. The sequence continues at coordinate 459,556,837 of VDFB02000003.1, forward strand.
AATGTGAGCCAATAATAACTAGCCCTCAGAATATGATTTTTAATGGAGGGTGCAGATCCATGGCCTGTGCCATAGCTATCATGAAATTCTACCATCACCTTTTCAACTTCTTCTTTTCCTAGGCACCTTAAGTAGATGCCTTCATGATTTTTCTTGTATAGGACTACTCCCTTCATCATAAAACTATCACTCTTCAAATGCAAAGCTCTCCTTTATACTCCATTAAGATGTTTAGGACATTGTTGGTTTAGGAGATAATAGATGATATCATCATACCAATCTCCTGGGGACACATCTTGAAGGCAGTAATGCTGAGCTATAAGGTCAAGACCCATTTTAGTCATTGTTTTAGTTAGCCCTTTTCCTCTTACTAGCTTCATGGGTTGGATCTCGATATTGTATTCCTGTAACATGGTTACCCACTTAGCTCCGTGTTCTCCCAATTCATTTTTCGTTAACAACTTAACTGCGGGATCAGGAACTATTGCAAAGACCTTATTCCTTAGAATATAATGTCTAAATTTCTTCACAGTTCTGACTAAGGCATATGCCTACTTTTCCACACTCGAGTACCTTATTTTTGCATCCTTTAAAGGAGAACTCATAAATGCTATAGGGTGCTCATTTCGTTGATCAAACTTCTAGGTTAACATACCAACATAGGAGTGATCAGAGGCAAATGAATATATGTAGAAAGGTTTGGTATAATCAAGACTCACTAGTACTAGAGCCTCAACAATGGACCTCGTAATTTCTGCAAATTCCTCCTTTTCTTTTGTACTCCACTCAACTTTCGTGTCCTGCTTCAGCATTGCATTCAATGGCTTGACTATTTTTGCAAATCTAGTGATAAACTTCCTTACAAAATTGATTTTTCCAAACAATGATTTCATTTCCTTCTTACTAGCAGCTGGTTGAATTTTTAGTATGGCTTCCACTCATTCAGGATCAATGGTAATACCTCTCTCTGAGATGACATGTCCTAGTATCTTTCCTTTAGTAACTCCAAATATAAATTTCTTTGGATTAAGAAAAAATCCAAACTCTTGACATATTTGAAACACTTTACACAAGTTTGCTATATGATCACCTCTCTTCTTTTTAAATATTGTCAAGTCATCCATATAAATAATAATGCACTTACCAATGATTTGTTTAAAGGAAATATACATAGCTCTCTGGAAAGTTTCTCCAACATTAATCAACCCAAAAGGCATTCTCCTATAATTGAAAGTGCCCCATTTTGTAGTGAAGGTAGTTTTATCCCTATCCTCGTACTACACCATAACTTGATTATAAATGAAATACCCATCTAGGAAAGACATCATTTGAGATTCATTGACAATTTGAAGTACCTCATCCAATGAAGGAACTGAATAATTATCTTTTTTTTGAGCTCGATTGAATTCCTAAAATTAACACAAAATCTAATCTCTCCATTCTTCTTTCTCACTAGAACTAAGTTTGCAACCCAGGTTGAATGTCTTACTAGAAATATGATTTGAGCTAAAAGTAACTTTTGTACCTCCTTTTGAATAATAGGCTCCAACAAGGCGTTAATTGGTCTTTGCCTTTTCCTGAAAGGTCGTGCACCTGGCTTAAGAGGAATGGTGTGTGTAATAATTGAAGTGGCATATGTCTTTAAATCTTCATAACTCCATAATATCACATCTTGATATGTATGCAATGCATCAACAATTCCCTTTCTCTCCTTTGGAGTGCATACCTTGCTAATAAAGACATTCCTAACATCCTTGAGAGTCCCCATATTATGTGTATCACATTGACTATTGATGGATTCCTTATTAGTTTCTTGCTACTCATCTTTTATTCTATCAAGATAAAAAATCCTCTCTAGCTGTACCATTCCCCTCAAAATAGTATTGGTCTTGAATTTGATGACCCCTTCTAGGTCCATTTCAACTTCTTGAGGATCAGCTTCATCAATGATCTGAGAGGTGAACACATTAGAATTTCTGATGAAATCTAGGATATGCTTGTCATCTTCAATGATCCAGGTGTATCTACGAAACCTAGAAATTTGAAAGTCTCAAAATCTTATGGAGCTAGCCTCATCGCATAGAGCTCATTGACACAATCTTGATGCAACTTGTACTGCATCAAAAGGAGGTCCTATGCAAGAGTTATGCTTGGTCAAAATTTGGTCAACATTATGTCAAAGATGGTCAACCAGAAACATTAATGATCATGGAACATTTATATTCAACTTCCATCATGTAGATCTCATCGAGAGCTTTCCAGTGCATTTTGAACGGACCAAATCTGAGTCCGTATGTGGAAGTTATGACTAGTCAAAGTTGCAGCCAAACTTGGTCAAAGTGGTGACGTGGCATCACCAAAAATTGACACTTGGCAGGACACATGCAAGATGATGTGGTAGGACTAGTGAGTTGGAAATGACATGGACCAAATAAGTGGAAAAAAAATATGGATTTTAAAAAACATATTTGTTAAACAAAAAACGTATGGTTTAAAAATTAAAAGAAAAAAAGAAAGAGAGGATTTGGTGGAATTTTTTTCCCTTAAAATACTCTTGCCTTGCCCATAAAACAAGGAGAGAAATAAAACTGGTAAACTTATATTTCAACAAATTAACCCCTATAACCACCTTTCTCATATTTCAACGAATTATGATATTTTAAGGGGCTTAAAGTAATTGGTTACATATTTTTATGATTTAGAAGGGGGGTTTAGAATATTTCAAGGATTATCTTGTAAGGCTCAAATTATAAGAGCCATTATTTTTTTAAAGGGGTTAGGATTACTTGAATGGATTTTGAAATATTTTGGAGATTTTTATGTAATTAGGGGGAATTGGTTGGAATTTTTACTTGAAAACGAGAGATATGCAATATTGGAAAAATAATATGGTTAAAGCCATATTAGCAAATAAGTTTGTATAACAAGGGGTCTTATTTCCTTGTAAGGGGGAAAATTCTCTTGGAGAGAAAAATAGAGATTATAAATTATTTGAAAAGGTGGAGACTTAGATTTTTTTGAGAGAAAATTACAAGGTGTTTGCATACACCAAAAATTGTAAAAGAGTGAGAGATTGTGGAGAGATTATTGCAGGTTCTTGGAGCTTGGGTATTGTAACAAAGCATAATTTTGCTTGGTGATATCAATGAAGCAGTCCCAGGATTGAGAAGCGGACCTGAAGATGTAGTCCACATTGGACGAACTTCGTTATCAACCTGCGTGTTCTGGTATTCTATCTTATTCTTCTATTTTCTATGTATCATTCTCTCCATTTCTTTTGATTTTTCAATTCAAAATTTGATTTCTAATTACAACATTATAGTAGTTAGATAATCTTTCCAAGTTTTGTAAATTTTATCGAACTAGTTTTATATTTTTAATGGTTAAGAAGCATAATCACACAATACTTCCTGGATCAGGAAAAACTGTAATTCGAATCAATTTACAAGTTAATTTTGTAAACTCTAATTATAGATCAAATTGGTATCAGAGCCCATTTTGTAGTAAATTGCATAAGTGAATGCTAACCAAGTTAAAATTGAAGCAAGGAGGAGGTGGACTTACTGAGTTCAATCCTGAGATCAAAAAATGAAGGAATTTTCCACGAGCAGAGATGGCAGCTGAAGAAAGTCCTACAAAGCTTGATGAGAAAGCTTTCCAGAAAGCAATTCTTGAAATGAAGACTATGGTGGAAGTTGTTTTCCAAGAGAGGCAAGAGTGACAGAAGAAAAAGGAACTCAAGAATAGAAAGAAGAATGAAGGTGAATCCTCTTCAAAAGATGATAAAGGTAAAGGAGTAGGAGGTGGCAGTGACCCTCTTAAATCTCCATTCCCATCCTCTTCTTCATCCTCTTCTTCCCCTTCGTCTACCTCTTCTTCTAAAAAGAAACAACCTGTACAGCCTGAATCTAATACACCTTTGTTGAAACTTCATGTTAAATTTGATTTTCCAATCTATAATGGAGAATTGGATTCAAAGAAACTCGACAATTGAATCAAAAAAGTTGGAGTTTATTGTAAGGTTCAAAAGTCCACTGATGATGCTTCAAAGATGTAGTTAGCCACTCTTCGCCTAGGAGGAACAACTCTAATCTGGTGGGAGAGTAATACTTGGGAATATATTAGTCGATACGGTAAAATAATTTCTTCTTCTTATCAGTTTACAACTGCACTTAAGAAACAATTTTATCCATTAGGGAACATGCAAAAAGCAATAATGAATTGGAAATCATTAAAGCAAGAGAAAGGACAATGTGTTCAGGAATATACATAGGAGTTTAGGAAAAGGGCTTTAATTTTGGGCATTCCATTGTACACACAAGAAACTTTGTTAAAATACATACGGGGATTACGTGATAATTTGAGACATATAATACTTATGCTTAATCCAACAAACATTGATGAAGTTAGTGTGCAAGCTATCCATTTGGAAACAAGCTTGAGGAATATCCAAGACAATTTGTTATTGGACTCAAGTAAGCAGAAGGGAAGCAAGAGAGGGAAAGAGAAATCCCAATGAACCGCTACTATAAAGGAGGATGTGAAGCCTTATCGCTCACACTGCAAGAAGCAAGGGCACGAAGATGTGAAGTGTTGGAAATTGCATCTTGATCAAAAGCCTAAGTGTTTCAAGGATTGAAAGGGTAATTAGATGTCCACAACTATCATACAAGACCTTGGTAAGGAGTCTGGTGACGAATCAAATATTTTAGTTGTGGGTTTGAAAGGTAAAGCTTTTGTTGGTAATGGTTCTACCATTGATGTTTCATGTGCTTCTACTTCTAAAATTTATGTTGTTCCTGAAGATAGCAAAAGATGTGAATTATTTCATATAAGGGTGATTTCTAAGAACACTAACATTGATACATTGATAGATAGTGGGTCCCAAGTTAATCTAATTTTAGAAGTTGTTAAATAGTTGGGATTGAAAACAAAGCCACATAAGAAACCTTATCCATTATGTTGGTTGTGCAATGATAACAAATTGTGAATAACTAAGAAATGCAATTAAAGATTTGCAATACAATCTAATTTTATAGATGAGGTTGAATTTGATGTGGTTCCACTTGATATCTATGGGATTGTGTTGAGAATCCCATACTTATATAATAGAAAAGTAATCTTCTACAGGGAACATAATTAGTATCACTTGTTTAAGGAAGGAATTGAATACATTGTGCATTCTCATTCAATTAAGACTAATAAATCTTTTGTGACAATGGGACAATTGAAAAGGGTAGCTAATGCAAGTAATAATTTGGCACTTATGTCTGTACCACAAGAAGTGTCATTGCATAAAAGCATATCTAATTCTAAGGTTGTTCCAATTATGAAAGAGACACTGCATGATGTTGGTATATTCTTTTCCTCGTCCACAAATTCAGTTTTGTTATTCAACCTTCTACTTTTTAGCAGTGTATGGTTGGTAGCTGCAAAATTGAATGTGGATGTGTGTATGGATAATTTACTTAATAATATCAGTGCAAATTTGATTGTTGTTATGATTCAAATGTATAGGTTCCAAAAAGGAAGGACAGATGATACTAGACAAGTGAGGAAAAATTTACCTCACTTCAATTGTGTGTAAAATAGACTTTTAGAGGTCCAAAATGTTCTCAATTGGGAGGAATGATCTAGGTGGATCTAGGAAACCTAAAAATTTCACAGTCTCAAAATCTCATGGAGTTAGCCTCATCAAATAGAGCTCACTGACACAATCCCGACGCAACTTGTACTGTATCAAAAGGAGGTCATATGCAAGAGTTATGCTTGGTCAAAGTTGTGTCAACATGAGGTCAAAGCTGGTCAACCCAAAAAAATAATGATCATGGAACATTTCTATTCAAGTTGCATCATGTAGATCTTGTCGAGAGCTTTTAGGTGCATTTTGAACAGACCAAATCCAAGTCCGTATATGGAAGTTATGACTAGTCAAACTTGGTCAAAGTGGTGATGTGGCATCACCAAAAATTGACACTTGGAAAGACACGTGGAAGATGACGTCGCAGGACTAGTGAGTTGGAAATGGCATGGACCAAATAAGTGGAAAAAAAAATGGATTAAATCATATTTGTTAAAGAAAAAACATATGGTTTAAAAATTAAAAGAAAAAAAAGAGAGGATTTGGTGGGATTTTATCCCTTAAAATACTCTTGCCTTTCCCATAGAACAAGGAGAGAAATAAAACCCATAAACTTATATTTCAAAAAATTAACCCCTTTAACCACCTTTCTCATATTTCAACGAATTATGATATTTTAAGGGGCTTAAAATAATTGGTTACATATTTTTATGATTTAGAAGGGGGGTTTAGAATATTTCAAGGATTATCTTGTAAGGCTCAAATTATAAGAGCCATTATTTTTTTAAAAGGGTTAGGATTACTTGAGTAGATTTTGGAATTTTTTGGATATTTTTTATGTAATTAGGGGGAATTGGTTGGAATTTTTACTTGAAAATGAGAGATATGCAATATTTGCAAAATAATATGGTTAAAGCCATATTAGAAAATAAATTTGTATAAAAAGGGGTCTTATTTCCTTGTAAGGGGGAGAATTCTCTTGGAGAGAAAAATAAAGGTTATAAATTATTGGAAAAGATGGAGAGTTAGTGTTTTTTTTGAGAGAAAATTACAAGGTGTTTGCATACACCAAAAATTCTAAAAGAGAGAGATTGTGGAGAGATTATTGCAGGTTCTTGGAGATTGGGTATTTTAACAAAGCATAATTTTGCTTGGTGATATCAATAAAGTGGTCCCAACATTGAGAAGTGGACCTAAAGACATAGTCCACATTGGACGAACTTCGTTATCAATCTATGCATTGTGATCCTTCTATTTCTTTGTCTCTTTCTTCTCTCTTCCATCTTAAATTCTCCCTTGTTATTTTAGTATTTTAAATTATCATTTGAATTCTAATTAATTGAGTTTAGTAATTAGTTAGTTTCATTAAATAGTATAAAAATGTGCCTCATTTGTAATTTCAATGGCTAAACAACATAGTCTCGCAATTCTATTTGTGATCGAGAAAAGCTATAATTAGGATTAATTTGCAAGTTATTTTGCAAACCTCTAATTACATATCATTCAAACACTTGGAAATTGGTCACATTGTCAAGTACTAAAGGCACTGGAGTTAGTTCCATAATGAACTTCTTTAAGCTGAAAAGTGACAATGGTTGCAAGGTACTAGCTTCTTGAGCCAGAGAGTCTCCAATTTGGTTCTTGCTGTGAGGTATCAACTAAATGTTAAAGGCATGAAATCCCTCAATCAAGTCCCATACTCTATGCCTATAATTGGTCATCCATCTATCCTGGCATGAATATTGCTTTCTAATTTTCCTAAATACTAACTTAGAATCTCCAAATACTTGCAAAATGTTGACCTTCTCTCTTAGTGCCATAAGAAATCCATGGATCAAAGCCTTCTATTCAACTACATTATTGGTGCAATGAAGTTGAAGTATGTGAGAAACAAAATAAGTCTTACCTCTTCGACTAATCAACTCAAATCCTGCTCCAACACCTTGCTTTGATTTGGATCCATCAAATCTTAATGTCCAACAACCAACAACTCAAGATCCTTTTGTTTTATCTTTTGCATTGTTACTACTAGAATATTCTCCAGAATGTACCACACTCTTTCCTTTGGGATCATCTTGAGTATTTTGTATATCAATTCTGACTACTAGAGTGGGGTTAATGCACTTATGTACCTATTCTATTGTTGTCTAGCACAAGCAACATTCCAATTCTAAGTGAGAAGCATTGTGAAATCTACACCAACTTGGTAAAAGTAATTCTTCAAAATTCATATCTCTACCCAGATGAATATGGTCTTCTATACACTTCTGGATGAATTCTTGAAAGTTGTCTAGCAAGCTAAGTTGTTTATCTTAAGGATCATCATTGTCTTCAACTGGTTCCACCAGGGTTCCAATACTACTGGATTCTACTGTAAGATCAATGGGTGTGGTATGCAACATACAAAAATTTTATGTATCTAATTCTTCCACAGGGGCTACCAACACATAATTACCCATGCTTACTTTTGATACCAATATTTCATTTGAAGTTTTCTAATATTTTGTGATTACATCATTCGGGGTTCTCTCTCAATCCTGATTTGATTTGGCACCCCTTTCCAGGAAAACCACATATGTGAATGATCAATTGATACATATCCATTCAGGGCCTTAGTAAAGTTTCTTCCTAGAATCAAACCATAGGAATCAGCAATATCTGCTACTTGTATATTAATGATTTGTTGTATTCTAGGATATGAGGCAGTCTGTACAGGAATCATGTTTAGCTTCCCTACTACATTCACCTCCATTCTATCTAGCTAGGTAACCTTCTTCTAAGAGATGGTAGGAGTTATTCCTAGGGCTCTGCAGACATCAAATGACATCACATTGGTGGAAGCACCTAAATCTATGAGGCAATTGTGTAAATTCTTTCCAAAGATGCGCACAAAAATTAAAAAATGGAGGTGTTTTCGTCCTTCCTTGAAGCAAGGTTTTTTTAGTATCAACCTAGGAAACTTGACTTTTGTCCTTTTCTTTCCCTTTATCTCCAAATTGTGTTTGAACTTGACTCTAATCTTTCAACCCTTGAGGACTAGATACTTTACCAATAGCTCCACTAATTGTTTTCTCTTGTGGTACTATATTTGCATTGTAAGCTCCACTTACCTTGAGCTTCTTAAGTTCTTTAGCCACATATTCACCTAATTGCTCTATGCTCTTGTCTGTGGTGGTTTCCTTGAGATATTCCACCACCTTGTCCTTGTTGGTATCTACATTCTTCCCTTTGGATGTCCTAGCTTGTACTTGCCCCTCCTTGGATAGGTATTGCTTAGGCACATGGGGATATGTTGCATTGTTACTAGCATTGGGATTGGGAGGTGTAGTGAAGTTATTTAGAGGGATGGAAGTGGTAAATGGACCTCCAGCTTGTGGACCTCTAGTTGGCCTATCTCTTAAGTCATACTTCTTGATTGACCTTTGGAACACCTGCACTTCTTCAACATCAATTTCTTCTGCATCCAAGAGGCCATAATCATTCTCAATATTTTCATTAAACATCTGAGAAATATCATCTCCATTACACACTTGATCTGTTTCTTCTTATAACTGGCTTGATTCTTCTTATGTTCCATTCTCTTCTCCTTTTGGAAAAGGAGCATGATTTACTACAAAGACCTGAGAGTCATAAGGTCCTGATGGTATCAAATATTGACCACTAGAGTTATTCTCGACCTCATATTAGAAAATGGATGCTGCAGTCTAGAATTTTGGGAAATCTAGCTCCGAATGCTAATTTGTCTTATGAAGCCTACACCATCTAGATAGAGCTGCTACTACTAAATACACACTACCTGAGGGCTTTTCTTAATTAGGAGGCTAGTCCAGTGGAGTGGGAACGCCTCCATTATTTGGTCTTGTGTTCTAGGTTCTATTTTGTCTAGGTGGTTGCCTCCTATCAAATCCTTGTCCACCAGTTTGTCCCCTATCAAAATTTTGACTAGAACGTTGCCCTCTTTCAATGTTTTGTCCTCTTTCAAAATGTTTTCCTTTGTCAAAATTTTGTCCTTGTTGAGGCCCCTGATTTTCTCTATTGTGGTTATATTGCATACTCCTCTGAGTAGCTTGGAGTTGAATATTCTAATTTCTTAGATACGTGACCTCCATGTTCAACTTCTTCACCTATTCAGTCAGCTCATCCAATCTCTCCTTCTCAGGATTACTATATGGATTCTAGTTAACATTATTTTGAGGATATCCTATTGCCACACCAAAGCTCAATGACTTGTTCAATTCTTCAAAATTCTGCAAATATGTAGGGAAACCAACCTGTGATTATGGAGGAATGGGCTGATTAATACTCTGTTGAGGATAATTTGCCATTGGTGGGACTTGATTCATGGTAGGTCTTGGATGAGGGACTAAAGGTAGTTGAGGTACTAGATTCATAATAGGAGTATGATTGCTAGCAGCCTAGTTGAGAGCCTGAACTTTCCTCGAGTGAGCAGTGGGTCCTAATGATGGTAAAGGCCTAGATAAATTTTGTCTCAAATTAGTACTACCCTTAACAACCTATGTGTATGCATCAAGCAGGGTGGGTGGAGGGATAGTTCTCCATTTTAGGAAGGTGGCTATGAGACTATCTAATGCTTCATAATAAACCTCCAAGGAAGTAGCATCATCTACAACATAAGGAGCCTATAATCTAGTGTATGCATAATGGAATATAATATTAAAGGACCCTATAGGCTCATTAACTTCTCTCTTGACTTTAGTGAACTATAGATAAATCTCATTAGCACTAATGGGAATCTTAATTTTTTGCAAAAATGCAGCTTCTAGCTTAGCCAAATTATGAATTGACCCAGTAGACTTGTAGATGATTATACCAATAGAATGCATCTTCTCCTAGGGAATAAGGAAAGAGCCTACATGCAACATCCTCATGGTTAATTCCCCTATCTGTAAGATAGGTCTGAAAAATCCTGATGTGTTCCTCTATAGTCCTATTGGGGTCATTAACATGGAACTTTAAACAAAAATGTTCAAGATTTTTAGGCATGACATTGTAATTATTGAAGGATAACGGAGATGAGTTATTAGCTAGGAAAGCCATTGGTGGGGGTGGAGGTGGTAAAGGCTAATTTATGGCTAGTTGAGGCTGTTGAATGGGAATGAATTTAGAATCAAATGAAGATGGGCCTGATGAAGATGAAGATGATGGAGATGATGGAAGTGGCTAGGTGGATGATGATTCTCCCCTTCTTATGGTCCTTCTTGACCTGGTAGGAGCTTTCAATTCTTGAAACTCTTCTTCTCCTTGTGTAGATCCGGTCCTTCAAAATCCTTCAGGAGAAATGGCAGACAAAAAATGATCCAAATTGCTTATCCAGGCCCTCCTTTTAGTGCCAATCTGTTGATGGTCTTTTCTCCACAACAACTAAAACAGAATATGATATTCTATCTCTCTTGAAATGTAAGTCTCTATCAGTAAGCCTCAAGAGATAACCCCAAGGTCTCTAATGTCATTTCTTGACAAATGCAGTGAAACAACTCAGAGATAATTTGAAAGTTGTTGGTAATCACAAAGGGACCTTACAAAAAAATGCTAGATCATTTAACTTATCAGATTTTGTAATGGGTATGTGTAGGATCATGTTGGGCCAAAAAGTGGTGATATGATGGGTATGTGTAGGGTATGTGGCTGACGAATTTTTTCTTACCCAAAATTGATGAAATGAAAAGGGTTTTTAAAGGAGATTCTCAACTTTCTACCAATATAAATTATGCTTTACTTTGAATTTAATAGATAATTATTATTCATTTTCTATTTCAATTATGACTAAATTCTTGATTGATATGTGGATTGAAAAACATCTATAGCTTTCATGCAGTATCTTTTACACATATCATTATAACATAAAAATAAAAATTTTTATTTTTTTGGTTAAGGTTTATATTATTTTTTTTTTTTAAAAAGTGTAAAAAAAATCATAATTAATTTTTCCTTGGAAAAAATTACAAAATTAAAGCATCATTCGAGACATGAGTCCTCTACTTATATCTAAAATATTATAAAAAATATTATCATTTATTGTGGTTAGGGTGGTCGGAAAGGACACCTACTTCTTTTCCTTGAAATTTAAGTATTATTGCATTGAAATTTCAAATTTTCATCAAATAGATTTAAAAAAAAACCTAGTAGTTTAGAAACTACATTTAATTTTTGATAGATTCTATTCTTACATATTTTTGAAATAATATAGATAACTTATTAAAAAATTTATGTCAAGTTTCCTAACTCTGATTTTTTTTAACTTTTCGCCACTTAAGGGCCTGTTTTTTCCATGATGATCCTACACATACCCCAATATGTTGATACTTAAGATCATAAATCTAACCTAGATGATAAAGAAATGGAAAAATATAAGGGCTTAGAGAAGTCCTAAGATTAAAATTACTCCTAAGACCAATAATACAAATGATAAAACGCTTGAAATGGACCATTCCCTCAAAACTAATTTTTGCTTAACCCAAATTTATTCTGCAATCTTATATAAATAGTGCAATATTCTAAGGCATTAATATTTTTACATCATGAGACATTCATCCAAACCAACCCTAATTTTGTTATTGAAATGAATAAATACTCACAATTGAACTTGGCACATAAATATAAGGTCCTGGCTAACTTTACACAACAACTCACAATCATCCAGTTGCTAAAAGTATGGACCAAGGACTACTACAAGCACTTCAAGCATCAAACCACAAACTGTTGATTGTGTTTTCTACACAATAACAACCAGATAGAATATGATATCCTATCTCTCTTGAAAGGTAAATCTCTATCGGCAAGCCTCAAGAGATAACCCCAATGTCTCTAATGTTAGGTCTTGACAATGCATAAACAACTCAATAACGAAATGTGAAAATGCTGGTAATCACAATGGGACCTTACTACAAGCAAAATGTTGAATTAATTTTATCAGATCTAACAATCTAATGGTGCTTCAATCCTAGATTTAATCCAATAATCAAAGAAATAGAAAAAGAATAAGGGTTTTAGAGAGATTTCTAAACTTAATACTAAACCAAAGATTTAACAATGAAAGTAACCAATACTCGAAATGGACCAATCCCTCAAAACTTATTTCTACTTGACCAAGATAAATCTACAATCTCATAGAAAATAGTGCAATCTTCTGAGGTGTTAAGATTTTCAAATTATGAACACTCATTCAACAACCTTATTGCAGTTATAATGAACAAATCTTCACAATCGAACTAAGCACACTAAAATATGAAGTCCAGGCTAACTTTGCAAAGCAACTAACAATCAGTTGGTTGCGAAAAGTATGAACCAAAGGATTGCTACAACATTCAAGTATCGAATCACAAACATTATCGAATAAAATCTAACCTGAATATTAACCTTCTCAAAGCAATTTTGAGGATGGAATAACTAGAACCATGCAAAACAAAAGAAACAAGTATGGCACCAAATCACAATGTCATTTGTTGTATTCAAATTGTTCACTGTAGCAACAATTCTAGCTTTCTGTTACAATGTTTGCTTGAGGGCAACTACTTGCTAACTTACTCTACGTCTAACTAGCTCCAGAGATCTATATTCCAGTTATAAATTCTGAACTTCTAACTATTTCTAACACTTACAAATGAGGCGAAGTGCCCAATATATAGAATTCCCCAGGAACCCATCGGCTAGGCAAGGGTTTCGCAACAATAACTTAGCACAGCTACTCGGCCAAGAGAGTCTTTGAAATGGGTCAAACAGGCATTAAATGCACATCCCGTCCAAGTCAGCTTGAGATTCGTAGCTCAGATGATGCGTGGGAAGATAATAGAGAACCACAAATCATGTCGTAGCCTATCATTAGCTCCCTTCCCTATTGTCTCTGCTCTGACCTGGCTCTTTGTGTACTTTCAAGAACGTCTCATCCAGGCCTGTGACTGGTGGCAAGGGAAAAACCCTAAGTCATCTTTCGATTGATGCAATATCATCCCTTGAGTGTTTGACTGACTTATCCCAATCTGATTTATACGCCAAATACTTATCAATGACTGCAAGGTAGGTGGCCGCATCATCTAGCTGGTGCTCAGAAACGAAGCCATCATCAAGTGGTGCATAAACATCCCACCACTAACTTCTCAACTGTTCTAGACTCAAACATTCAGGAGTGATCTTCCTTCGTCCCATCATTATCTTGAAGAAAGCAATGCAACCATTGTAGACACCAGCTAGGGTGTCATTAATGTGTTTTCTTTGTTTGTAAATCTTCTTCAAGACCTTTTTCCTAATTTGCAACTCCTCGAACCACTCCCATGGTCCAGTAGCTCTAGAAGAAGGAAGGATCCTGTCACTCACCAATCCATCTTGGGTGTACTCCATTATAGTCCTGGTTTTTTGTAGAAGAAGATTTGTATCTTCTTTATCCTGTGCCAACACATCCTTCAACCACTCAGTTGCCTTGACAACATCCTTTCCTGTTGACAGGATCTCCTTGATAGCTCCATCACCTTTTACTCACACCCCTTTCAACCAATTCACAATGGCAACATTGGAAGCTTTCATCCTTTCTAGCTCGGTTATGGTCTCCTCAGGTTGAGGATTTGTAGCAGAGGGGGAAGGATTAATGGACCATAGTGGCTTCATTAATTCCTCCAAACATTTCTTGAGATTTCCATTCTCTCTCTTCAGCTCTTGCTTTGTCTTCATTTCCTTCCTTAATCGATCCATAATAATAGTACTGGAGCCCTCATAGTCTTCAATATCCCGCTCAACTGATCTAGGCCCTAGATTGAGAGTCTAAACACTATAATCCTTTCCGACCACATCATTTCTATATTTGTCTTGAGCACGGGTGGTGATGTGAACAACTTTGTTATGCGCCTCATCCCTTTCAACCCTTGAGATCACTCTAGCCTTCTTCACTCTAGCCTTCTTCTTACCTTTGTCTTTTCCAATTACGGTTAGCAGTGCATCCCAATTTGGTGGACTGTCTTCTACCACAACCTATTTTTTCTTTATCTCTTTGTTCAGCCATTTTGGAATAGCAGGCTCCAATTGCACCTTGGCTTGTTTTTCCTCTTCTTGTTGACCTTTAGGTGCCTCATCTTTATTCCTCTCTTCTTCTTCAACATGTTCCTCCCCATGTGTAGGCGAGGGGACCTTTTTTGCTTCTTCCTCCCTTGGAGGAGATTCAACTACCTCATTCCTAACCGGTGACTCTACATATGTGACCAAGGGAGATTGCATTTCTTTTTCAATTTCTACCTCTGCACTGTAGAGTTCTCCCTCATGGAATTCCTCTCCCTCAGTGTCTAGATGTTCATCAACCTTTTTAGTCTCCCCAGGTTCACTTTGAACATCATGAGCGGGAGGCACATCATTCTTTGGAGAGGGAGTATTAGACCTCCTTGTTTATACCTTTGCTTTCTCCCTCGAACTTTCAACATCTACCACCAGTGGGGAAGCTTCTTCCTCTCCAGCCTTGGAGCTTTCCTTCTCTGAAAATTTTACAATTCTCATCCTCTTAGGAATAGGAGCATCAGCCCTAGGATTCTGGTTTTCAATCTCTTTCTGCTCAAACTTCTTAGTCCTTATCCTCTTCTTAGCTTTTGGCTTCCTCTATTTTTTTGCTTCCTAGGCTTCTTCCTCTTGAATACCTTTTGTTTTGATCTTGGATGGGGAGTCCAACTTACCCTTACCCTTAGGATCTTGCTGCCTCGTGGACTCCTTAGAAGTAGAATGGGAATCTAAGTCTCCCATCAGGTTGTATGTGCATTTCACTCCTCTATTCTCCAACTCCCACATAGTGTGTTTGAGCCACATCTTGGTAACTTTGAGAACTAGATCCATCAGTTTTTTTAACTCTGTATGCTCCTCCTCGAACCAGTCTATATTACCAATTAGCCTATCTTTTACTGCCTCATAGGCATGATCCTAATCTAAGTTCCCATCATCCTCCAATTGATTAGGCACTGCCCTTACATTATATAATTGGGTTGCATCAACTAGAAGCTGGGATAATTTCTTCTTTCTGACCTCATATTCATCACCACAATTGGCCTAGTAGTCCTCTAAATTAACCTTATGGCCATATTCTCTACTGGCCTTCTTTTGAGCTTCTCTTGTGATGTCAAATCTAGATCTTTTGGAGTGGAAAGACAAACCAAGAGTACTCATTTCTTCTTCTAAAGCCTGGGCAGAGCCAATGGAAGGGAAAACCTCTCTAGTGCCAATCCTCAAGGGGAAGTCTCCACCAAATCCAATCTTATGTTTGTCCTTCTTGATAGTGGCATCAAAATCAAAAATCTATCTTGTTACTTCCAACAATATAATGTGGTCAGTGGGATACCTTGGAAGTTTGTATGGGGCCCTTTGGCAGCCATCAATCCAAATGTAGGAGAAGGTTGGGAACTAAATAAACCAGGCTCCATATTTCTTGATGAGCTCCTTTGCTTGATCTGAAATTCTGACATGCTCTGCTTCTTGAAGAATTCTTGTAATATGCATGGTAAATGCATCATTTTCCCTCCTGTAGTTTGAGCTTCCTAAATACAATTGAGGGAAAACTTCATAAATGATATCCTATCCAAAAATTCCCTTTGTGTCCAATCCTCTATAGGGATGGAATCTAGCTAGTGCATAGACCAAATATGAGGTCATGGTGAAGGTCTTTGTCTGCAACACATTGGAAAATTGTTTGTGAATTACTTAGCTGATGACCCCTACCCAATGGTAGTTAATTTTCTCTTGTTCCATCCTTGCAATCGCATGGCACATCCAATCCTCAAATGTACCAACACTCTTCAAACCAACCACCTTGCTAAGAAAGGTGATGGCATCATAGTACTCCTTGAATTTTGCTCTGAATAGCTACTTTGGCAATTTGGAGTAGTGAGACTTGGGCTTCTCCAGCCAGGAGTTGATTAGTTGCTATGACTTCATAGTCTGGTCATTGTAGAACTCTTGAGCTACCTCAATGGTGAATCCCACCACATGAGATCTATCTGGAATGTCGAAGGTTTGGGAAATGGAGACCAGGTTGAGATTGGCAACAACTCTCCCTTGAGGCCCAATAATCCTCTGTGTATCTTCATCATAGTGCTTGGTGCACTCAAGGACTAGCTCATAACATTGCATTGTAGAAGGGAAACCGGCTACATGTGACAAGCCTGAATCCATCATCCTTCTAGTGACCAAAGGAGGATCCCTAGCTCCCATTCTTGCTTTAAATTCCCCATACTCCTAGAGGCCAACATTTGTATCACTGACTTCTGACCAGATAGAAGTGATCTTACTTTCTAGGACCTTGCTCTTAATGTCTAGCTTAATCCTCTTTGCGTCAGATAATGAGGAACCGGTTGTTGCTTTGCTTGATTCAGCCTACACTCAACAAGAAAAACACAGTAAAAACCATAGGAAAGGAAAGTTAATCCATTAGAACCCTATTAGAATGCATCTCACATAGTCAAGGTGTCATTAAATCTTATATAGAATGACCATAACACATTTCAGGTTTCAAGACCATTCGTGGAATCTGAACCAGATAGGAATTTCGGGAAATTCAAGACTAATCGGATTCAAATGACACAACCTAGATACACCTACTTAACCATTAAACTTGACCATTTTTCATCAATAAATCACATAAGGATCCAAATATGACATGAAATAATGATTAAATGCATCACAAATTATTAACGAATCCAATTATTTCATGTTCCTTTATATTCCGTCAAATCTCGGGGAAATCCGTGAGGGACGGATTTCCGCGAAGAACGGGCCAAAGAGGATTTTCGGGAAACCTGGGAGATGGAGGATTTCGAAGAAATCCAGACTTGACGGACATCCGCGGTCAAGGAAAAGTTCCAAACCAATGGGGATTCCCAGAATGCAGGTTTCAACAAGAGTTAATCATTCTGCCGAGAAGTCTTGGTGACTCCCGGGAGTCTCACGGAAGGTAGTCACTAGGATAGGTTTCGCTAAGACTTAGTGGTTTCGGTGGAACATCCTAGCAACTAGGGGGAAGTCTCAGTGACTTCTCCTAGGCTCGCTAACTAGCGATAGAAAATGGGAAACCTTCGGTGTGAGAAAGATACAGTGACAGCGAACATATGGACTTAAGAGGGCTTTTAGTGAAGCGTTTGAGTTTGGCTAGAGATCCTAGTGACTACATTATGTCTCGTTGATGAATATTTCCATTGGCATAACCTCTTGCCGACAGAAAGAAGTCACCCCGACAAAAGATCAGGGATCACCAAGAGAAAAGTTTCGCTATGAAGTCCTAGCGATCATTAGGAGTCTCGCCGAAAGCGAAGATTTCAGCATGAGTAGGGAGCTCGCGGTAAGGTCTTAGCAAAGCATGAATGTCTCCCCAACAAAAGGTCACTCGACAAGAGTAGGATATGCTTGGCGAAAGGTCTTGCCAAAAGGGGGAGGTCTCAGCGAACTTATGAAAGATCAGCAAGATGAAAGGAGCCCACTATGAGCTCTTGGCGATGAGGTTTGTCTTGCCAATAGAAAGACTTCGGCATGAGAATTGTGGTGTCTGGGCGACCAAATGCAAACCCACAAAGGGCTTTGGCGTGACATAGAAAGAGCTACATGACATCTCACCAACCTCGAAGGGTTACAATGACTAAAAGAATAGAGCTCGATGAAAGCCAAAGTGCTCGGTGGGAGGTCTCGCCGAAGGACAGATGTCTTGTCAAAGAAAAGGAATATTGGTAAAGCCACTGGATCCCGCTATGACCTCCTAGCGATAGGGGGAAGTATCAATGAAAATGAACATGAACTAGCATGTCAATGAGACATTTTCTTATGGAGTGAGGTCTCAGTGAAAGAAAGGGTCTTGCCAACTGATATGCATACAAGATTTCATCGGTGTAAAAAATGATAGTGTCACGGTGATTCAACATGAACCTAGGAAGACAACTTTGGCGAACCTCAAGGTGGTCGATATGATATCTCAGCGATCTGAAATGGTCATAGTGAAGGGAATCTGGAAGGGATGGAGAGTCCTGATTTCATCCAGACACTGAACCAACTATGGATTTCAAAAAGTTTAAGTTAGGGAAAGTCGGGGACGGACCTTTCAGGAATTGTCTTTGCATTCTAGGTCAATCTTAAGATGAAATCACCTAATATGGCACTGCCCTAGGTCTGAAACCCTATTCATCCACCATTAGCACACAGGAAAGCTGAGGATTTAGTTGTTTCCACTATTGAGTCATCACTAGGGTTTACTAATTACTCTCAGGAAGGATTCATTAAAATACAGATGGACACATGAACTCAAAACTCGCCTGAGAGATGACAAAGGATGCAATACTGAACAACCCTAGCATGAAATAAACAAATACACAAGAATTCAAATCCCACAAGCCCTCACAATACCAACGTGCGATTCATAATTCAATTCAAAGGAGAGTAATCAGAAACATACCAATATAAAGCAAGAATTGATCTCAGAAGCAACAAACGTGAAGCTCAATGGGGTCTACAATGAATAGACGTAGGAAGGCACAAGAAACCATCACAGTTTGCCTGAATAGCCCAAAGCACAGCCAACAATTCCAATAACAAACTCTAAGGACGCAGTTCTGAACTTAGACAATGGCAAATAGTGAAAATAATGGCACAAAAGATCTCAGAAATCGAGTAAAATATATCCTTCAAAGCACGTACGAAGCCATTAATACAAACAATAAGACAACCAGAGAAGGAATTCGGTAATTCGACAACAGGGCAGAATCCGAGAAAATCCATCTCACGTAGAAATGTGTGAAGACCAAAAATTCTTGAGCAACAAGGTCCAACTGAAATCCAAGCAAGATCCGAGAAAATCCGACCAGGGTGGAAAATCTCAAATCCGAGCAAAAGCCCAAAATTCATCCAGAACTTAAGATTTTCAATGAATAACCTGGGGGAAATACTTAGGCAATCAAAATATACATTTAAGCATGTGCCTAAATATGACAAAACCTCAAAAAGATAGGGCCAAGAAACCAAAACCGAAGCGAAACGGGGGGTCCCTACTTTTAGTGGGGCATGTGTGCAAAAACTGGACAAAAAATGGCGACTTCTGCTGGGAAAATGGTCCAGAGCATTTGGTGATGAACAGGAATTGAGAACCCAGAATATCTGGTTTCAGTCTCACCATCAAACAAACAAGTCATAATGCAAAGATTTAAAGAATCAAAACCAAAGGATAGACCAAATTCTCCATAAACTGAAAATCCAAGTGTGTGCACATGAGTTCATTTCCCTCTGTAAGTTACTGTAGAAAACCAAGTTCGGTCAAGTTAGGCTATGTAAAGATTCTAACTTCAAAAGCAACCTGGATAGGGCCTCACTGCCAGTCAGGCATCCATAGCCCCGACGAGGTTATCGTTGTGACTCTCCTGAACATAGCTCTATTGCCAGCCAAGCGTCCATAGCCTTGGTAGAGATATTCAGGTACCCCTAATAAGTTGAATTTATTCTTTTGATATTCAATATTTCATTTTTCTTTCTTTTCATATTCTTTATATGTCATTTTCATTTCAACTTGTGAACAATGAAGTTCACACTCAGGGTTGAGAACCACAGTGGTGCTGAAGCAGAAATAGGATTTTTCACTTGACAAGACTTCACAAGGATTCCTATAGTGACATCAGGGTTCTTAAGATATATGATGGATATAAGATTTTTAGAGTACTTCAAATTCGAATTAAAGCCAGTGACTCAATCTTCTATAGATCTGACATTAACACTGTTGGCAATCAACAAAGATTTCAACCATCCTTTCAAGATGCAAGACTAAAGTTCACCTAAAGAAATACTTAGAACAATTCCAGAGAAGGCAGATTTGCCATGCAAGTGCAACACATCCAAGCAAAAATAGAGAAACGCCCAAAGCAAGAGAAAGCAAACCTACACTAACCAAAACAAACAAAAGTAAAGCAGAAAGGGAAACCCTAATCTAACTATATACAAGACCAGAGCTAAAAATAGCTCAAGACTAGAAATAATGCTTCAAATATTGCCCATTGACAAGCAATGGGATGTCCTCTCTAGTGAGAGTTTTCAAATAAAATTATTATCTCCCAGAATTTCTGAGATCTAGTAAGGTCCAAGCCAAAGTTTATCAAAATTTCCATGCTCTCCCTTACGGTCATGGGCTTTATCCCAGGAAAGAACCAAGTCAGAAATCCTAAAAGCTTTAACCTTGGCTCTCTTATCAAACCATCTCTTGACAACCCCTTGATGTTTAGCAAAGTTCTCCAGGGCTTCATCCCTCTTTTCTTTGAGGTGCAATAGTTCAACAAGTCTTACCTCACATCTATCTCCCTCATCATAATATTCATTGATGAATTGAAGGGTAGGAATTTTCAATTGCATGGGAAACACAGGTTCTAATCCATAAACCAGGTGGTAGGGTGACATCCCTATGGAGGCTTTATGTCTTGTACGATCTTCCCAAAGAGAAAATCTAAGTTGGGTATGCCAGTCTCTAGGGTTCCTTCCTAATAACTTGTGGATGACAGTCAGAAGATTCTTATTAGAGGATTCAACCAACCCATTACCCTGTAGATAGTAATTGGATGCAAATTTTATAATGATCCCATGATCAAAATCCCAGTTAGAAAACTTTAACGATGAAAATGTAGGACCATTATCACAAACTAAAGACGTGGGTCATCCAAAACAATTAAGAATACCAGATTCAAGGAAGTTAATCACTACTTCAGAAGTACACTACTTGCATGCGAGAGCTTTAGTCCATCGTATAAAATAATCAGTAATGGTGAGAATATACCTATGGCCAGTAGAGAAGGGTGGATTGATGGGGCCAATGAAGTCCATTCCCCATTGTGTAAAAGGTTTTACCTCAAAGACCAGCTGAAGTGGGAGCACTGCATACTTCTCTTTGGTGGCCACCGTCTGACACACATGGCATCTCCTGACATGACTATTGGTGTCTTTGAACAATGTAGCCTGCCAGTAGTAACTAGCTCTAAGAATCTGGTTTGTTGTAGATGGTGCTGATCCATGGCCTATACCATATCTGTCATGGAATTTCGACATCATTCTTTTAGATTTTGCCCTTCCTAGGCACCTTAAGTACACCCCCTTGTGATTTTTCTTGTATAAAACAACCCCTTTTATCATGAAGTTGTCACTCTTCAATCACAATGCCCTTCTTTGTTTTGGATTGAGATGATTAGGGCACCTCTGAGTTAGGAGATAATGAACAACATCATCATACCACTCACCATGAGAAACCTCCTCTAAAGTATAAGCCTGAGTTGTAAGATTAGGGCCCGTCTCTGCCATTGTCTTTGTGAGCCCCTACCCTCTTACTAGCCTCATGGACTGAATCTCCATATCATACTCTTGTAGCATAGCTACCCACTTGGATCTTCATTCTCCTAGTTCATTCTGTATCAAGATCAGCTTGACTGTAGGATCGGGAACTATAGCAAAGATCTTATTTCTGAGGATGTAATGTTTGAATTTTTTGACTGCCCTGACTAAGGCATAGGCCTACTTCTCCACATTTGGGTACCTCAGTTATGCATCCTTTAATGGTGTGATGATGAATGCTATGGGGTTTTCATTGCCTTGGTCAGATTTTTGAGTTAAAATAGCAGCACAGGAGTGGTCAGAAGTAAATGAATATATGGAGAATGATTTGGCATAATCGGGACTTACTAGAACTAGAGCTTCAACAATAGCCCTTTTTATCTCTGTGAATGATTATTTTTCTTTTGTATTCCATTCCACCTCGGCCTCCTGCTTCAACATTGCATTCAGTGGCTTGACTATCTCTACAAACCCAGTGATGAACTTCCTGACAAATTGATTTTGCCAAAGAACGACTTCATTTCTTTTTTACTAGTAGATGGAAAGATCTTGAGAATAGCCTCTATACATTATGGATCAATTGCAATCCCCTTTTTAGAGATAATATTCCCTAACAACTTAGTTTCTATTACTCCAAAGATGCATTTCTTTGGGTTGAGGGATATCCCAAACTCTCTGCATTTCTAGAAAACTTTGCACAAATCTGAGATATGGTCACCCCTGTTCTTTAAAAATACCATCAAGTCATCCATATAGATGATTATGCACTTCCTAATTATATCTTTAAAGGCTATGTCCATTGCTCTCTAGAATGTAGCTCCAACATTAATCAAGCCAAAAGGCATTCTTCTATAAGCAAAAGTGCCCCACTTAGTGGTGAAAGCAGTCTTATGTCTATCCTCATATTGCACCATGAACTGGTTACATCCTGAGTAACCATCTAGAAAAGACATCATCTGAGATCCGTTGACAATCTGGAGTACTTCATCTAGTGAAGGCACTTGATAATTTTCTTTCTCTGATGCTCGGTTCAGGTTCCTAAAATCCATGCATAACCTAATTTCACCATTTTTCTTCCATACAGGAACCAGGTTTGCAACCCAAGTAGAGTGTCTGACTAGAAATATGATTTTCGCAGACAACAGTTTATGTACTTCCTTTTGTATTATAGGTTCTAGTAGAACATTAATAGGCCTCTGCCTCTGTCTAAAAGGTTTCACTCCTGGATTGAAAGGGATAGTATGAGTTATGACTGATGTATCATAAGTCTTCAAGTCTTGATAACTCTAGGCTATCACATCTAGATATTTATGCAATGCATCAATGATTCCTCGTCTTTCTTTTGGGGTGCATACTTTTCCAATAAGAACATTTTTTACATCCACCTAGGATCCCACATTATACTTGTCACATTGTCCACTAATGGACTCTTTCCTAGTTTCTTGATCTTGGTCTCTGATTTTGTCCAGATCATAGATCCTCTTCAGTTGCACCATTCCCCTGGGGATTGTGTTGGTCTTGAAGTTGATTACCCCTTTCAAGTCTATCTCTGCCTCTTGAGGCTCAATTTTATCAATGATCTGAGAAGAAAAAATATTTGTGTTTGTGATAAAGTATAGAATATGCTTATCATCTTCAAACACCTGGAAGCTAGTAACATTATTAGGGATTGAGGGCACTGGGGTCAGTTCCACTGTAAACTTCTTCAACCTAGAAAGAGATAGAAGCTGCAGAGTGCTAGCTACCTGGGCCAAGGAATCAGCTGTCTATTTTTTATTTCATGGAATCAGCTGAATGTTGAAGGTGTCAAATCCTTCAATAAGGTCCCATACTCTATGTCTATAGTTAGTCATTCTTCTATCATGGCAGGAGTACTGCCTTCTAACTTGCTTGACTACTAACTCAGAATCTCCATACACTTGCAAGATCTTAACCTTCTTCTTCAAGGCCCTCAATAATCCATGAACCAAGGCTTCATATTCTACTATGTTATTTGTACAATGAAACTGAAGTCTATGAGCAGTAAAAAACATCTTACCTTTTGGGCTGATTAGCTCAAATCCTGCCCCAGCTCCTTGTTTTTATTTGGAGCCATCGAATATTAACGTCCAACAGCCAGCACATGCGAACTTCTTCACTTCCTCACTTACATTGTTGTTGCTGGATTGCTTTTCAGAAGGCATCACTGCTTTTCTTTTGTGGTCTTCTTGGACATTGATTGGGATCACAGGAGTAGGATTAGTATACTTCTGTATTTGTTTTACTGCAGCTTGGCATAAGCAACAGTCCACTTCTGAATGTGAAGCGTTATGTACCCTGCACCAATTGGGAAAAAGTAACTCTTCAAAGTTCATTCTTCTTCCTAACTGAATCTGACCTTTAATACATTTTTGAAGGAACTCTTGAAAATTGTCTAACAAAGCCAGCTGATTGTTCTCTAGATCATCATTACTTTCAACTAGTTCACCATTGTCCTTAACTGGGTCCACTAAGGCTTCAACACCACTAGACTCTGTCATGAGGTCGTGAGACATTGTATGCAACATGAAGGCCTCCTTTGAATCCAATTCTTCAAAGGGAATGGAAAGCATGTAACTACCCATACTTACTTCTAACACTAGAATTCCAGTAGAGGTTTTCTGATACTCTGTAATCATGTACTTCATTCTGGGTTCTCATTCAATTCTAATCTGATTTGGCACCCCTTTCCAGAGAAGCCACATATGGGAGTGATCAGTTGAAACATATCCATTCAAAGCCTTGGTAAAGTCCCTTCCCAAGATTAGGCCATAGGCGTCAGGAATGTTAGCCACTTGTATATTGACAACTTGCTGAATTCTAGGATCAGAAGCAATCTGCAGGTGAATCATATTCAATTCTCCTACAACATTGACTTCAGTCCTATCCAACTGTGTGACTTTCTTTTGAGAATCGGCAGGGGTGATACCCATAGCTCTACAGACACTAAAGGGCATAACATTGGTTAAGGCACCAAAATCCAACAGACAATTATGCAAATTCTTGCCAAATATGCGGACATAAATCAAGAATGGAGGAGTATCTATTTTCCCTTGAAACAGAGTTAATGGAGTGTCTACTTGAATAACTTGAGATTTTTCCCTTTCCTTCCTAGTGTCTCCAGGGGGCATATGGACTTTATCATGAGACTGATTTTTCCCTCCTATTGGCTAAAAACTAGATACTTTATGGACATTCTTGCTAACCGATTTATCTTGCAACATAGAATTTGCATCATAAGAACCTAAAACTGCATTCCTGATGGATGGAACTCTTAATAGCTAAAATGCAGATAGATTTACCTTCAACTTTTAGAGTTCTTCAGCAACATACATGGCTAATTGTTCTTTATTCAAATCAGTGGGTGTCTCCCTCGGGTACTCGACCATCTCTTCTTTACTTGCATCAACATTTCTTCCCTTTGGTACATCAGCATGTCCTCAAGATAAATATTGCCTGGAAACCGGGGGCAATGAGGGATTGTTACTAGCATTGGGGTTTGGAGGCATGTTGAAATTATTTGGTGGAATGGAAGTAGTGAAGGGGCCTCTAACCTGTGGGTGCTTGTGTGGCAACTCTCTCAAGTCATACTTCTTGGTAGGTCTCTGAAAGGTCTACACTTCTTCAATGTAAGCTTCCTCTTCATCTCTGGGACCATTATCATTCACTGGATTCTCATCAAATAATTGGGTCATTTCATCTCCATTGCACACCTGGTCTTCCTCATCCTTCAACTAGAAAGATTTTTCTTCAGGTACATTTTCTTCACTTTGTGGAAAAGGAGCATGGTTTAATACCAACATTGGTGAATCATAAGGAATAGAGGGTACAATTTCCTGACAGCCTATATTGTTCTCCACCTCATACTAGAAAATTGAGGTTGTTGTTTGGAACTGTTGACAGTCCAGCTCAGAATGCTGACTAGTCTTGTGGAGCCTACACCACCCTGATAAAGCAGCCTCAACTAGGTATACACCAATAGGAGGCTTCTCTTGATTAACCGGCTGACTAGCAGACTAATTAACAGGTTGACTAATTGGTTGATCCAATGGGGTCAGAACTCCTTCATTGTTGGGACCAGTGTTTCAAGTCCTATTCTGTCCTAACTGTTGTCTTCTATCGAATCCTTGTCCACCACCTAGTCCTTTGTCAAAGTTCTGACCCGATGATTGTCCTTTATCATAATTCTTCCTTATTTCATTATTATATCCCCTGTCATTATTGTAACCTCTGTCATGGTTATATTTTCTATTATTGTTATACCCTATGTCCTGACGTTGCCCTCTATCAAAGTGTTGTCCTTGTGGATTCTCTCTATTCTGATTGGACTGCATATTCCTCTGAGCAGCTTGCAACTGACTGTTCTGATTTCTTAAGTACGTCACCTCCATATTCAGCTTCTTTATTTGTTCCAACAATTCATCTAGTCTTTCCTTGTTAGGATTACTATATGAAGGTTGATTCACACTATTTTGGGAATACCCAATTGCGGCATTGGGATTTAGTGACTGGTTTAGGACTTCAGAATTTTGTAGGTATGAAGGATAACTAGCCTGAGGCTAGATATGTAGAGGTTGATTCACCTTTTGCTAAGGATAACTAACTGCAGATGAAACTTGTCCGCTAGGAGGTCCTGGGTAAGGGACCAAAGGAAATTGAGGTACCTGGTTCATGATCGGAGTATGGTTCACAAAAGTGTGATTAAGAGATGGAACTTGTCGAGGGTGAGAAACAGGTCCTAATGAGGGTAAAGGCCTAGAAAAATGTTTCCTTAGATTTGTGCTAACTTTTACAGCCTCTGCATATGTATCTAGTAAACTGTTAGGGGGGTTATTACTCCATTTCATAAAAGTAGTTGTTAAACTATCAAGTCCTTTGTAATAGACTTCTAAGGCAGTGGCTTCATTAACAGCACACGAGGTTTATAATCTAGTATAGGCATATTGAAACCTATTGTTGAAATACCCTATGGGCTCATTGACCTCTCTCTTCACATTAATGAACTAACAGTAAAGCTCATTAGAACTAATGGGGATTCAAAATTTTTGCAAGAAAGTAGCTTCTAGCTCAGTCCAATGGTGGATAGATCCAACAGGTAAGTGGTTATACCAATAAAATGCATCTTCCCCTAGTGAATAAGGAAATAACCTCCATGCTACATCCTCATGGTTTACCCCTCTATCTTTAAGGCTAGTCTAAAAGATCCTAATGTGATCCTCGGCAGTCCTATTCGGGTCATTAACATGGAATTTTCAACATAAGTGTTTAGGATTTTTTGGCATAACATTGTAGATAGCGAAACTCAGGGGAGATGGGTTGGTTGCCAAGAAAGTCATTGGTGGAGGTGGGGGTGGTAATGGTTGATTTATGACTGGCTGAGGTTGTGGACTGGGAATGGCCTTAGACTTAGATAAACCTGATGAAGATGAGGCTAATGGAGATGTGTGAAGTGGATGGAATGAGGATGATGATTCCCTTCTTCTGTTGGTCCTTCTTGACCTAGTAGGGTCTAGTAATTCCTGAAATTCTTCCTCTCCTAGAGCAGATCTTGTTCTTCTTTTGAATCTCTCATGAGAGATGGCATTCAAAAATCAATCCAGCTTGCTTATTCAAGGCCCTCCTTCTAGTGCCAGTTCTTGTTTATTGTGTTTTCTGCACAATAATAGCCAGACAAAATATGATATCCTATCTCTCTTGAAAGGTAAATCTCTATTGACAAGCAAAGTTTCAAACTAATGGGGATTCCCAGAACACAGGTTTCGGCAAGAGTTAATCATTTCGCCGAGAAGTCTCAGCAACTCCAAGGAGTCTCACCAAAGGAAGTCACTAGGATAGGTTTCGCTAAGACTTAGTGGTTTCGGTGCAACATCCTGGCGACTAGGGGGAAGTCTCAGCAACTTCTCCTGGTCTCGCTAACTAGTGATAGAACATGGGAAACCTTCGGTGTGAGAAAGATATAGTCACAATGAACATATGGACTTAGGAGGGCTTTGGGTGAAGTGTTTGAGTTTGGCTAGAGGTCCCAGTGACTACATTATGTCTCGCCGATGAAGAGTTCCATCGGCATAACCTCTTGCTGATAGAAAGAAGTCACCCCGACAGAAGATCAGGGCTCGCCAAGAGAAAAGTTTCACTATGAAGTCCTGGCAATCATTACGAATCCCACATAAAGTGAAGATTTCAGCCAGAGTAGGGAGCTCGTGGTAAGGTCTCAGCAAAGCATGAATTTCTCCCCGATAGAAGCTCACTCAATAAGAGAAGGATATGCTCAGTGAAAGGTCTTGCTGAAAGGGGGAGGTCTCAATGAACTTACAGAAGATCGACAAGACGAAAGGAGCCCGCTATGAGCTCTTGGCGATGAGGTTTGTCTTGCCAACAGAAAGACTTCGGTGTGAGAATTGTGGTGTCCGGGTGACCAAATGCAAACCCACGAAGGGCTTCGACATGAAACAAAAAGATCTACATGACATCTCACCAACCTCAAAGGGTTACAGCAACTAAAAGAACAGAGCTCAATGAAAGCCAAAGTTCTCGGTGGAAGGTCTCGCCAAAGGATGGATGTCTTGGCGAAGAAAAGGAATATTGGTAAAGCCACTGGATCCCGTTATGACCTCCTGGTGATAGGGGGAAGTCTTGCCAAAAGCGAACATGAACTAGCATGTTGATGAGACATTTTCTTACAGAGTGAGGTCTCAGAAAAAGCAAGGGTCTCGCCGACTAATATGCATACAAGATTTCATCGGTGTGAAAATGAGTGTCACAGCAATTCAACATGAACCTAGGAAGACCACTTCGACAAACCTCAAGGTGGTCAACATGATATCTCAGCGATCTCAAATGGTCATAGTGAAGGGAATCCGGAAGGGATGGAGAGTCCTGATTTCATCCAGACATTGAACCAACTATGGATTTCAAAAAGTTTAACTTAGGGCAAGTCGGGGATGGACCTTTTAGGAATTTTCTTTGTATTCTAGGTCAATTATAAGATGAAATCACCTGATATGGCATTTCCCTAGGTCTGAAACCCTATTCATCCTCCATTAGCACACATGCAAGCTTAGGATTTAGTTGTTTCCACTGTTGAGTCATCACTAGGGTTTACTAATTACTCTCAAGCAGGATTCATTAAAATACAGATGGACACATGAAATCAAAACTCACCTGGGAGATGACAAAGGATGCAATACTAAACAACCATAGCATGAAATAAACAAATACATAGGAATTCAAATCCCACAAGCCCTCACAATACCAACTTTCCATTCATAATTTAATTCAAAGTAGAGCAATCAGACAAATACCATTATAAAGCAGGAATTGAGCTCAGAAGCAGCAAACACGAAGCTCAATGGGGTCTACAATGAACAGATGTAGGAAGGCAGAAGAAACCATCACAGTTTA
This sequence comes from Sequoia sempervirens, assembly GCA_007258455.2. Classification (NCBI taxonomy): domain Eukaryota; kingdom Viridiplantae; phylum Streptophyta; class Pinopsida; order Cupressales; family Cupressaceae; genus Sequoia; species Sequoia sempervirens. The sequence goes on from VDFB02000003.1 coordinate 459,586,157, forward strand.
CCCGAATAGCCCAAATCGTAGCCAATAGTTCAAAGAAAAAACTCTAAGGACACAGTTCTCGACTCAGACAATGGAAAATAGTGAACATAATGGTGCAAAAGATCTCAAAAATTGAGTAAAATCTAGCCTTCAAAGCACATACGAAGCCATTAATATAAATGATAAGACAGCCAGAGAAGGAATTTAGGAATTCGACACCAGGGCAGAATCTGGGAAAATTCATCTCACACGGAAATTCACGAAGACCAAAAATTCCAAAGCAACAAGGTCTAACCAGAATCCAAGCAAGATCTGAAAAAATCCGACCAGGGTGGAAAATCCCAAATCCGAGCAAAAGCCCAAAATTCATCCAAAACTTAAGATTTTCAATGAATAACCTAGGGGGAAACACTTAGGCAATCAAAATATATATTTAAGCACGTGCCTAAATATGACAAAACCTCAAAAAGACAGGGCCAAGAAACCAAAACCGAAGCGAAAGGGGGGTCCCTGCTTTCAGCGGGGCATGTGTGTGAAAACTGCACAACACAAACATAATTGAATCACATTTAACTCTAAATCAAACAATTATATCTAATGTTCTCAAAGAAATCTTGAAGATAGAATAGCAAGAACCATGCAAGATAAATCAACGTAAGAAAGAGCACCAAACATCAATGTCTTTACTTATATTGAATCACCCAAATGTTACAAAATTTTTAGTATTCAGTATTACAACACTTGCTTCAAAATATACTAACTCCTAGCTCTAACTCTTTCTCTATCACTTAGCTTTCTCCAAAATCTAACCCTTACAAATGAGGAAAAATGCCCAATTTATAGAAATTTCATGCTAGGTCAGCCCAATTAGGGTTACAAACGGTCAGAAAAAATAGGTCGGCCTAGAAGCTTCCTTGAATAAAATAATAATTTTCAAATTTAATAATTGGGGCTTCTTCCAGGTCAGTTTGGATTCTCCAATTATATCTCTATGTGGCACAAACTCCAAGGTCACCTTGCTTATCCTAGCTAGGGTCACATGTTTGGCATAAAAATCTAGGTGGCTACCAGCTGGCTATTTTCTCCTTCCTTGTTAGCATCTGACTTGTGGGATAATTCTTTAAATTTCTTCAATACTTCTTGCATATCCTCTAAATTTAAAACTAGAATAAATTCAATCCTTGTCTTATGATTTTCAAACTCTTCCAAATATTGTGGCATCATAGTATTCTATTCAACCTATAACTCTTGATATTTGTCCAATTTCACAATATATATATGGCAGCATCCTCTAGATTTTCTTTAGAAATAAGGGCACCATCAGGATGAGCATATATCTCATGCCACCAAATCTATAATTTTCTAACATTCATGTTCTTTTGACCAAACTTATTTCTTCCAGTCATTATTTCTAAGAGACTGATACAACCATCATTTATTTCTTTCACCTTGCCTTGTATTTTTGTTACTTTCTTCATGACCTTGGATAGAAGCTCCTTTCTATAATTCCAGACCTCAATCCATTCCTTTGCTTTATCAATTTCACCCTTAGAAAGGAAATCCAATCTAGCTAGGTCATTCTTGGGCAACTGTAGAATTTCATTGTTACTTGTTTCATTAATATTCTTGCAATCTATGATAACTTGTGAAATATGCTCCATAAAATTAGAAGCATGATTGTATATCTCCAAGATATGCACAATTGCCTCATCTCCTCTACTGTTGACATCCTGCAATCAATTCTACGTACACTGTATAGAGGATTTCATTTTTTCAATTTCATCAACTTCCTCCTTAGGCAACAGTCCTTCTAGAAATTTTCCCTCACTACCCATGGTTTATAGAGGTTTCATCAAATGTTGCACATACCTTTATACATCATCCAACATCTTTTGCAACTTCCCCAAGGTTTTCTTCTGTCTCCTTGTCCAGTCTCATCAAGATGGCCTAAGAGGACTCTTTAAATTCTTCCTTCTCTTAATCTTTACTTGTAGGCCCCAAGTTGATGGTTTGTACCTTGTAATCTGAGGGTCCAACCTCATTCTTGAACTTGTCTGAAGGTGGGACTACTACATGAATCACCCTGTTATTGAATTCATCCCTTGTAATTGTAGACAGTATCCTAGCTCTTTTCCTCTGTTTAGGCTATCCAAAATGCTCCAATAGTTTGTCCCACTTTGTTGTTTCTTCTTGTACAATGATTGGCTTTTTGCTCAGTCTCCTTTCTAGCCAATCTGTAGCTATAGGTGCCTCAGTTGCTACTTCCTTTTTAGGAATATCTACCACATTTATCTCAACATTTCTTTCAGCCTCTGGTTGATCTTCTTGTATTCCCTTGTCTTGATTGGGGTTGTCAACAACATCCTCTTCTTTATTAGCTTCCTCCTCAAGATTACGCTGAGGTTCATCCAATACCACCTTCTTAGGAGACCTTGAAGCTCTTCCCTATACAACTTCTAACTCTATGTTTTTTCTCTCAGCTCTTGAAGTTGATTGGTTCATTTCCTTAAAATATTCTCTCCACTCCCCACTGTCAGGGGTAGAGATATCATCATCTTCTTCATTCAATTGTTTAGGGTTTTTTGATATATTGCCTTCTTTTGGAAGGGCCTCTTCATTAATTTGAACATCTTGGTGAGAATGTGGAGAAAGGATAGGCAAATTACTTCCTGTAGCTGCTCTCTTTTCAAGATCATTCGTAGGTGCCTCTTCATCTAGTAGCTCTTCCTCTACTACCTTTTCTTGCTCTATTTGAGCAATCCTCTACTTTGGGGAATGTCTCGTCACATAAAATTGGGGTTTCTCCCTTGAACTTTCTAATTCTATCACTTTTTCTACTGAAGGAGCATCTGTAGCAGCTTTATTTTTCAAGGCTTTTGTAGCTTTTTGCCTCTCAGTCATTATTCTTATTTTTCTTACGAGTTGTGAGGTCTCCCCTATTTCAACATGTGTTCTAGCCTAAGGAACCTTTTTTTTTCCCTTGGGTCCTAGTTCTTCTTTTTATTGACACTATCTCTTGGATGACGCCCTCATCATTGTACTCAGTGGCATCATCTTATTTATTAACTTCAAATTCCTCTTTATCATAGGATTCCATATCTCCCAATAGATCATAGGTGAATTTGACACCACCATATGCTCTGAATTCCAATACTTTATGCTTGACCCATAGTCTGGAATACTTCTTGAGTAGTTCTATGAGCTGATTTAGATCTGTTACCTCCCCAAACCAATTAGTTGGACACAAAGGCCTTTTCTTGTAGGGCTCATAATCAAGATGTTGAAGGAGATCTACTTAATCATTCTCCACCTAGTCTGGTACTTCTACAATTTTGTAGAATCTGATCAATTTCAAAGGCAGCCTGGAGAATCCTCTTCTAAGGACTTCCCACTCATCTCTACAATTGGCCCAATAATCTTCAATATGATCTTTATGCCTGAAAGTCCTATTTTCCTACTTGTCATCCTTTCCATAGGGATAAAAATTACCCCTATTAGTATGGGAATATAGCTCAAATTGAGTCATCTCTTTCTCTAAATGTTACACACTCTGAATATAGGGATAGGCTTCCAAAATTTCTACTTTTAATGGGAATTCTGATCCCAATCCCTTCTTCTTTATGTTTTCTCTCTATAGGACCTCCTCAAAGCCAACCATTTGTTTAGTTAATTCCAATAGGATGAGCTTGTTAGTGGGATATCTCAACAATATGAGGCGAACTACTCATGATCCATGCACTCTGATATATGTGAACCTTTGGAACTAAATAAACCACTGACCATAATCCTTTATTAGATCCATTGAATCTATAGAGATTCTCATGTGAAGGAAATCTTATAATAACCTAGGAATATACCTGAATAAAGCATCATTGGCTCTCCGGTAATTTGATGTCTTATATTGCAACTAGGGATATACATCCCATATTCTATCTTTCCCCAAGTCTCCTTTACAACTGAGACCTTTGTATTTGTTTTTATGGGCCATCATATACACCAAATATGAAGTCATGGTGAACTTGTTAGTCTCCTACACACTTCTCAATTGAGCATCTATATTATTGCTAATGATCCTCGGCTAATGGTAATGCTTGCTAGAAACAATATGAATAATGGGGTGGAACATCCAAGGTTGCAATATGTGTGCTTCATCAACTCCCATGACTATACCCAAGAGAGTTATAATATCATTGTACTCTTGTTTGAAGTCACTTCTATGTAGTTGTTTGGGTAGTTTTGAATAATAACGCTTTGGCTTAAAAATCCAAGCATTGTTCATTATCTCCAAAGCTCTATTGGGGTCCTCTTCATAGAATTTTGTAAACTTTCCAATGTTTATCTCTTCAATCAACTTGTGATGGGAGGCAATGTTGAAAACCTCTGCAATAGATTCTTCTGTTAGGTTTTCCATCACTCTTCCTTGAGGACCAACAATAATTCTTATCCTTGAATCATAGTACTTTGCACACTCCAAAACTAGCTTTGGACATAGTTGTGTGGGTGGAAAACCTGATGCTTGTGCAAGTCTTGTATGAGTGATCTTTTGTGCAAACTCAATAGGTGCCTTCCCAAACATTCTCTAGTGGAAGTCATCATAATCTATGTGGCCCATGTTGGTGTCTATGATCCTTGACCATGTAGAGAAATTCTTAGTCTCGGGCCAGATGCCCTTTAAATCATACTTCATTCTCTCCTGCCTCCTTCTAAATTCTTCTTGTGCCTAAGCAGCCTTGTTCTTTGTTGTCTTATCAGGACTCTCTACTGCCTGCATCTATTAACACAAAGCCAAAATTACCAAAAGAAAAGTACTATCATAACATATGATAGTGATAAATGAAGCTAATCTCATCATTAAAGCACATGAATCCTCATAAACACTCATCAAGATTCAGGATCAACCATTTTTACCTTGAATTTAAGCTAAAGATAAAATTTTTGGAGAATCCAAGCTTGGTCAGATTTTTTGAACAGACTAGGGTTCGGTCAATCTGGCATTGCTAGAATTTACGAAAGTTAGTCAAATGAACACAAGCAACTCAAATTCACTATGCAAATCGAAATGCATGAGATATAAAATGTTAGATCATCCATGCACAAGCTAGCTCAAGCATCAGATTTATAGTGAAGTCCAAGTATGAGCGTTGATTATAAATTTAGGAGGGAATCAAAAATTCTAGCATGCATAGGATTACCCAAAGTTCAAAAAATCTGAGGTCAGGTGGAATGACCAAAATTCACCATTTTTCATGCACAATGGAAGGACCTTCGGCTAATCTAAGCTCCCTCAGACTATCTGAAAGGATTAGAGCTTAGGTGATCTGAGCTTGCTCAAATTCTATGAGATTTTGCCGAACAGTAAAAAAATGCTAATTCTTGAAAATTTTGAAGCTGATATCATGGAATTTTGATCAATTAGTTTTCCAAAATTAGTCTTTCAAACCATTTAAACTATTGCTCTTTCAATTTGCACACCGTACCCAATTCATTCCAATTTTTTCATCTACATTTAACTTCTATGCTCGAATTTCTCTCCTAGGGTTTGTTTAGAATAGCCAAAGTGAAGGGATTCAATCCTCTCTTATGATTTTAATCTCAAATTCTCGTCATGGGTGAGCTTTCTTAACTCGAGCTTCCCAAAACCATCCATTGAGAAACCCTACACACTTGATTCAATGCCCCAACAAGCATATGGTACAATGATAAACCTTAACTCCACTAACCAAACTATCATCCATGCATGATTCATACTAAAAAATTTGAAGTGAACCAACTCTACCTCATAGGTTAACGTGCACGTGGAAAGAAGCAAAAATAAACCAAAGTGAGGAGAGGAAAAGAAAGGGAATACCTTCGAATGCAGAACCCTGGAGGGAATATCAAAGAAACTAATGACCCAATAATGAAATTCAATACCCACCACCACTTGAGTGAGAAATCCTCAAAAAAATGCCAAATCAATGCATAAGGGAGGATACCAAGACACTCTTCAATTCTTCTCAAATGTAAATGAACAAAATTGAAGGGAAAAATCAAATATAAAACCCATTTGGTGCAATTAATGACCTTCATTAATGACTTAAAAGAAATTTTAATAAATGAAAAGCAAGTGAGGATTTTGGGTATGCATAGACAGGGCAGATTTCAGATAATCTGAGGTACCTCAGATTTTCCAAAAGTGCCCCACACTTGGTGAATTTCGCCAATTTTCACAATTTTGAAATTGAGGGTGAATCCTAAGGGTTGATTCATGACTTCCAAACTACAAGAGGGTACTTCAAAGAGGAAGTTCATCTACACAAATGGGTGATTCAAGACTAAGACCGAGGGACTGATCTCTTAAGGGGATGAAGTTAGGATCCTAAGAAAGCAAAACAGAGCAAAAAGAGGGTCCCTGCTTTTGGCGGGGCATGTGTGCGAAAATTGCACAACACTAATGATATCAATCCTCTTTTCTAATCTAGATATAGTGTTAGCGATCAAAAAAGAGGATCATAGGCTTGGAAATGTGGTAGTATTTCTAGCAATGTTAGACATTAATAGAGTTCTAGAGTTGAGATTAAAAAATTCTTGAATAAGGTAATGGTTAAATATATTTTTTGTGAGATGTTCAAGAATTAAGATATTCTATACAACAAACACAATAAATTGAGTGTTATGAAAATGTACTTACAATAATATTTAGAATAACATAAAGTGAATGCTCAAAGATATAAAATATACATTTTTATCCCTTGCAATTTCATTGAATGTTATATATAAATCTTACAAATAAGTGAAAACACATAAAAAGTTTTGAGAAATTATAAACTATTTCCATCATAATCATAATGTTTTGTTATCACAATTATGAGTATTAAGCCATTCACATAGAAATATTTTTTTACATTTGAACAATTACTTTATTCTTAAGAAATTTTGTTTAAATTAACTAAAGCCACTAAAGCAACATTTAAGTAAAAATTTATGATTCACAATAATTTAAATTCTTTCTTGACGAAAGAGATCTTCTTTTAGGTTACTTTAATGCATTATTTCCATTAATTTTCCTAATCATGAGTTTTAATGTTATACATTGTATTTTATTTTATTTTATTAAATATTTAAGAGGAGTGAGGAGAGTAAATTGGGTCATGATTTCATCATGGGAAACATTAATGGCCTTGGGTCATTAGGGTTTTCTATATCACCTTGTCCATGCTCTCTATTTCCCTTGTTATTCATTCCTTTATTTTTTTTACTTTGGATTTAATTTCACATGAGTGTCTATGTAATCTAAGTCAGGTTGATGTCATTATCTCTCCCAACTAGTATTTGACCTTAGTCTTAATTTTTAATGCTTAGCCATGTTGGGCATGGATAATTTGAATCTAGATGTCCAACCAAAAAAAAACATTAACGAAAATAAAATATGATTAAGATCACAAAATTAATCTGTGAATTCTCATCTTTCCTTCAATGAAGTGGTTGTTAGTGAAGTTATAACCCCTCCCTAGTTGACTACAAAATGTCTCAACCATGATGATGGTGGTGATATGGGAGTGCAAGTTCTCAAAAGATCTTCTAAGAGCAATCTTTCAATCCTGAAAAGATTAGTCCTCTCTACTAATCTAGATATAGAATTAGTGATAAAAAAATAGGTGATAGAGCTTCCAAAATTCTTGCAAAATTTTGAGTAAATCATGATCTAGATCATGATTATTAACCTTTTTGCCTAAGGATAAATTAAGGGTATGTCTTGGATACCCTTACCTTATAAATGTTATATCCTAAAACCATTTGGCATTATAATTTTGCATTGAATTGTTTCCATCGGTTACTGGTCGAGTTAGTCATCACTTGAGCCTTTGAATGCATATATTTACCATCCCCTTTAGTCTAGGAAAAGTGATCACCCCATGCATGGTCCTGCACAAAATACTTATAAAGTTTGGTGAAATATTTCACCACTAAAAGATGTAAGATTAAGTCCTTTTCTCAAGGGTTTGATTATTGTTAGCCTAGTCATGGTGCCATTTTAAGACTAACATCTGGTGTGTGTAGGAATATGGCCCATTGTATTTGAATATTAGATCCCCGTTGTGCATCACATAACACATTAACATTAATGAATAGACGTCAAATGATGTGCAAGGTATGCGATGTTGTGACATGTGCCCTTGTCATGGTGGGACTTGATCCTTGTCTAGACGCCTGATGACCAATGATGAAGAGATCAATGGTATTTGCACACTACATAATAAGAGTTAATCCTAGTCATTCATCACACACCTCATGAAATTTAATTAATGCCCATTGGAAAGCTTATGAGGTACATGATTAGAGGATGTCTATACTTTCTAGGTCATTGTGCAAAGTGTTGTAGAGCTTGTGTACTGAATGGAATGCCTCCCAATCAATGATTTCTTATTGGCCAAAGGTTCGAAAGCCATGGTCTCAGGATTTCAAACCCAATTTGACCTAATCTAAGTTGCTCAATCTTCCATCTCATTTGGAATCAATGACCAATATTCAAATATGAAAATAGGCATGTGATAGTCATTTCTACTCTACGGGGATTATGCATTAATGGCATGCATTCTATAGGAGTGATTAATTTGAACCTAGTTCATTTGAGGAATTAATTTCTTGTCATCATTGTGAATGATACATGAATTTTCATGTACCTAGCTTATTAATGATGGATATGTGGATGCCAATGTTCGATTGCTTGCTCGATCATGAAATTTTCATCAAGAATTGATGATTAGCATGCCTACTTTCCCTATTAAATGAAGGCTCGCGGCCTCTATTTTCACCATAGAATTTGAGAGTGTGAATTGTTAAATTCTAGAAGTGTGAGCTATGTTTGTGGAACTATAATTTCAGAGAAGATGAGCAAGTCAAATACTTTAGTGTTAGTAGTGCAAAGGTCCTCGACATTTCATATGCATAAGTCTCATGATGATGTCCCAGATCATGAGTCGAATGTGCCCATAGCTACAACAACTTTATAAGAAAATGGCAAGGAGAAGCTTCACAGTGAGATATCTACACCAACTCTTACCAAATGCATCCAAAGATTGAGGAGCCTGGGTGCAACCACAGAAGTGACTGAGGACAAAGGAAAAGAGTTTGTGGGTTTTATGAGGGGAATGCAAAGGAAGATTAGGTATAGCCACACTTCTTATGGAAGGAAGAATTCTCACATCGCTATCACTGACAACCCTTCTGATAGTGAAACTAACACTAATTCAACTACCAAAGACGTTGTATGCTCCTGAATCAATTGGTAGCCCTAGGGGAGGAGGCAATAGTAGTTGCACTAGTTTCTATGAAAAGTTTTAGTGGGTGTGAAGTCCTAATGGTTGGAACTGATAAAGATGAGGAAGAAGTGGAGGTCTCTTCCCAGCCTCCTACAAAGATGCCCAGTGGCCATGTGTATCATGGGTCTATCTTTAGTGTGGGTTATGGTTATGGTTGACAAAGATGGTTTCAAAGTTCTAAATTTTTGTGGTTATGATAAAATGTTGTGGTGACTATTGTTTGCACTTTCTGGGTACACTGAATTTTGTCTTTAAGCTAATTTGGAATGCTTTGAGGCTGATGTAATAATTTTTTTTAGCTTAACGTCTCATTGGTGGTTAAGGATAACTTTTGGTGGGATTTCCCAGTTCCCTTTTTGGTGAATTGAAGTGAATTTTGTTTCCCAGTTCAGGAAATGATTACAAGCAACCATGTGGGAAATTCTTTAAATGAAATTTGAATTTGGAATGAAATGAAATATCTTTGAAATGTAACTATAATGGGCCCAATGCTTGTTGCTCCCTTAGCATATAAAAGGGGTTTCAAGGCTTATTACATAGGTCAACTTTTTGAGTTCAGTAAAGGGTCTAGGTAGAATTTAAGTGTAGAAAGGATACACTGCAAAAAGCTGAGGAATAGAATAGTAGGATTTGTCTTGGGTTGAAGTAATATATGTAATAGTCTTAAATTGGTTTTGTGCAAATTACTGATATCAAAACAATTCTTATCTTTGAAGCATATACTCTACTTTTGTAAATTTCTGCAAGTCATGAATGGAAATATCAAGGGTATTATCATTCGTATTCAAGTGTTTAAATGAATGTGTGTCCTTAGTTTTTCTTTAACTCAAAGGGTTAATTATGTGCTTAAAGATGGTAACAGATTTGTGAAAATTTGTAAAGGATTTGATAAGAAGTTATGTTTTGGGTGTTGTGAGTTTTCAGATTGCAAGGCATTATGGGAATAGTCCATTATTAAAAGAGTTAAATAATTTGTATACTACTATTTATTTCATGCTCAACTCCATTGCCCGATTGATGAAGCACTAGTTTGTTTGTTTGATATTTTTATAGTTTAATGTGTCGATGAGTTACTTGACCATGGATTTGAAATAAGAACACAATTCACTTAAAATCATTTAATCATGAAGCATGTGTTTGAAATACCTCATTGTTCCAGGAAAATAGACGATTATTTACTTAAAGCTCCACCAAATGTTTAGTGAATTAAGTTTGCTTGCAAGTTATAAGAACCGATATATGTATAGAAGTGTTCTCCATCAAATTCATCATAATGAACATAGTAAGGAACACCCTCCTAGTTTTCATAGCCTGAAGTGAAGGAGTGAAAGACCTTAAAGTCCTTTACTCATTAAGTTCGTCATTCATCTTGAAGATTCTTGATTATAAGGGTTGGCTGGCTTTTAGATAATTCTAAGGGTGTACTGGAAAAAGCACCAAGAGAATGGCAACTCTACTGGGGAAATTGTCCATTCTCCACATGTAGATCCTTGTATCATATAGTCAAATGGTGTGGTAATTCTGAAAATCTTGTTTAGATATTAAAGAATTCTTGAACTTGGTATAATATTTGATTGTAGCAAAGTTCGATGGATTTGAAAGTGACACCATTGTGGAAACAAACTTCAAATATGTTCTATTTTTGAAGAAACTTCATCTCATTTGAATTTTAATCCTCCATAATAAGAGGTTGTAAGTCTGACTAAAATAAAATGATAAAGAATACATCAAATCCCTAGATATACAGATTTCAAGATGAAGGCTAGATGGCTACTACAAAGTTCCAAGTATTCTCATAAAATTAAAGAAAATTTGATCATGTTTCTAATAAAATTATGACAAATATTTAGTACTTGTGAATTAAATGATTCCCTATTAGGTGAAATAAATCTAGATGAGAGAATAATAATGGTAATTTAGCATTCCTTTTGAATGAGAATTCAAATATGTTATATTGCAAGTTCTTAAGCAAAATGTATAAGAGGTGTGCATTGTGAAAGCTTAAGACTGTAATTGCATCAAGGAATTTGAATTACCTTGTGTAATTGTAAAGCGAATTTTGTAATCCTTTTCAAAGTGCGAGGATGCATTGTCAAATTGTACAACCTAGTGTTGATGTGAATGTAACCATGCATGATGGACAACCTTTGTTGTGTCAAGGAAATTTCAGTACCAAGAGGTACAGAGCCATAAATTTTGGTAACATTTGTGGTTACCCAAATGTTCTACCACCTAAGATCAAAGATAAGATACAAAAGTTCAATGGTGAAAAGGTTGAATTAGAAAGAAAACATTTACAAGAGTTTGTTGATATGATGGGTGATTATGAATTGGACTTTGAAGATGTTGTCATGAATTTTTTTGTTGAATCTTTAAAGGGAGATGCTAGTGACTAGTTTTCATATTTACCAGCATCCTCCATATATTCATGGGATGTGTTCAAAGCAATGTTCATGGAATAGTTTGGTGAAAGGATTGATCCAATCCTAATTAGACAAAAATTCATGAGTATGGAGAAAGAAGAGGGTGAGATAGTTACTTCCTTCAATCTCACATTTTCAAAGATTGTAAGAGAACTCCCTAAAAGCATAAGACAAAATGATACAAAATGTTTAGTGGTGTACATGGGCACATTTGATAAAAAGATGAGCTACCTCTTAAAAGACAAAGAACCCACAACATTGCATCAATCATATCAAATTATTATAGATATTGAAAACAATTTGAAATATTTAATGATGAATGGATATTTAGCCACCAATGTTGGTCACCCCAACACTTTTCATGCAAATACAACTAGTGGATTAAGTAGTAGAAATTTATGCCAAGTTGACAAGGATTCTACTATTCCAATTTCTCCATCACCACAATATGAGAATTATGGTGAGCCCCAACTAAAAAGCTCACAGGATCAAAGAAAATTAGTTGATCATGTATTCTTATCCAAGAGCTTATATGAGATGAAAAGGTCTCAAGGGGAATCACCTTATGATATATTCTCTAGGTTTGTGGATACTTCGTTAGAGATACCTAAAAATGCTAGACCAAAAGACTCAATATGTATTGATTTGTTTTGTGAAATGTTTCAATCAGGGTTGAGTACTTTACCGAAGGAATTGAAGCCTCATAATTTGAGTCAAGGAATGGATTGGATAAGGGTTGTAGTGGAAGCCAAGAATGAATATACACAAAATGTATTGCTTCAAAGTGTTAGTGGCAACCACCTTGTGGGAGAGGATCAAAAGAAAGTGCAAGCAAGTCAAGAGGATGTATTAGAATGTGAATAGTTGGTTGATGATTGTTGTCATTACACAACTAACATAGATGAAGATGCACAGTATAAGGACCAAGAAATGGTGCATGATTTTTGTCCTTGGGATGTCCTAGAGTGTGAGAAAATGCAAAGGGTATGGGGAGAAATACCATATCCTAGTTTGATCAGGGACAATGATGCACAAATCAATGACCAAGGTGACCAAATTGAACTTGGTCGGTTCTATGTTGATTATTATTCTTCCTATGAAATGGAGATGGAATCTCTTGCTTCAAGTAGAAGATATGTTGATAGCCTTGAAAGGGTTCACTTGCTTAGGAATGAACACTTTTCTTCATGTGATAAGTTCCTAGAATGGGGATCAATAATCTTGAATACAAATAATGAGGATGATGTTGACAATATTTCTCTCTGCCCTTCAAGTGATTACATTGACCTTGACTACATTGATGATTCTAAGGATTGGGATTGTGATACTAAGAAAGCATGGGTATATGTGACAACAATGAAGGCATGGTAGAATCCCTTATATGATGAACCCTCACCATTATATGAGATGATAAATGATGATCCTTACTCGTGTAGAACTAACCCACTTTTTGTTGAAAATTCTGATGATGCATCTAACATAGAGCTAGAGTGTGGTCTTAAACAAGAAAAGCAACATGCTGATGGGGTTTTGGAAAGTACCACTTGTGGATATGTTGGAAATGGTGCAAATGAGATAGCAAGAAATGAAGAACAATATGACATTAAGGATTTTTCCTCTATGTTTGAGGATGGTAACCTTGATTCAACAACTTCCGAGTCACATGAAGGATGTAGTGGTACAAGTATTAGTGAAGTCACTTGCCCACAAGTGAATGAGAAAACTATATCTGATGATTACCAAGAGTGTAGTTAAAATTTGTTGACATAGACAACTAAAAAAAATCAAACTGAGTGATTACATTGTATTTAGATCGGGTGTATGAGATCTGCTAGGTTTTTGTGTTTTTTGTGGTCACCCTTTTGCGTCAAACTATGCACCCTACACAAGAAAACCCCCTTTTCTTCTGTGTATGGCCGAATTTACTACAATTTATTATTTTAATATGCCTTCAACTGGCTCTAACCCAATAGTTCTTTCTAGTGTTAGCAGTTCGACGGTGATAATCAATGGCTCCTCCTCTAAACAAACATCCCTAGAATTTTTTTTTGAAAGTCTTTCACGAGGTAAGTGCTCTAATTCACCAGCTGATGCAGTTTTTCCTTACCAGATTTTGATACTGCTTGTCAATGGCTTGAGAAATACACCCTTGTTGGGTATTTTGTTGGGAGAACTCCCCCTGAAATTATGCTTAAAGATTGGGTTAACAAGGCTTGGGTCCCTCATGAGGTCTGCCTTGATATGGTCCAAAACTTAACCAAGGGTTTCTTTTTGTTTAGCTTTGCGGAGGTCAATCATGTGTAGGCCATCTTAGGCCATGCACCCTTGTATGTATGGTCTTCTCTGTTAGTTTTCCAAGCATGGACTTATGACTTTGTTGTCTCGGAAGACACCAAGTTGCGGGTCCCGGTCTGGATTGAATTCCTTGGTCTACCCTTGCCTTGTGTGTCATTTTTGAATAGTATAGCCTCCTCACTAGGGGGGTTATTTGCATTGATCTAGATAGGTTGTTTCAAGCCTAGCCCAAAAAGAGGGTTTGTGTGGAAGTAGACCTTTCCAAAGATTTAAAAGACTCCATTGATATCCAAATTGGAGCTCTCCGCCACACCTAGAACTTCACATATTATAATTTTCCCAACACGTGCTATAGGTGTCAATCAGTGGACCATAAGATAAAGGACTACCCTTTAAAAATGCCTCATACACCTTCTCTACCATGAGATGATGAAAAGCCTCGTTTGATGGCTGGATCTGCTGCCAGACCTGATGTGAAATGGACTACGGTTATGAACTGAAAGAATAAGTCCAATCATTCTGGGTCAAGTCCTGTGACCTCTGAGCCAGTGAAAGATGTTTCAAACCCTTCTATGAAGGGGAAAGAAGATTTGGTTGGAGCTGATTATGTTTCATAGCAACCTAGACCAAAGGCTATGCCTAAGCCGGCTACTGTCATGTTAACACAACCGAATGTGTCTTCTCCTACGATAGGAGCTCGCAGGTGTACTCACAACCCTTCCCCTCCTAGGGAAGAAGAGGAATATGTTCATGAAAAATGGAGGATTCCCTCCCCATCCATTCAGATTGGATCAATTTTGGCAAAATTTTTACAAAATCATTTCTCTTCTTTGAATGAAGAGGAATCAAGTTTTGTAAACTTGGAGGAGTTTCACTCATGAAGTTCCTTTCATGGAATGTTCGAGGTCTGACAAACCTCTCTAGAAATTATTCTGTCAAGGATACCTTGTGCAAGTACTCTGGGGTTGAAGTGTTTTGTCTCCAAGAAGTTAAAATTTTTGGTTTTTTTCTTGCTCCAGCTAGTCATTCTATTTGGCTAGCTAGTAAAATATTTTGTACTACCCATGATGTTGGGTGTGGTGGAGATGTCACCCTTTTGGCCCCATGGTGCCACTCCATTGTGGTTGACCACAGGTCTGATCCCACTCATCGGCTCATCTGGATCCTTCTCAACATTGATAATCATTCCTTTGGGATTATTAATGTCTATGCTTCTAATGATGTTGTGGAACGCTCTTTGCTCTAGCGTTGGATTGCTAATTCTTTAGCAGTTGCTACCTGGTTACTCTGTGGGGACTTCAATATGGTAAAAATGGCGTCTGACAAAGATGACACTTTTCCATTCAGATGGATAGCTAGGGAAAGGGAGGTGTGGTTTTACATGCACAATAAATTGGGGCTTTTTGATCCCAAAATTGGTCGTCACCATTCTCATTCTTTCTGGAACACTTGGTACAATTACCGAGCTAGTTTTGATAGAATATTTAAGTGCCTTGATCATGCCATGATCTTGGCGCAATCTTTTTCTCATTTGATAGCTCCTCTCTCCCAGTTAATCCATTAGTGAATGTGACTTTGTCAAACCACTTCCTCATTTCTTTTTGCATTGAATGGGAGAATCGACAACCTAGTACGTGTAAAACTCTTTTTTTTTAAACATGTATTTAATTTGCCACAAGCCTACCTTGGCCCACATTCACAAAATTTGGAATTTGGAGTGTAGGCTAGCTCATCATACAAGCTGTATTTCTTGGTGGAATGAGGCTATCATCTGCACGGCTAGATTTTTGTCCATTTATGGGTGCTAGTTGGCTATTTTTTGTTGAAGGTCTTATGAGCCTACCACCACTGACCTCCATGCTGCCTCTGAGGCTTTGGCTTGTAGACCGTTTTCTCCTTCATTACAAGTCAGGGTGGTGGAGTTAAGGAACAAGAAACAAATTGTTGACAGTTATACTGCTAGAGGAGCACAAATCAAAGCTTAGTTACATTGGCTAAAATTTGGTGATCATTCCTCCAAAGAGTTTTTCTTGGCTCTGCGTGCCAAGCACTCATCCTTAGGCATTAAAAATATAAAAGATGGCAGTCAAGTGCTCTCTTAGCTATCTAACATTCTCCAAGCCTTTGTGCGTCATTATGAGAAAGTATTCACTACACAAGAAGTCATGCCTGTGTGACAGCAAGCCCTTTAGGATTGCCTTACTACTATGCCAAATAAGCTTTCTTCAGCTAAGAAAAAATTTTGTGATCAACTTTTATCAGTTGATGATCTCAAAGAGGCTGTCTACCCCATGGCTGATGACAAAGCCTTGGGAATTGATGGATTCCCTTATGAATTCTACAAAGCCATGTAAGACTATGTTGGACATGATCTGCATCAAGTTTACTTAGAAGCTTTTCATTCTAATTCCCTAGGTAACTTAATTAATAAAGGTAACATAAAATTCATACCTAAACCAGGTGACCAAGAAGACATTTGCAACTGGAGATCTATCATGCTTCTTAATGTCTCCTACAAGATTATCACCAAGGCTTTGGCTCTTAAAATCCACCATCTTCTACCTCAGATCGTGCGCTCGAAACAAAATGGGTTTATCAAATCTAGATTTATTTTGGATAATATCATCGCTGTTTGGGATGGCATGGAATGGGCCAAATGCTCAAACCAAAAATTTGTGTTCATTAAGATTAACTTTTCCAAGGCTTATGATTGCATTGAATGGCCATTTATTCTTGCTATGCTAGAATCCTTGGGTTTTGGGCCCAATTTCATTCAATCTGTTTGAATGTTCCTTGCGGGTGCCTTAGCTTGTATCACCATCAATGGTCGTCAATCCTCTGCCTTTAAACTCTTTCGTTCCATTAGGAAAGGGTGCCCCCTGGCCCCCTCTTTATATGTGCTTGCAGTCAAGGGTTTGGTTACCTTTTGGCCAATGCGGTTTCCCAGCGGTGAGTCAAGGACATTTCTCTACCCAACTCTCAGGCTCAGCTTGTTAATGGCCATTTTGCTGATGACTCATTCCTCACCCTTCTAGAGGACAAATATTCCATTGTTGTGGCTCTTGAGTGTCTTAATACCTTCTTTCTTTCTTCCGGCTCTACCATCCAGTGGCATGAAACTTTGTGTTATCGACAGTCTATCTTTCCCTCTCTATTGTGGCTCCAATAGTATGGTTGGAACTAGATTGGGCTTGGTGAAATTTTTTAGTTTCTAGGCATTCCCTTTGCTTTTCAGGCATCTTCGGGTGAGCCTTGGCAAGTCATGCTCTCCAGAGTTGAGCAGAAGCTTGCCTTTTGGGTTACCAAGCCCCTCTCTTTAGTAGTGAAATTCCAGGTGTGTTCCAAAATCCTAGCGGCCACCCATGTTTATTATTCTTCTTGTTGGGCCCCTTCCAAAGTTGCCTATGGCAAGCTTGAGAAGTTGCTTCATGACTTTCTCTAGGCCTCCTCTGAAACTCACAGAGGGTTTCATCGTGTGGCTTGGAAATTTTGTTGCCTTCCCAGAGACTCAGGAGGTCTCTGGTTGTTATCTACTCAACAGCAAGGGATTGCTCTGTGTGTTACATGGATTATTCGTGCCCTTACTAGGGACGAGGCCTAGAAAATTCTTCTCAGGCATAGTATTAAATCCAACTTCCTATTCATAGACTTTCCTAGAAGGGGATTGGTTTCCAAACCCTTCTGGTCATGAATGAACCAATCCAAATTGTTGGGACTTTTGTGGCCAAAAACATCTGGCTAACCTAGGAAGTTTTCAAACCTTGGCTCCATTGGGCTAGCTTTGGTTTTCGAGATGGGCCCTCTCTCAACTAGCACAATATTTTGTGGTCACCTCTTTTTGCTAGAAATGGTCAACCATTAGCTAAGTCACCCGGGCTTAAGGCACTTAGATTTCATAGAAAGGGTATCTAGACCCTGCAACAAATTTTTTCCAGACCCACCATGTGTATCATGTCGTGGGATTTTTTTGTGCCTAGTACAAGCTTCATAACTAGGACCGTGTTACTTATGATGGTCTGGTGAATGCCATTCCTATTGAAATGCTTCATAAGGTTGGAATTCATCTGACCAAACCTTGGTGGAAAGACTGGAAGTGGTATCGAGACACCCCTTTCAGGAACTACAAGTCTCAGCTTGGTTATAGGTGGCTCTCACCACATTTTCCTATGATTCATAGTTTGAAAAAGAGGTGGCTTCTTCAATCTCCCGCTCATGTCTAGCATAAAATATTTTCTGCCACTTGGTTTGCAAGTGTTGAGCCAAAGCTTGCCCACTTTTCCTGGTGTTTTCTTTTCTGGGGCTTGCCTATGGGCTCTCAGCTAGTCCACCTGGGGGTCCGGGACCCTCGCTGCCCTTTTTTTGGGCAAGCTGAGAATTTTAAGCATCTTTTCTGGTTTTTTCCTAGAGCTCAACATCTTTGGACTTAGATTCATGACATTTTTTGGCCCTTTCGGATAGAACCTTTCTCCTAGCATATGGTGTTGCTTGGAGTTTCTCCCAGAATTCCTACAAAATTCACCTAGCTTTGGCACACTTTCAAGGTGGAAATTCTCTTCAATATTTGGAAGGACAAAAATGCTTGCATTTTTTCACATACTGAAATGGATATTCATGTATCTTTATATACTAAAGCTATGATTTTCTCTAATGTGCTTTTATAGGTTCAAGTGCAAGCTAACAAAGTTGTACTTAAGGTTGCTCACCTCTAGGTTCTCCTGGACCACTGGGGTAATGCCCCTTGTATTGTTGCTCGAGTCCCTGCTTCGCCCACATCTTCCCGCAGTTGGTCACCCTCTAGGGGCCAGTAGTGGAGTGGCTCTGCATGTCCCCATTCACAACCCCCACCTTGGCGGGATTCTCACACTCCTCAGCGAAACCATTCTCCCCTATGGGCTAGCTAGGGGTGGCCTTCTAGTGGTAATTCAGGGAGCGGTGTTGGTGGTTTCGGGTGGCCCTCTAATGATCCTCCTACTTCTAGCTCTGGTTGGCTAGTCACTAGTAAAGCATTCCCGCGTCTAGCGCTTGCAATCTTGCCCAACACGAGGAAGAAGATAAAGAGAAAAAAGATGTTGATTATGGTTGGGGTCCTCCTGCGGACATCACTCTAGACCTTGGTTATGTATGGGGGAAAAATTTGGATGACAGAGACCCTCCTGGCTCTGTTGGCACTGCTCTGGCCACTTAATGGCATTTTTTATCTTTGTAACTTTGGACTTCTGGGCTTAGCCCATGTGACTCTTGGGGTGTTCCTTTATACCACCCACCCTTTTTTTGTGAATATGTATCTCTATATTTGAATTAATATAGATAGCTTCCTATTCATCAAAAAAAAAATTGTTGACATTTAAAAATGATAGTTTCTCATATATTCAAGAACTTGAAGATAAGGATGTCATTATTATGATAGTTCAAAATGGAAAATGGCCTTTTTAGGCCTATTGACTTCCGTACAGCTAAGTTGGATTATCCATAATCTAGATTATCTCACCTTTGATATGATAAAAGCATTATAGGGAAAGGTTTCATGGTGAATACCGAAGGCTACAGATTGAATGCCAACATTTCTTGAAGGGTGTTGGCTGGGTTATTGGATGTAAATATTTTGAAGGATAAGCCCAAGGTGATTATTAAACTATTTTTTAGGAAAGATTTGTTCATGGGGCTTGAGGAAGCCCTAGATGTTCCCTCTCTAAGAATTAGCTTTCCTCACCCGCGAGACTTAGTGCTCCTAGAGGATCTGGACACTCTGTTTATGTAATGCCCAAAAAAAATTTACTTGAAAATACAACAATTTTTTTTTTCATTAAGTTAAGTGACCACAATAGTTTTACTCACTATAATGCAACATTAATATGTTGATGATGCTAGTATTGATCTTAAAATTTGTATTAGTGTTTATTGCTATGTTCACACTCCTCTCTTATGATGATAATCAAAAGAAAGGTACCGATCTGACATCACCTAGAAATATTATTATAGACCTTAAGGTATTACCAATAATATTAACACCCATATAACTATTATGGTTAACCAAAATATTGGTCTCATTATTCAATCTCATATTTACTAGCATTATAATCATTTAGACAAATGACATTCATCCTAAGGTTATTATTCTTCTTCTATTTTTCTTTTACTCCATTTAATCCAGAGGATAATATCATTATAAAATTTCCATTTATCATTAACAATATTATTGTCATTACTTTGAAACAACAATTGAATCATTTTCAATATTCAATTGTTGTATTTAATAAGGGTCTTTTCTAAGTAGCAAGTAAATTGGAGAATAATGATAATAATATTATATTTGGTTTACATTTTATTTTAACTCACCCCTTTTTTTTTTATTTGTTTTAAATATAAAATTCAGATAAAACAATATTAATATTGCTACTCAAATACAATGTTTCAATTCCCTTAATGAACATATTCTATCTAATAAGAATATAAATAATCCTCCTAAAAAAATAATTAAAATAAATCTTAAAGCTTTAACTTTGGATTATCTTTATTAAATAATCTTTATAAGAAAATTATATTATATATAATTAAATTAATCCTAACCTATAATTTTAAATTAACTATAAATAAATATAAATACTCACACGTAATTAGTTAGACTCCCTTAAGTAATTTTAAATCAAAAGGTATTGTTATTTTATGGTTTTCAAACAAATAGCTTTTAGATGTGAGAACTTACCCTTTAGTGAATTTTTCTTATTGAATACATATTGTTTCTAATAAAGCTATGTTTTGACCTTATGTTCTTTTGGAGACGATATTATTTTTTTTAAGTTGGGTTTTCTTTATGCATTGTTTTCTTTTCCTCCCTAAGTCTTTTGGAACTAGTTCAACGGAGATAAGTACAAATTGCATTTTATTATTTTATTTTTTTAGAACCTATTTTATTTTAGCATTGAATATAAGGTAATAGATAGTTTTACTTTATTTTATTTGAAAAGCTCTTTGACACAGCAAAAAAATATTTCTTCAGATAATAATGCTATTGCCAAGTATCACTCTCGTCATAACACTGGAATTAATGGTAATAATAGGGTTGTATTAACACTAATACTGTAATGTAGATATTCCCGCTAATACCAATATCACCGAATTAATTCATATTAAATATAACTATTAGAATTATTACCAGTTGGAATATGAGTAGTTATATTAATATTACCTGCCTTTATCAATAATAATGTTATCAGAATACAGTTAAATAATAATCATTTATAAATTGAAATTACAGACAACATTATATAGTTGTAGTTGTTTACATCTGAGATCTCCATTAATGTTGAGCTTACAGACTATAGTAATTCGTGATGGCCAAAGGGCTGCATTAATATCATAGTAGGTTGGACTGTGCTCACTACCTGAATAACACTTCACCGTAGAGGATTTCATTACACGGGGGAGGAAGTTTAATTAGTGTTAACAATTACTCTCAGATGCACGACAGTTATAAGGAAGTTGTGACTCATTTACATAGCAGTATTAATGGTGATTTTTTTATATAATTACTCTAAAGTAAATACTTATAGTCCAATTTACCCATCATATTATCAATGCTTAGACAAACGTCGTAATCACGTGAATAGAAATTTTAATAAAATAATAACATACTATTGCAGGCCTCTACATTAACATTTATATTAACTACCTTAGTAGATTTACTGATGACAGTTCAAACAATTGTGCTTATTTTTTTTTATTAAAGACTTACTGGCAACATTTAAGGCAGTTATAGAAACACTCCAAGCTAAGTAAATTACTTCACCTGCCTGATACATTATTTCTTAGCTTATAGCCAAAAGAAGCATCAGATGGAAAGAATACAGTCTCCCTAAACGGGCTTGGTTTAATTCAATGTTATCCTTACTATGGAAGGGTAGTGTCCATACGACTTTGACAAGCATGGTGCTGAGTAATAGTCTAGGCATGGTTTGTTTATTGCTGAAGTGATTCATTTGGAGCAAACATATTTTCTCCAGTTCAAACACATTGTCTCACAACCTCCTTTGACAATAGCTAGCAAGGGCGTATCTCACATTAATGACCCTTGATATCAGTGTCTGTCAGAACAGAGTAAGACAGTGGCTGTTGCGTACAAGCGAAACTTGCTCTTCAATTAATTTCTTTTGATTCAATAACCATTACAAATTATTACTATTATCACTTTTTTTAGACTAGGGAAAGGGCTGGGGTGATATTGACAGATCATGATGTAGGTGCTAGTCTTATTGTAGAAGTGATGGCTTGAAACAAGGTCATCCCCGTAACTGGTATGCTAGTCCATCCTCTATCTCTAGCTCTTAGACAAATCGATGCAGCGATCTTTTCTATATTTAATGAGCTGACAAAGCCGCCCATTCTCTGAAAAATATTAGAGACACACCTAAATCAGAGGGGGGGCACGTGGTCGATGAGACAAGGGAAGCAGATGACGTTCCAAGGGATAAGCATCGACTTTTGTGAAAATTGCTTCAAGCAATGTTTGAAATAGTAATATGAATAGCTTTAATCATCTAATGGAGGCCATGAAGTCTCTATTTGTTTCTTTTTATATAACCATTTCTGATGTTCTCTCTGATCAAGGCTGCAGTTATTTAATTCTCAGAAGATGCGAGCTGCTAAGGAGGAGTGGAATTTCAAAACTATGGAAAGAATTATTATTTTTAGCATTATTCTATTACCAGCAACGGTGCTAAGAGTTTTGTTTCCATAGTGATGGAACGATGACTGTGAGATGGCAAAGCCATTCAGAATGATGTTAATCAATGCATCGATTATATGGCTTTCACAATGACTTCACTATTTACCTGTTTCACTGGGGTGTATTCTAAGTGTTTGACTACAAAACTGTTCAGTGACGTATTGCAAAATGAGTATTTTGTTCAGCTTTCTTAGCCCATAGAAAAACATCTCACGATTATAACATTGTGGTACGCTACTCACAGGTGGTTTCTTCTTTTATTGTGGTTCATCATGCACATTTGACAAAGTCTTACTCATTGCATAGTTCGTTCCAATACAAAATTTTATAATATCTCTTTTTTTTAATTTCTAATGCAAGAAATCTAACAAATCAACATCCTATAAGGTGGAATCTTATCTAGTTAAATATTTGTGCAACCAGAAAATTTGAATGCAGATTTCATGCAATAATCTCAATCCACAGTTTGCAATGTTGTCTTAGAACCAGCTTATAAAGTGTTAGATTTCAAATGAATTTAAAGATTATGTACAAACACTATAAATGCACAACCACTGTAAAGTTTCTAAACCAGTTTGTATATGGGCTTTAAACAGAATTTCAAAATTATGTACAAACACTATAAATGCACAAATATCGTAAAGTTTCTAAACCAATTTGTAGATGGACTCCAAACAGAATTTCAATGAATAACTCTTTTTTTCAATAACATATTTGAGAAAACAAAGAATAACACAAAAATGAAGTAGACTTGCTCTTTCTCTTCTTCTTCTTCTTTTTTACATCATACACTAGCTTCCATGTCACAATAAATTTAGAGAATTATTTAAAGACATATAGCAGATTTGGGGATTGCTCTTTTCCCATTTTCTTTTGGGATACATTAGAATACTAGCTTTCCATTTTGTACATTAGAATTCTATCTTTCCATTTTGCAAACTACTTTTAAGAATTACAAAGAATAAAAAAAACAACTGAATCGGGCTTGCTCTCCACCCTACCGTAATGGCGTCATGGAGCCTCATAGGCTCTGGCCATTCCCCCAAGCAAGAAATACATTAAACACCATTGTGATCAATGGTGAGAGCTTAGTGCTATAACAAGCTTGCTCATTATACAACACCCAACTCTAATATATTCCTTAAACAATCCTACTTGTGATTCAATACATGGATCAAGCTATCTCTACCAATACTAAGAATAATAAATGGATAGTAAATGACTTATCTCTCTACAAGTTGCTTTCCTTGATCTCCTATTCTTTCATCCAACTCCCTCCTTCTTTTCTTTACTTCACAAGTTCTCCAAAAGGAGAAGTGGGCCATGCCCAAATCTTCCATCTGCTTGAGATATATAGGGTTCCCCAAACTTACACTCTTTCCCATAAGTGCTCACACATGTGTGAGTCTTGTGCCAATTCCAAAAACTTTTGGGGAGTGGGAAGTTGAGAGTGACAAGTCACTCTTCCCAAGCCCCAACACTTTTTGAATTCGTCACATTCATGAATGTGGACCTTTGAGGGGTCTTTTCACACTCCAAGGACAAGTTCACATGTCAAAAAGGTTCCAAACCCATAGGTATAGGTCCTAGGGGTCTATTCTTGTTCATAAACCAAGGAAATTGACTCAATAATCCCTTTTCAAAACCTACACAAGAATCCACACGAATTTTGATCCTAACCAAGGGTTCCAACCCCAACCAAACTCACATCATATGACCTACAATTGGATTCTACTGAAACATGATCACCCATTCAATAATCAAACCTCAACCCCTTCTAAGTCAAATAGGGCTACATTTAGAACTTCCTAAAGATGTATCTAATACGATTCCAATATTTATCCATCCTCCTATTTGCATATTTGATTCCCTTAATGTTAATCCCACATTGACTCACTTCATTTCCTGCACAACATAATTAAGCACAATTAGATATAATAATAAACCACATTAATTGCAAACCAAATCTTTGTAACTTTATTCACAATTCATTTATATAGCTAATTTCTCTTTCAATGCAATACGACACAACAATTATCTTATTTCAAATTCATCTTATAAGTTTGAATCTCATACCATAATTCGCATGCACATACCTCTTCATTAAGTAAAATAACAATGATATAACATAAGTAAAAATAAACTATAAGGTCATTGTTAGATAGTCACCTTCATATCATTCGTAATATATCTAACCATCTATTTAGGAGAAATATATAACAAATTAAGGTTGTATTAGTCACTTGCAATGAGAGGCCTTACAGTTTAAATTCTATCCTTTCCTATTGGATGTCAATGGAATGGAGTTGGTGGAACATTGATGCTTGGCCCAAGCGGGGGTGGATTTCTTGAAGAAGAAGCTTTGGTTGGTGGCTATGAAGAATTTGGCCTAGAAATAAGAATTTTGTGTCTTCATCCAGAATAAAATCTAGCAACTAGGCTAGGGTTGGTCTATTTGCTAGCCTAGGTGGTGATGTTTGGTCTATAAAATTTGTCATTTTTTGGTGGTTGGGTGTGTTAAAATTTATAAAAGTCTATTGTATTTAGGTGTTTGGGTTGGGTTTCATAATTTTCTCTTCTGTTAAATACAATATCATAATGTCATAGTATAGAATGATTACAAGTAATCATTATGAAAGCTTGGACCTTGCATGGTCATTTTGTAGCACATTTGGTCTTGTCTTGTCTTTATGGTCTTCAATGGTTGATTTTTTCAAACACAACCTTAGGCTATTTTTTTATCAACTCTCTTGATATCAATATAAAAACTTGATCTTACCTATCAAAAAAAATGTATAATTATACAAAGATAAAATTATATTTTCAAAAATCATAAATAACATTAATTTATAAAAGACTCCAATAAATAAATAAAACATGGAAAATATTGTATTACATTTTTTTTATACAGATTAAAATAAAATTGAAAATATTAATTTTTATATAAAATTATCTAAAATATAAATATATATATATATATTATATTAAATTATATTTAAGACGATCAAGGGGAGAAGGTCGGGTCATGATTTCATGATAGGTGATATTAATGGCCTTGGTCCATTACGATTTTTGTGTCTGACCTTGTCCACACTCTCTATTTCCCTTGGTATTCATTCCTCTAATTTTTTCTTTACTTGGATTTGATTTCACATGAGCGTTTGTGTATGCTAAGTCAAGTGGATTTCCTAATCTCCCCCAACTAGTATTT
Source organism: Sequoia sempervirens (assembly GCA_007258455.2). Classification (NCBI taxonomy): domain Eukaryota; kingdom Viridiplantae; phylum Streptophyta; class Pinopsida; order Cupressales; family Cupressaceae; genus Sequoia; species Sequoia sempervirens. The sequence goes on from VDFB02000003.1 coordinate 459,612,089, forward strand.
CACCTTATTCTTAATTTTTAATGCTTAACCATGGTGGAGGTGGATACTCTGAATCCATATGTCCAACTAGACAAAATAATTAATGAAAATATAATAGGTTTAAGATTGTAATATTAATTGGTTAACTCTCATCTTTCCTTCAAAGAAGTGGTTGTCAATGAAGTTGTAACTCCTCCCCAATTGATTGTAAATTGCCTTAGCCATGAGGATTGTAGTAATATGGGAGTCTAAGCACTCAAGAGATCATGTAAGTGCAATATTTTAATATTGGAGAGATTAATCTTCTGTATTAATCTAGATATAGCATTAGTGATGAAAAAAGAGGAACATAGGCTTTGAAATGTGGTATTATTTTTTGGCACATTAGACATTAATAGAGTTTGGGCCAAAAAATATATTGATGAATGGGTTAAAAAAGTCTAGGGAAATAAGTTAGGTATTCAAGTTTCATTTTGTATACTTTTACAAAAAGGATTATTTTCTATATTATTCATTTATCATAAAATGTAGAAGATAGTCCTATAAAAAGGGTTTTGGACCATCAAGAATTTTTCCTTCAAGGTGGTTGCCTAGTCTCCAAATCATATAATTGATGAAATATTACCCTTACCATGTGCTAGATGGGTCACAATAAAAAAAGGCTCCCCAAATCTAGTACTTTCCTATGCAAGTGGCATCTCACCTAGGATAGGTGATGGGAGTTGAGGAAAAAAAATTAGTTCAATTTTAAATTTCAATGCGAGGGTATTATGTTGAGTAATTAGGACATCGCTTGATACTTAATTAATTATTAATTAATTATTAAGTCCCTTATTACTTTATTCACTTAAGCTAAACTTAGGAATACTTTTTTATTAATGATATTGGTCTAAATATAGGTCAAATTGTCTCATTGCATGAGATTAAGACACTTGTCTCAATATAATGCAATCCTCATCAAGGTTTTACTTTTTTATGCTTTTATAAGCATGCACATTCATTGTACACATCAATTCAGATTAATACATTTCACATACCAACTTATTTTTTCAAGATTGATCTCTCTTAAAGTTTCTTAGCAAATTAGTTGGGTTTATCTCGCGTTTGTGATAAGCATTTTGGTTGTAAAGGATCACTAGGAGTTGTGGGGTTCTGATGACGGAAAAACTCGAGACTTAGACAATAACCCACAAACAAGAGAATAATTTTATTATTCAGAAAATGGAGCTTCTTACATGCAGAGGATGTCAAATCCCCAAGTTCTACAACACATGCAAGTTACAGAAAGCTACAGAATAACCCTTTCGCAATATGCGAGCTTGTCCCCAAAAAGTTACCCAAAAATTAGAAACCCACCCATAAATAGAGCTCCTCTTTAGTTTGAAGCCAAAACAACATTCAAATTTTGAGTTTAGGTGGTTTGGCGCTGAAAAATTACAAGTTGAATTCAAATTTCAAAAGAACATTTGCAATTGTATCTTCTAGAAAGTGTGCCAACTTCCTGGGGCCATAACTTTTGATCTTGGACTCTGATTCATGAACCGTTTGAACCGTTGGAAAGGTCTCGAAGTCAACAATGCGCTCAAAATCCACTATGCCAATTTTCGCAAGTTTCGGGGCTGATCCGGGAAATCTAAGTGCCTAAAATCTAACTTGAAAGATTTTCAGGTGCAAATCTGGGAAACTAAAATTGCAATATCTTTCCACCCAGGAATAGAAAATAAAAACCATAAATTGAGAATTTCATTATGACGAAAAGGGTATCCAAAAATGTAAAAACATCTAAAAATTGAGAAACTTGAAATTTAACTATTTTTGGGTTATGCAAGATTTCCTTTACACCACTGGATACTCCTGCATCACAAACCCTTGATGATGAAATTTTGAAGTAATGTTAATGGATGCTCCAAATTTTTTGAATAGTGCTTGATTTGATGTTGTAAGATGCTTGGATGTTAGAATGTGGTGTGTGATTCAATGCTTGAATGAATGGGCATTGATGGGATGTAAAAACACTTATTTATACAATCTTGTGCCTTAGTAACCCATTAATACCTCATCACAAGCTGACATCAAGTGATTTTGAATAAAAACCCAAAAGGAATTTTGAAATTTTTTGAATTTGGAGCCAAGGGGGACTCATTCGCCACCCATGGTGAATGGCTCCCACCTAGGACCTAAAAATGGGTGTCGGGAATTATCTTGTATTTAATATTTTTTGTCAGGTTAACATTCAAAAATATACTTAATTAAAGCATATAAATGCATGAAGGGGTCAAATAAAACATAAGAAAGGGATAAATAGTGAAGTTATTCTAGAAAAACTTGAAATCTTGTTATAAGACTTTACAACACTTCATTTAATAAGAGTTTTTTAGTGATGAAAAGGTGATTTTTAGGTGAATTGTAATAGATAGAGTCTAGAAAAGTGTAGAAGAGTATGTGCAAGATTATGATGGGCCAAAAAGTGGTGACGTGATGGGTATTTGTAGGGTATGTGGCTAATGACTTTTTTTTTACCCAAATTGATGAAATGAAAAGGGTTTTTAAAGGATATTCTCAGCTTTCCACCAATATAAATTATGGTTTACTTTGAATTTAATAAATAATTATTATTCATTTTCTATTTGAATTAAGATTAAAGTCCTGATTGATAGGGTGGTTGAAAAAAATCTACAAATTTCAAATGGTATCACATTTTTTGAATCCAAAATATGCATCACATTCTATGCTTCACATACTATAGGATTAAAAAAAGAAAAAATGAATTTCATAATTTTTTACCAAGTTAAGGTGGTCAGACATACAAGTTTTTATATTTTTTAAAATTTATAATTAAAAAATCATAATTAATTATTTACTTGGAAAAATATTACAAAAAATATCTCACATCCGGACATGAGTCCTCTACTTATATCTAAAATATTCTAGAAAAATATTATCATTTTATTGTGGTTAGGGTGGTTAGACAAACACCTACTTATTTTTTCCCTGAAATTTAAGTACTACTGCATTGAAATTTCAAATTTTCACCAAATACATTTTTTCTTTTTTAAATAAACCTAGTAGTTTAGAAACTATATTCAATTTGTTACAAATTCTATTCTTTACATATTTTTGAAATAATATAGATAAATTATTCAAATTTTTACGTGAAGTTGCCTAACTCTGATTTTTCTAATTTTTTTGCCACTTAAGGGCTTGTTTTTTCCATGATGATCTTGCACATACCCAAAAATGTTTTACAACACTTCACAACACTTTCACAAGACATCATTATTTGAATTTTAGTACCTAAATATGCATGTTCAAGCCATGTTACATCATAAAATCATAGCCAAATAGACCAAACATCATGAAGTAAGGCTAAAAGACCATGAAAATGACAAGAGGCCATTTTTCTATGGTGCAGGTACGTCTTCGAATTTACCTTTGAGCCTCATGGAAATGGTGTTTATTAGAGATTTTAAAAATGTTGGATATAACAATGTTGACATCGATAATATTTGTAGAGTTCAATATTTGAGTCAAATTATTGTTGAAAATGAAAATGAAAACTCTTTTATGGAAAATAAAAATGAAAATTGTTTTTCTATTGAAAATGAAAATGAAAATCCTTTTAATGAAAATGAAAATGAAAATTGTTGTCTTATTGAAAATGAAAATGACAATCCTTTTATTTAAAATGAAAATGAAAATCCTTCTTTTGAACCTAAAAATGAAAACCATTTTGTTGATGAAAATGAAAATAGTTTTGGAGTTGAAAATGAAAATGAATTTCGAGGAAGTGATCTTGAAAATGATTATATATATATTTTTAAATTAAAAGTGATGTTTTGGATAATCTTCCTGGCAAAATTTCTTGGAGATAAATAAGAACACATGTTAATAGATTATACGATCAATTTTTTTATCATATATTTTTTTAGTTCAATGTAAACTAATTATGTAATTGATGAGAATGCAAAAAATGAGAAAAGTAATGAAAAGTTAAGCATTTTTGTTAGAAAAAGATGAGAAGATCAATCGGTAAAACATGTTATCTCTACTATTGCTAGTGCCATTCAGTGTATTGGAAAAAATAGTCAATATAAAGATAATAATGTAGCAAGAAGAGCTATAACAACTGCTATAGTTAATAAAGCAAATTTGAATGAAAGAATGGTAAGCAATATTAGTGAAGTTTCAAAAATACATCTTAAAACATTGATAAGAGTGATTAAAACAAGACAACGTATAGAAAATGGTCCAATCAACCAATTTAGGAGTTTTAATGGTTAACTCCTAAGGTTTGACATGAAATTGAATGTTGAAATTAAATGTTTGATTGAAAAATATTGGCATGCTAATACTAGGGTATCATCTAATGCTAGAAATGTTTTAAAATTAAGAGTTTGGTCCAAAGTTTGTGATCATCCAAAACACCTATTAGATACAATAGAAACTGAATTTTATAGAAAATTTTGTGGTGATTTAGTGTTACCTGGTAATATTAAAATAATTCAAAGGTCTTTTGAAAAATGTTAACCTTGGCATGTAAAAAATTAATAAGGAACAAATATCTTGTTGTTGTAAAACACATGTTCAATTTTGTTATTTATATATACATTAGAATTTGCATACTAACATGATTATGCAGGAATGTGGTATTAATATGCCACCTGAAATAATAAGGGAGTTTATATCAAGTTTTTTTTGTGAAAAATCTAATGAAAAATTATTTTATTTAAGTTCTTATATTTTTTGACAATGCACTAGTTGTGGAAATATTTTATTATTAAGATTTTCCATGTATGTAAGTGTTGATAATGATTTTGGAAAACAATTAGTGGATGTTAAAAGATTTAAGAATGTTAACTATTCTCTAAAATATGGAAAATTTTCAAATCATTGTGATTTAGTTTCAAAAAAAGTTAGTGTATGCATATGTGCAAGATCATCATGGAAAAAACAAGCCCTTTAGTGGCAAAAAAATTAGAAAAATCAAATTTAGGAAACTTGATGTAAAAAATTTAATAAGTTATATATATTATTTCAAAAGATGTAAGAATAGAATCTATAGCAAATTGAATGTAGTTTCTAAACTACTAGGTTTGTTTAAAAAAAAAAAAATCTATTTGGTGAAAATTTGAAATTTCAATGTAGTAGTACTTAAATTTAGGGGAAAAAATAAGTAGGTGTCTGTCTGACCACCCTAACCACAATAAAATGATAATATTTTTTTATAATATTTTAGATATAAGTAGAGGACTCATGTCCTAATGCGATGTATATTTTTTTGTAATTTTTTTCCAAGTAATTAATTAATTATGATTTTTTTTTTATTACAAATTTTAAAAAATATAAAAAACTCGTATGTTTGACCACCTTAACTTGGTCAAAACTTCATGAAATTAAATTTTTATTGTTTTAATCCTATAGTATGCAAAGCATAGAATGTGAAACATTTTTTGGATTAAAAAATGTGATACTATTTGAAAGCTATAGATGTTTTTCAATCAATCTATCAATCAAGACTTTAGTCATAATTTGAATAGAAAATGAATAATAATTAATTATTAAATTCAAAATAAAGCATAATTTATATTGGTGGAAAGCTGAGAATCTCCTTTAAAGACCCTTTTCGTTTAATCAATTTTGGGTAAAAAAAAGTTGTCAGCCACATACGCATCATATTGCCACTTTTTGGCCCATCATGATCCTACACATACCCATACATGCATTCATATTAGAATTTAAGAATAATAATGTACCAAAATATGTTATGCACTCTCAACATGCTTGATGGATTGATGGCCAATTTCGTGCATGTAGAAACACATTTCTAGTTGGTAGTATACTATTAGTGGTTGATTTTATAGAAAACTATACTCTAGCTCCAGAAGTGGAAATTCAATCATAGTATTATAATTTAGTGTAAGTAGCTATGTTTGTTCAATTGTTTATATACATGTAGATGATAGCACAAAGGATGATAGAATTTTTTTGATGGAGTATCATTTCTATTTGAGTGACAAATGATTACACTCATTAGAGTTTGTTCAATATTGTTTGAATATATTTTATAGAGATTTAAGAGAAAGAGGAATCTAGATGACAGAACACCTCATATGGTAAGATAATTGTATGAGATAGTTCAAGAATGCTTGAATGTTCTATTCGTTAAGTAGGGTTCACAAGGAACTTAATGTCCAACATATGTGGAGTTTTTTCTAAGCTAGGAATAGTAAAGGAGCACATGATGGAGCTAGTGCATGTGTTAAAATAATTATTTCTAGAGAACAATTGAAATTTGAGGATGGGTATGTGCAGGATCATGATGGGCCAAAAAGTGGCAATATGATGGGTATGTGGCTGATAACTTTTTTCTTACCCAAAATTGATGAACCAAAAAGGGTTTTTAAAGGAGATTCTCAGCTTTCCACGAATATAAATTATGCTTTACTTTGAATTTAATAAGTAATTATTATTCATTTTCTATTCGAATTACAACTAAAGTATTGATTGATAGGTTGATTGAAAAACATCTATAGCTTTCAAACGGTATCCCAGTTTTTGAATCCAAAATATGCATCACATTCTATGCTTCGCATATTATAGGATTAGAAAAATAAAAATGAATTTCATCAAGTTTTGACCAGGTTAAGGTGGTCAAACATACAAGTTTTTATATATTTTAAAAGTTGTAATAAAAAATTCATAATTAATTATTTACTTGGAAAAAAATTACAAAAATATATACATCACATCAGGACATGATTCCTCTACTTATATCTAAAATGTTATTAAAAAATAATATCATTTTATTATGGTTAGGGTGGTTAGATAGAAAACTACTTATTTTTCCCCTGAAATTTAAGTACTACTGCATTGCAATTTCAAATTTTCACCGAATAGATTTTTTTTCTTTAAACAAACCTAGTAGTTTAAAAACTACATTCAATTTTCTACAGATTCTATTCTTACTAATTTTTGAAATAATATAGATAAATTATTCAAATTTTTACGTCAAGTTTCCTAACTCTAATTTTTCTGAATTTTTTGCCACTTAAGGGCCTATTTTTTCCCACTTAAGGGCCTATTTTTTCCATGATGATCCTACACATACCCAGATATAGTAAATTTTAAATATGCACATGGGATTATGGATTGGTGCAATACAATATTATCTACACCTGGTTCGAGCAAGTACTCTATAATGCACCAATTCTTTTGGTTGGTTGAAGAAGAGAATATTCTACCTAGACTTGATTGTGAGACAATCAGTGGATCTACTAAATAACATTCATTTAAGAGTTTGAATGCAAGCAAATTGACTATCTAGACAAGGGAGCTTGCATATTTTTGTCAGTTTTGTATCTCAAGAGATTTGGAAGCATGTGAAAATACGAAATGGGTTGAAGAGTGGAAGCAAAGATCATGGACACCTGCACATGAACACAATCATTATGAAGCAACAATTGAAGACAATGATCAAGTGTTTGCATCAAAAGACTATGACCATGTTTCAGACCTTGTATAAGAAGGTAATTTAATTCAATTTATTTTATTTTATTTCACTTTATTAATATTTTGTAATACTAAATTATTTATTTATATACATGTACAAATGGATGTACATATATTGGTCAAATTACATCGACACACACAAGTTATTAAATCAAATTTTGTTTTCAAGTCGTCTATATGTTGTTGTTGCACCAAAGTGGAATGAAGAGGAAACAAAATATTAGTTGGCTCATTGTGTGGAGACTAAACATAAGTTAATAGCACCTTGAGAAGATGATGATGGCTATCATTATCCAATATGTATGGTGATCCCCTTAAGACATCCCCTTATGTAAATTTTGATAACAATTTTGTGATCCCCTTAAGCAATTTTTTATAACTTCTTTGATCCCCTTAAGAAAATTTTGAGAACTTCTTTGATGATGGTTATCATTTTTCCAAGAGGATGAATGGTGGTTGTTGGAACTTGTCTATGAAAATACCTGATAAGGAAGAATGGTATGCCTACATCAAAATATTATGAAATAGATAAGAAACTTATACACTACTCACATTTGGTGGTGGCAACAAATATAAAACTAGATTGGTATCATGGAAGACCTTCAAATAAAGAGCTATGTACAATTTATATGGAAGAGCATGAGACAATCATAGATGCATTACAAAAAAGAGAGGATGCAAATGGTATAATGGAATAAGTAGATACAAGTAAATATAGTTTTAGTTTTATATTGTCCTTTTAAATAGATTAAAGGGTATGTGCAGGATCATGATGGGCCAAAAAGTGGCGATATGATGGATATGTGTAGGGTATGTGGCTAACGACTTCTTTTTACCCAAAATTGATGAAATGAAAAGGGTTTTTAAAGGAGGTTCTTAGATTTCCACCAATATAAATTATAGTTTACTTTGAATTTAATAAATAATATTATTCTTTTTCTATTTGAATTATGACTGAAGTCCTGATTGATAGGTTGATTGAAAAATATCTATATTTTTCAAAAGGTATCACATTTTTTAAGTATAAAACATGTGCCACATTCTATTCTTCACATACTATAGGATTAAAAAAATGAACTTCATGAAGTTTTGACCAAGTTAAGGTGGTCAAACATACAAGTTTTTATATTTTTTTAAAGTTGTAATAAAAAAATCATAATTAATTATTTAATTGGGAAAAAATTACAAAAAAATATGTATCACATTGGGACATGATTCCTCTACTTATATCTAAAATATTATTAAAAAATATTATCATTTTATTGTGGTTAGGGTGGTCAGACAGACACCTACTTCTTATTTTTTTCCTGAAATTTAAGTACTACTACATTAAAATTTCAATTTTTAACCAAATAATTTTTTATTTTTTTAAATAAACCTAGTAGTTTAGAAACTACATTAAATTTATATAGCTTCTATTCTTAAATATTTTTGAAATAATATAGATAACTTATTCAAATTTTTATGTCAAGTTGTGTAACGTTTGTCGTGCAAACCCCGAAGGACAAAACAATGCACACATTTTTTATTTTTTTTAAAAGTACACATATTATGAACCATTAAACATAATTACATTACACATTAACATGTAAACATCGAGTCCCTTGGGGCACACAAGGTCACATCGCATAAAACCACTTCATAACGAAATATTACAGATAAAGCTAAATAACTTAATAAATCTTACATCTATCATAAACATTACTATACCCATTTACAAAAGTAACATCCATGTATCCATAAGTATAATTATAAATACATCACATGATACAACCATAATAAATCTCTTAAATCATGAATGGATACAAGGGTTCATTTACAATACATCATCTTTTAATACATTACAAGATCACAATATATGAAATACAATAAAACCTCCCATACAAGTGGGATAGATACATGATACAAAAGAATATCTAAAATACAAGATGAATATCAAGTATAAGCTCCATCAGAAGAATGTTGATGGGGAAACGAACGGGTGTAGAGCATGTTCCACCCAACCACGTGGGCTTTAGAAAAACCCACCCCCCATGCTCAAAGGTGACAAGGAAGTAACCATGACCATGAATTCCATAAGACTAAATCCAATAAGAAAATCATAGTACAATAACTCCACTAAGAAAAACATAGTACAATAACTCCAATAGCAACATGAAAGGATTACACAGGACATAAACAACAACAACCAAGAATCAAGCATAATAAACATAAAGCCATAAAAATCATCATAGATAATCAAAGGCAACAACCATAATCACTTGCCAAGTAAATCCAAAACAACAATCATAACACACTTCTAGAGGCAACCAAGAAAGCAAAGCACAAGGGAAACTAGTGGAGAGTGTCATCGCATATCCTATATGGGTTATCCTGGCCCTTCCTCCAACCTAAGGCGCTAGTCCCCATCTATGGTTATCCTAGCCCTTCCTCCTACTTGAGGTGTCGGCCCAATAGGGTGACTCATGTGGAGCCGTTAACCTCTCTTGAGGATGAGGTAACAACTTTTCCAACCACGACCCTCTTAGTCTACCATTAGTCTATGATAGCCCTAATGAATAAATGAGGTATCCAAGATTATCTTATTGTTTTATTACTACCCATCCCCCTAAATTCTATTATTAGGTTTTCACTTGTTAAGTTAACTCTTACATGGGTTATCTTGAGCCCTTCCTCCTATTTGAGGCTTCGGTCCCCACGAAGAGCCACTCTCCCAGGAGACCCCAAAACATAATCAAAATCAAGGGTTGTACCATTAAAAACAAAACATTAAATCTCAAAAAATGTCATATGAGGCATTACCCATCTCGCTAAAACGCATAATTAGAGTCCCAACAAAATCTCGTACAACCCTTTCAAAATAATGATACCAATATCTTGCTACTTCAAGAGCACATAAAACGATGATAAACATCCAACAATAAAATCATGCCTCTAGAAGCCTAAGGTTCACAACATCCATAAACTAGTTCATTAAATCAACTGGGTTCCCACATCATAAAGCCAAAAACAATAATATAATGGTAACAAAAACCCAACAAATTCACAAGATTTCAAACTCAAATCAACATAATAATCTTATACATTGTTTTTGCAACTTCAAAATAAACAACTGGTATAATTCCATTTATAATCTCCATTTTCCTTGATACAGTCATACCAAAATCAATATATCTTAACATTAATATCTTATATATAAATATATATATATATATAATTGTGTGTATATATATACATATAAAATATATGTATTTAATTGGTTTCCATCAGTATAGAAATTCTGGCATGATTATTTATCAGATACATATAACTTTATATATATATATATATATACTTATATATATACATATATATATATATATATAATTATATCTATATATATAAATATAAATAAAATCGCATAATAAAACAAAAATTTATTTCATAGCAAAAGAAGTACAAGGTGCACACGCAGTCCTTTGGACTGCTGCAGTAGTCCTTAGGACTGTTGTATGCATCAGTAAGAGGGATTGGGATGGGGTATGGCTAATGTCGACCCTTCCCATCAAAACATTAATTAGACTAGTATATTTAAAAAAAAAACAACCCATCAATATTTCAAAATAAAATTTAATCTCTTTAGATATATATTTATATATATTCATGTATTTGTATATACAGTTGTATATATATATATATACTCGAAAACATGATTAAGAAGAACAACACTAATTATATTCATTATATATATATGTTTATATATGAGTATATATTAAAAATATATATTTATCTCAGAGAGAGAATAATTTTCCATGTCAAAATCATAAGAATATACAAAACATTTTAACAGATCCCAAAATTTTTCTTTCATTGGTTTGCTATCCAATAAATTCTAAATCTCAAAAAATTTATTTTCTTTTACAGAGTAAACATATTTATTTTTATTGATTCAGAGGAATTAAAAGAACTAGAATGGAACCTGAAGTCCTATGCTTGTTGAAGAATTGACGAAACCTTTCTTGAATTCCAACAATCTTTTCGAAGAGCTCCTCTTTCTTCCTCCTGAACTTCTCCACAAAATTTCCTTGATAAATTCTCTAATCTAAAATTTAATCTAGAAAAACCTCCCTTCCAGAACAATGAAAAATAAATAGATTCTATAGAGAAAACAAGAGAGGATCCTAATTTTTCCAGAACTCATTGAAGCTTCTATCAATTTTCCCGTGAATGAAAATCTCACAATTTTACTATTAAATAAAAGATATCTTCTTCTTTTTCAAAAACTCCATAAATCAAAGGGTATGTGTAGGATCATCATGGAAAAAATAGGCCCTTAAGTGGCAAAAAAATTAGAAAAATCAGAGTTACACAACTTGACATAAAAAATTGAATAAGTTATCTATATTATTTCAAAAATATGTAAGAATAGAATCTATAGCAAATTGAATGTAGTTTCTAAACTACTAGGTTTGTTTAAATAAACAAAAAATCTATTTGGTGAAACTTTAAAATTTCAATGCAGTAGTACTTAAATTTTAGGGAAAAAATAAGTAGGTGTCTGTCTGACCACCCTAACCATAATAAAATGATAATATTTTTTTATAATATTTTATATATAAGTAGAGGTATCATGTCCCAATGTGATGCATATTTTTATGTAATTTTTTTCCAAGTAAATAATTAATTATGATTTTTTTTTTACAAATTTTAAAAAGTATAAAAATATCGTATGTCTAACCACCTTAACTTGGTCAAAACTTCATGAAATTCAATTTTTCTTTTTTTAATCCTATAGTATGTGGAGCATAGAATGTGATGCATGTTTTGGATTCAAAAAATGTGATACCATTTCAAATCTATAAATATTTTTCAATTAGCCTATCAATCAAGACTTAAGTCATAATTCAAAATAGAAAATGAATAATAATTACTTATTAAATTCAAAGTAAAGCATAATTTATATTGGTGGAAAGTTGAGAATATCTTTTAAAAACCCTTTTCGTTTCATCAAATTTGGGTAAAAAAAAAGTTGTCAGCCACATACCCATCATATTGCCACTTTTTGGCCCATCATGATCTTGCACATAACCCAAAATTAAAAGAAGTTTTCTATTTCATTCCAACTTTTCAGCCAAAACTCAACATTCACTGGTCTTTTTCATCCTTTCTTTCTTTTCTTGATTTTTTTCCATTTAAAAACACTTTTTGTTTTAATTTTGATTTTGCAAGTTTTACTTGAAATTCACACAATTTAATTTATTTAATTAATTTATTTCATTAATTATCCTCTACATGTTATTTTTATTAATTTATCAAAATACCAATTTCAAATAATTTAATTTACTCCTTTCCATTTATTTATCTTTAATAAATTACATGGCTTATAATTTAAAACTTTTCATATTTTAATATAACTATTCCAATGCTATTATCATCATTTATTAACATAATTTAATTATTTAAATTACATCATAGAACACACCAACGTAAAATAAATATCAAAAGTACGCTCACACAAAACCACAACTATAAAATGCAAAAATAACAAAGGTCAAAAATGCACAATACCACAAAACATAAGATGACTTGACAAACTTGGGATGGGGTGACTTCCTTGCCATCTCTATTTCAGCTTCATGCCCATTGGGTTAAATTGATGCTCACCCTATCCTGCTGAAGCAGGTGGAATTGAGACTTTGTTCTTGCAATTCCTACATACAAACAAGGTTGTGTACAATATGTATACATATAATAAAAAACATCATATTGTGAGAAGGAATTGCAGCCTAGCAGGGCACTCGTAAACAAGTGGTGCTACACTGTCCTCTCACCAAAATTATACTAACAATTTTACAACATTAAATATAAAGTAATATTGCTAAACTAAACTGATCACATCATATCATCATAAAATAATTATTAATCCACTACACCACAATATACTACTGAAATCAAATTAAACATCACCAAACCATAATGTAACCATAATGTCAGATCATAATATCCATGTCATCAAATAAAGTAGCAGTCTAAACTACCCAATCCACCAATCCAAACAATAACAGTAACTATCAAAGTCTCAAAGTATCAAGCAAAAACCATAGAAAAATAACAAGTACAACAGCAACATGAGGGTATTACAAGTTGCCTAGCTCTGATTTTTCTAAATTTTTCCCCACTTAAGGGCCTATTTTTTCCATGATGATTTTGCACATACCCTAAATACATGTTTTGATATTTCTCAAGTGTTTTATTAGTTGAAATTGATTTAAATTGTCCTTTTATAGATCCTTAACCCATCACCACAAAAAGGAGATTCCATGTAGATTCAACCTAGACAACATGGAATACTTGGTAAAAATAGGCAATTATTAGTTAAATTATATTTAAATAAATGTTTTAATTATATATTGATATTGCTTGTACATTAATAGTTAAATTTTGTTTATTATCCTTTTTTGCATCCTTAAGCCACCATCACATTGATCTCATACTTTGAAACAAAAAGGAGAGGGTGCAAATTCAACCTACACAGATGTGTGGAATACTTTTAAATACATGTACTTGAGTTGTGTACATATAGATAGTTTTGATATTTCTTGTACCATTTTGATATCAGGTGGCATGAAGACCTACTACATTCCAGGCACAAATTTCAAATGTTCTTGAGATGATAGCCAAATTTTATATGCTTTGCTTTGAGTTGACATATATGTAAATACATACTTACACAATTAAACATTTTGAACAAATTAAAAATACATGTACATACACAATTATACTCTATGTACTTCTATGTATCAAAATCAATATTCTATTTTTTTTTTTTTGTAAAATGTGCATGTTTTCCTACTTTGAAACTTTAGATTTGATTGTATAATCACTAAATATCATGTATATTATTGTTAAATCAATTATATCAATTGTGATTAAATATGAGACATGTACTTTGAAGTATTTCATCCCCTTAAGACGTCATATTAGGACATATCCTAAATATTATACTTAATTATAATATCATTTGTTATGATGAGTCACACTACTTTGAAACTTTAAATTTAATTGTAAAATGAGTAAACATGTATATTACTATTAAATTTGGTTTCCTTGAACAACTTCAACAAAATTTGACAACTTCTTTGATCTCCTTAAGATGTCATATTAGGACACCTTAAGACATCCCCTTAAGATGTCATATTAGGACATATCCTAAACATTATACTTAATTATATCATTTATTATGATGAGTCACCCTAAAGTCTAATACTTGTTTATATCACTTAATATTTACACTTAATTATACTCTTGTTTGATCCCCTTAATACATCCCCTTAATATGTTGTATTAGGACATATCCTAAATATAATACACAATTATATCATTTTTAATGATGAATCACCCTAAAGTCTAATACTTGTTTATATCACTTAATATTTATACTTAATTATAATCTTCTTTGATCCCCTTAAGATGTCATATTTGGACCTCTTAAGAAATATTATTAGGACCCCTTAAGACATCCTAGTATGACAAGAATTAAATAAACATTAACACTATTTAAATTTTATAGAATGTGATTGTTATGATGATTCATCCTAAACTCTAAGCTAATTATATAAATTGCAATTAAATATAAGACATGTACTTTGAATAATTTCATCCCCTTAAGACGTCCATAGGTGAAGATGTTTGCTATTATTTGATTTGTATTTTAAAATCATTTATTTTAGGATGATGTCAATTACATGGAAACTTGTAAATTAACTTAGTTGTCTCTTTTGACAGAGGATGTGGCTCGCATTCCAACAAACAATACTAGAAGAAAGGGCGGACATAGAGGAAGAAGGTTGCAGTATTTTTGTTGGATGCTATTATTTGTTTTGACAACTTATAAATTAGTGTTTTTTGTGGAACATGAGGTCAAGAGTACTTTTATGTTCTTAAGTTTTCTCTAGTGCTTTGCATGATTTGTAAATATGGGAGTACATTATTTAATTTCAAAACTTTAGCCTATTTTTGGGTAATTAAGTTGTATGATTGTTCTTTAATTTTATGTTCTAATTTAGAACTAGGAAATATGGTATTATTTATAGAACATTTTTTTTGGAAAATACTATTTCATTTTGATTGGTATTTATGTTTAGTTTATAGAATTTATTAATTCTTTTGTTCTCTAATCTTATATGGTATTGTTTATTTCTTAAAATTTCACCATTTGTGGTATATAAACATATTGCTTTTGTTTGTAGATTATGATTTATTTTCTTATTTTATTGGATAATGTGTGTATTAGGACCCCTTAATACATCCTATTAGGACATGAATTAAAGAAGTGAACATTGACTAATTATCACTAATTATTGAATGTATATCATGTATGGATCACTAAATTTGTAAAGTACAAATATTGAAATGTCTTATTAATTTCAACTTTAATTTCATATTTGTATTTAAAATTAAACAATAATAAGTCCATTATTTACAATATATTAAGTCCATGAAACCAATATATATGAAGTCCATAAGAGTACAACCCATGAAATAAAGTGGACATGAAACAAAATTTTAAGTCCATGAGAAACCAAATATGTAGTCCATGAAATAATATCTAACTTATACCATCTTTATAATCAAGATACCTCTTCATACCATGCAGAGTACATGAATGACCTAAACCACTCTACACAAGAGAAGAAATTACATGTATGACGATTAAAATTGATTTAATGACAATTTAATTTATAATTCATCATATAATTAAATTACCATGGTATCTAGCTCTAGATTCTCTAGTGCACCTATACCAACCTCTAAATGCTTTGAATCAATCTACATATACAAGGGAAAGAAAGTTGAAATTAGATTTGAGTCTACAATTAAAAATGATTTAATTCAATTTAATTTATAATTTATCATATTTAAATTATACTGTAAGTAGTTGTGCACCCTCTATTCTAGGACTTGTTTTTACATTCTTAGCTACAAGATGTGTCTCATGCTATAAAAGAAAAATAATTTAACATGTACAAGATCATATATATATATATAAATTTAATTAAAGTTATTCACAATGTATAAATTGGAATTGATTTTAAATATAATAAAAAAAAATTACCATGATATTTGGTTACTCTACATATTCTCCTTGAGGTGTAACTATGAATGGTTTAGGGAAAAGGGTGGCATTAACAAAGTCATACAAGGTCAAATTTAAAGCATGTATACTTGAATTAGGTTAAAATATGTATTCATGTTTGTACATTTTGTGTAGAAACTTTTTTAAACAACCTATAATTTAGATGCCTCATGAGTAGCCACAAAATCTAATGTTTGTTAGATCCCCATTCTCATGGTCATGTCAACCTAGAAATACATATAGACATTTATTTCACTTATAATATTTACAAGTGTACATGTACATTTGATAAATACTGAATTCAAAATTTTCATAATTGTAAAGTTATAATAATGTAAGCTAAATAATTTACAATATAAATATACTTTCCCCTAATCTAAGATGCTCAATAGTGGATTAGAACTTGGTAACTGCTCAAGTGGAATCGATGTGGAAGTCAATTGAGTCCCCTAAACCAACATAAATATTTAAAACATATGTTCATGATTGAATTATAAATTAAAACTTGTCAAGTTAAAAAATTATTTCATATATAATTTAAAAAATTGAAATCAAAATACCCGATGAGGGTTTCCAACTTTTGTTGGTGTCAACATATATACTCAAGGTGCAGAAGATTTCCCTATCGTTAGTGTCATCTACACCAAATAGTTTGATTGTTAAAATGTATTGCAATTTTTTTTATACATATGTTCACTAAAATTCTTATAAATTCAACATGTAGATGTGCATTTATACCTATGTCACATTGTCCTTAGGGTGATGCTCTACAATAAGAAATTGTATGAATGAACTAAGGTGACCAGATTATCCACGAGAATCTCCACGTCCACCTAGACAAGGTGTGCCCTGATCAAGTCCATAACATAGCTGATGGAAACTAGTACATACACGTGGTGTTAACACTTGTGGAGTGGTACTAAGGACCAACTCCATAGAATGCTCCTCCATAATCATGGTCTCTAGGATCCCTAGCTGCTATTGCATAAGCATGTTGATCAAGGTCTCTTGCGAGCATACTTAGGGATCCTAATGTGGATATCACCGCACATTGATGCACAGGTGTAGGAATGGTAGGACCAAAAGAAGCAACAAGGGGTTGTGCATGCATGGGGAATTGGGTATCAACCCTTGCTCCTAACCTCTATTGTGGGATGCTGCCTCCAACACCTAAAATGATTTAAAATAAAAATAATTGGAAATTTTCCCCAAAACAAACTCCACATATGGTTTCCTCAAAAGATATAATGGGACCTCTAGATTAGTGCATGGTGGATTGTTGACTACCATATATCATCGATCAAAAAAAATGTGCACTCATTTTTGGATGTATAGACGACCTCATGGATATTCTATATTTAGTGGTGTGAATGGGATGGTGACTATTAGGGTCAATAAAATAAGGTGATAGATGGGATTTTGTTATTTTTAGGTCTAAAATTTGTTTATATGAGAGATCATCTACATAAAATTGTCTCATCTCCTCTCTATCTCATATATGCCTATCTAAGTTATAATCGATAGACCTAATGGCATTGAAATTTTTTTGCATCATAGATGAAAAATGTCTCACATGTGGTGCAATCAATGCTTCAATTTTCATATCATTGATTTGGTTCTTAATGGATGCCACATGTTCATTGATACGTGCTTGCAAGTGAGCCTCACCTGATCTAGCGGGTAGTGGAGGTGGGATACGAGGTGGAGGGGGTCAAGGTGGAGGTTGTTGAGGTGGTGGATTAATGATATCATCAATTTCAAATTGATCGATGATGTTTATATATGTTCACCTACATTAAATTATATAAAATTAACATACAAACTTACAAAATTACAAGAAATAGTTAAATTTTAAACATACATGCAAATTTTTTTAAATAGGATGTGCATGTGTATACATACACATACATACATTGATTCAACTTGAGCATGTGCATACCAATTTCAAGATTTAAAATACACATACATTTAAAATAAAAAATACGATGCATAATGTGTCCATAAATCATTCAAGTAAACTATGTTTACATACAAATTCCAAAATGTAAGATCTAGAACTATGTAATTTTAATACATGTACATACTAAAAAATAAACTTGAAGCACACAAAAAGCTCTTTTATGTATAACACATATAAACTACATTTTTCCAACAAGAGAAATCATGATAGTAGATATTTATAAAATATACTATTATAAATTCATCACTGAAAATATCCATCCAACCAAATTCATAAATTCATCGCTAAAAATATCAATCCAACCAAATTCATAAATTCATAACTATAAGATCATTGTCTTAATTTATAAAGTGTTGCAGCTCTCTACTGCATCTCTCCATTTCTTTGTGTTTTCCTTTTCAAAATCAGAGTTTCTCCTCTCCTCTAGCCATCATCAATGCTCATCTAAGATCCCATCCATGGACTTAACAACATCAACAACATTTTACATCATAGATGCAATATGCCTCAAATGTGGTGGAATATATTCTTCATTATGAATAGCATTGATTTGATCCTGAATGGAAAGATGATTTGTATTGATATGCGCTTGCAAGAGAGCACCAACAGATTTAGGTGGTGGAGGTGGAGGTGGATTATGAATATTATTGAATTGATCCATGATCTCTCAGATATAAGTGAACCTGCATTAGATTTTTAATTTCAAAATGTAAGATACATGTTTAGGAAATTACCCTTAAACCATTCGATATAAATGACATAATTGAATAAAATTGATAAAATGTGTAAGCCTTATTTATGTCTAAGGCATGTTACTTGAATGAAAAAATAATGAACTATTAATATAGGACAACTTAAGGGGATGTATGCATTATTATATGATGGCTTAAGGGGATCTATGTATACAAAATGACCTAGCTTAAGGGAATAAAATTTAGTGGAGTTTCCCAAGGCATCCAAATTTCATTATGATCTTAGGACAAAATGAATGCTTTAGGGTTTACGGTTTATAGTTTTGGGTTTAGGGTTTATAGTAATAGGCTGGCTTAAGGGGATCTATCTAGTAAGCTCTTGGGAAAAAATGACATCACTTAAGTGAATAAAATTTGGTGAAGTTTCCCAAGGCAACCAAATTTCATTAAGATCCTAGGACAAAATGATGGCTTTAGGGTTTAGGGTTTAGACTTTAGAGTTTAGGGTTTAGGGTGAGAGGATGGCTTAAGGGGATCTATTTAGTAAGGTCCTAGGACAAAATTACATGGTTTAATGGAATAAAATTTGGTGGAGTTTCCCAAGGAAACCAAATTTCATTTTAAGGTCTTAGAGAAAAATTAATGCTTTAGGGTTTAGGGTTTAGGGTGAAGTTTGGGTGGCCCTTGGAATAATGGACTTGCAAGTTAGTGAACAACATTTTTTTGTGGAACTATTGATTGAGATAGCTCTTGTTTCGACTAACCAACCTCTCACTCACTCATTCATATTATAATCTTGCATGATCTTATTATTCTTAAATTTGGCTGCCTTGGGAAACTTCACCAAAATTTGAGAACTTCTTTGATCCTCTTAAGAAATGTCATATTAGGACCCCATAAGAAATTGTTTTATGGTTTAGGGTAATAGGATGGCTTAAGTAGATCTATGTAGTAAGGTCCTAGAAAAAAATGAAATGGCTTAAGTGAATAAAATTTTGTGAACTTTCCCAGGGAAACCAAATTTCATTAACGTCCTATGAAAAATGATGACATTAGGGTTTATGGTTTAGAGTTTAGAGTTTAGAGTTTAGAGTTTATGGTTTAGGGTAATAGGATGGCTTAAGGGGATCTATGTGGTAAGGTCCTAGGAAAAAATGGCATGGCTTAAGGGAGTAAAATTTAATGGATTTT
Organism: Sequoia sempervirens; assembly: GCA_007258455.2. NCBI lineage: Eukaryota > Viridiplantae > Streptophyta > Pinopsida > Cupressales > Cupressaceae > Sequoia > Sequoia sempervirens. Next base: position 459,632,535 of record VDFB02000003.1, read on the forward strand.
CCCAAGACAACCAAATTTGATTTTAATGTCTTAGGACAAAATGAATGCTTTATGGTTTAGGGTTTAGAGTTTAGAGTTCTAGGTTTAAGGTTTAGGGTTTATGGTGAAGTTTGGGTGGACCTTCGAATAATGGACTTGAAAGTTAGTGAACAACATTTTCTTGTGGAACAGTTGATTGAGATAGCTCTTGTTTCAAATGACCAACCTCTCATGAAATCGCATTCATATTATAATCTTGCATGACCTTTTTATTCTTAAATTTGGTTTCCTTGGGAAACTTCACCAAATTTTGAGAACTTCTTTGATGTCGTTAAAAAGTTTCATAGTAGGAAACCTTAAGACATCATTTTAGGGTTTAGGGTAATAGGATGGCTTAATGGGATCTATGTAGTAACATCCTACAAAAAAATGACATGGATTGAGAGAATTAAATTTTGTAAAGTTTCCGAAGGAAACTAAATTTCATTAAGGTCCTAGGAAAAATGATGGCTTTATGGTTTAGGGTTTAGAGTTTAGAGTTTTTGGTTTAAGGTAATAGGATGGCTTCTATGTAGTAAGGTCCTAGGAAAAAATGACATGGCATAAGCGAATAAAATTTGGTGGAGTTTCCCAAGGAAACTAAATTTCATTTTGAGGTCCTAGGAGACAATGAATGATTTAGGGTTTAGGGTTTAGAGTTTAGAGTTTAGGGTTTAGGGTTTAGGGTTTAGGGTGAAGCTTGGGTGGCCCTTGGAATAATGGACTTGCAAGTTAGTGAACAACATTTTCTTGTGGAATAGTTGATTGAGATAACTCTTGTTTCAAGTGAACAACCTCTCTTGAAATTTCATTCATATTATAATCTTCCATGATCTTATTATTATTAAATTTGGTTGCATTGCACAACTTCACCAATTTTTGATAAATTCTATGATATCCTCAAGAAATGTAATATTAGGACCCCTTAAGACATCAATTTAGGGTTTAGGGTGAAAGGATGACAAGTAATGGGGTTAATATTTTTTATTTATCACATATGCAAGAACATTAGTTTATGAATATTTTTGATTTTATGAATAGACTAACTATTTCCTTAGATTACTTCTATGATGGAGGTATTTTCCCATATAATTATTGCCCAAGTTTTATAATTCTCTAGCTAGATACCTTGAAAACATGGGTTTGATCGTAGGCTTCACACATATGTTTACTCATTTAATATCCATAAAAATATAATATATATCACTACCATATAAGTATATAAGTGATCATAAAATTATGTTGAGGTCTCTACACTTCTAGTGAGGAAATTTAACTATCTACTGAATTTTAACAATCATGGTTTAAATTGTAACATATTATGGCATAGTATCATGTTGTAATTGATAGTATGAATCATAATAGATGCATAAGGTCCATATTATTAATTGAATTAAGCAGAATTTGTAATAGAAACACATACTTTATATTAATTCTAATGATCCACTAGTCCAACAAGTAAAGTTTAATATATTGTTTTCTAATCTAATTGTATCTATGTTCACAATGTTTAATTTATTGTGTCACTTGGAACATCTCTCTAACTTACTGAATACACTTTTAAATGTATAATATTTATCAAATCCTATTTCATTTTCAATATCAAGGACCCTAATTTACTATGTATCAACATAAATCTATCAAATAATTTCTTCCATAGGCATGCCTACATACTTGTCTCCATACAATACAAATGAAATTTAAAACATTTGAGCAATGCAAATGAATTTAAATTTCATTATCAAATATTCTTGAGCTTGAAATCAGTGTTCTCAAGTGCAAAATTTTTTGTTTGATTTCAATTTAGGGTTTTCAAATGCAAATTTTTTGTTTGAATTCAATTTAGGGTTTAAAGAAACAATTAGGGTTTTCAAAGAATTTTTTTGTTTCATTTAAATTTAGGGTTTTCAAATGCAATTTTTTCTTTGATTTCAATTTAGGGTTTCAAAAAAATCGGGTTTTGAAATGTAATTTTGTTTATTTCATTTCAATTTAGGGTTTTCAAATGCAATTTTTTTTGTTTCCTTTTAATTTAGGGTTTTCAAATGCAATTATTTTTGTTTGATTGAACAATATAGGTTTCAAAAGATAAATTTTTTTCTTAAAATACAATTTAAGGTTGAGTTTTTCATTTCTATTCAATATCTTGAGGGAAATCAACATTTCTTCTATTACAAGTAAATAAAATTACATAAAATACTAAATAAACTAAAAAAAACATGTTAAAATCTATTATTGTGTTAAAAATTTCATAAAAAACATTAATAAAGAAAAAAAATGGGGGTGGAGCCTTACCTTGAGTTCGTTGTCTACTCTGTGAAATCATGTGTGCCTTCAAAATGATTAAGTTTCATTTATTTTTAAAAATAAATATTGCTTAAAAATGGGAACCCATTTTGTAAAGATCAGGATCCCCTTTCCTGAATGTCATTTCAAGACCCATTAATAAACAGGGTCATGATTTTAAAAAAATGGGATCCTATTTAGAATTTAGGCTCAAGATCTTGAAGCTAAATGAGATCCCATTTTAAAAAATAGGATTGCGTTTATTAAAAAGTGGGATCCCAATTTTTGCAAGTTGATTTTGTTTTTTATCCTAAAGAAAAACCTTCCACATTTTGTGGACTCATTTTCTTGCTCTTACCCTTCCTAATTTCCCAATTATCAGACCCAAAAGCTGACATGTGAAATTTTAATTTGAGAGATTAAAATTCCGCCAAAAACATATCAAAAGAATAGTTCAATGAACTTAATGAGGACCCATTCACCCATGGGCGAATGGGTCATTACTTTGATTCATAGCATTTATTCAATGTGGGTTGTGGTGTTGAGAATTAAATAAAATTAAGTAAAATAACCCTTGGGATGCATGATGAAGGTGTACTAGTGGCCTTTTAATGGGATTTTAAAATGCATTAATGAAAAGGTCACCAATATAGGTCCAAATAAGTGTGAATTATACTTTCTCCCAAAAGGGGGTACAAATTTCTACACTACAACAATATTTTTCAGACATGCTTCTACTTGGAAAATTCATTAGTGTTGATGTTGTTATTTGTGTAGAGCACTAAAATAAAATTGTACTCCACTAATTTCAATTTTAAACAACAAACATTATTTTTTACTTCAAACCTTCATAATTCAAGGATTTCATTTTATGAAGGTTTGTGATATAAACTTTGATAGTTTACTCTCAATATGGGTTTAGAATAGTGAACTTCAACATGCTTTGGTTCATGATTTGGCGACCTTTGGAATTGGAACAGTAATTTCTTTTGCTATTCTTTATGGTTGTATCAGATTACTAAAAGGGAGATATGTTAGATCCATATAGTGTTATGTTGGTGAGTTTTTTGAACTCTTGCAAGGATTTATTTTCATTTTGTATGAAGATTAGAGGAGTTTGCATTTGTAATTATGGCTTGGTATGACACCTTGAGGAGGTATATTGAGGAGTATGGTTTTTGGTTGAATAGATATTTGTTCTAGTTCTCCATCATCATGTTAGGTACAAGGATTGCGGTTATAGACCTTTTTGGTATGCTTCAATGTGAATTTATGATGATTACATTTTTAGGATCTCAGAAAGGAAAGTGTAATGTGGGCATGATGGATTGTAGGTTATGATTAGAGTGGCACAATGCCAAGATGGTGGATCTTTTTTTAGACTAATTTAGAACCGTAGAATCACATTAGTTTGTAATTCAATAGTTGTTTGGAATGAGAAAGTTAGTGTTAGATATTTTGGGTTTTCTCCTATGGTGACTCAATTTTTCTTTTTTGAAGATTAATTCTCTGAGGATTTGACAAAGTTTATGTAGTATCTAATTTCTCTTCTTACATAAGGTTTTCTAGAGGTCTCTTGTATTAGTACCTTGTAGGACAATACCCCAAGAAGATGGTGCTACAAATATCCTAGGTTGTCTTGGGACCCTATGATATTTCTTGGTCTTAGTTTCAATCAATTAGATGATTGCAAGGTTGTATTGGTATTGCTTGAGAACAAGCTATTTTGGAAGAGTGGATTATAAAGTCCCAACTTTTAGGCTCTCTAGAAGTGTAGTTGTTACTAAATTTTTAGGTTTATGTCACCATGTTCAAAGGGGTAATTTGATGTTGATAACTAGTGATCTCATATGCTTTTAAGTAGTCATGTGACACTTTTGGATGTTATTTTCGACTTCAAGATAGGGTTACAAGATTCTTGGAGGGAGATTCTATTTTTAGTAAGTCACCCAATCAGGTTCATTTATCATCTTTTATCATCGAGATCACTCCTAAGTAGTCAATTTTTAATTTTGATAATTTTTGGCCATTTCCGCTAATTGGGTGTAATATTGAGCTATATTAAATTATATTCACTTAATCTTCCTTTTTAATTAAATACATTTATTGAGCATCTTAATGTTATAACTTGTTGGAAAGAGGGTAGAAGTTTTTAAATGATGGGATGCTTAAAAGTGACTTTAAGTGACATAAATGTTTCAAAAGTAAAGTAAATATTTTTGGATTTAAGGATTAATAAATTAATAAAGTGATTTTTAAAAGGGACTTTCTCAAAAGCCCTAAAATCTTATAAAACTAAATTTGGAGATCATTTTGGTTATTCACATTTGGAATTGATATTTGGTTTTCTTCTTATTCAAGGAGCTCATTCTCTTAATCTTGGCTTGTGAGGATGAAACCCCTTATAGGAAACATTCTTCGCATTATTAGAAGACATGATCTGGAGGATTACTTGAAGATTTCACACAAGGATCATTGTTGAGCTTCATTGTTCATTTACATTTTTGTATCAGATAGAAATTGTTGATTATGGAGTAGTAGATTGGAGGCTTTGGAAGTTAACCTATTGTTCATTCTTTCTCCATTACTAGATGCACACCTTCCTAGGGAAATGTGGGGATTTTTCATTATTGGATGCCTAAGTTTTATGGCATTTTATTTTTGTGTTTCTATGTTGAGGGTGTCTAGGGTTAGAAAATTCCTTGTATATCATTTAGAATAGAAAACACCAAGATTTATGGTTGTGACATCCAATTTTTGTTGGCTGCAAGAACAACACTTCATCATATTCTACAACTTTTGTTGCTTATATTGGATTTAGATATGTTATGAAATTTTATGATTTGGGTAACCTTTATAATTAAGAAAAATCTATATTTTGACTAGAATATAAATTTGGAATTTTTTGCTCATTCTAGTTCCAAAAATTATAAATTTCTAAGTCGTTATCACTACTGCAAAGGTATTTGTTTTTTCTCATCATTGTTAATAATTATCATCTTCATATTATCTTCATTATCTCTCAAAACATCATCAAACAAATATAGAAAAATGGGTAAATTAAAGGTGTGTGTCATGAAGAAATTCTTAGGTGAGTTATCCATTGTTGCATTCAAAACCTTTCACCTTGATAACTCGTGGAAACTCAGTTATATAAATATCTGACAATGATTCGATGGTGAAAAAAGTTGAAAAAAAAGCCTGAATCTTGCACCAAATGACAACAAAATGGGGTTTGAATTATCTGTAAAAGGACAATGGAGCCTAAAGCACCTATGTCCAATACTCTTAGCTCCAAATTTATATCATAAGAGCATAGTTTCCTACTTTGTCCATTTATGTAGTTTGTTTCTATCTATGGCTTCTTAGATCTACTATATTTGTATCAAAACAATAATTTGCATCATTAGATAACTTGAACTATTGCATTGGGGTTGGGGCCCTAGCTCGGTTGGCTAAATATTTCCTATTGCAGGAGGTTGGTCATGAGGTCTAGTCTCCCCCACCCCTGTGGTACCAGAGGGTGTGTCATGCCAGCACCGCCGATCACGTTAAAAATTTTACCAGGCGCACTATAGTTTATATGGGGTCGTGCTACCCAATTCTTGCAGTCTAAAAAAAAAAACTTGAACTATTGCATTCAATCCTTAGGTAGATTCCAATTTTTTTGGGAAAATTGACTCACCTATCAAGTTGTAATTTGGTCTTATATATTTTCCAAATCCATCAAACCCCTTCCACCTTCAAATATCTAATGAAACATTCAGAAAAGTGCACAATCCTAAAAATGAAATCTCTAATGGTTTCACTTTTTCTCTGTTTCAGGAAGGTATATGAGAAATAGTTAAATCCAACTCTGCTATGTCATAGATTTATCCTCCACTTGGAACCTATGATAGGTGTAGCAAGTGAAAGCAAGAACATGTAATATGAAAAACTTTGAAATTCATATAGCAATATTTGTTAAAAAATTCCATATAAAACAAAATATATATTATGTAGCAAGTAAGACCATGATAAGCCTTATGACCTAAACTATTGTATCCTTTTTATTTATTGAACTATATTTAATATATTTTTTTTTTACATTAAAAATTTTAACAATAAGAAAATCATAATTCTTATTTAACCATTAGGAAAAACATTTTGTATACTAGAATCTTCAAAAGAAATTTGTGAACCTAATTTATCCAATGACACAAAAAATATGTGCGCATTCATGTAATATCAAAAGAATGATAGAAAAATCCCCTTTCTATTTCATTATATATTTATGTAAATAAGCAAAGAAAACATTCATTGTTCAGAACTATTTGTTGGATGGTGAAGCCCAATTGTTATAGGTACCTCAATCATTTTTCTGCCAACTTTGTGGTTTCTCACTGTTTCCACATCCTCTTATTTATTAATTTTTTTTTTTACTTTTGACGTAGATTCTTTCTATTATGTCTGTTGGTGTGCATGTTGGCTATTATTAGATATTGAGGGAGTGGAGTGTATTTGTTGTAGGTTAAATATATTTTGTTGTGTATGTTGTAATAGACATATGATATTATGGATTTAATAAAAATAGAGAAATCCCCAGCTATTTTTCAATGTAGCCTTCATGGTGAACCATGTTAAAAATCGTGTTCTGTCTTTCATCTAGGTATATGTGTTATTGATTTCATTTGATTTTGTTTTTCTACCATTTATTGTTTAGCAATTTGTATCAGAGCTAGTTGTGCTCAATTTTTTGGCAGGAGAGGTTCAAGTTTGAGTGGGAGAAATGTCTATTGAAGAAGGAAGGATCAAAAGGTTCAATGGCCATAACTATTCATTGTGGAAGATGTAGATGAAAGATTTTCTATACTAGAAAGATATGTGGAGACCATTATATGGTAACGCAAAGAAACCAGCTAATATTCCAGATGAAGATTGGGACTTTTGGATAGAAAAGCTTTAGGAGTGATTTGATTGTGCTTATCTCCATCTATAGCATTTAACATATCTAAGGAAACCAAATCTATTGAGTTAATGATTCTTTTGGACAAGTTGTATGAGAAGCCCTAAGCATCAAATAAGGTATTTTTAATAAGGCAGTTGTTTAATATGAAAATGGTTGAAGATAATTCTCTAGCTAAAAATTTAAATAATTTTTTAATACAGTTACTATTTAGTTAGCTTCTGTAAAAATAAGTTTCAAATGATGAAGAATTTCAAGCTCTTTTACTTTTGTCCCCTTTTCTAGAAAGTTGGGATAGCTTGGTTATGGTTGTTAGTAATTCTATTTTTGGTTCAAATATGTTAAAATTTGATGATGTTGTTGGTATAATTTTGAGTGAAGAAATGTGTAGCAAGACCATGGGTGAGACCTCAACATTGGGTAGCGCTTTGGGTGTAGAAGACAAAGGAAAATCAAGAGAAAAAGAGAAGAATCCAACAAAGCATGGAAAGTCACAAGAAATATTGAAATCTATAGGTAGAGATGGTGTTTGCTAGTTTTGTGGAAAGCAAGGTCATATAAAAAAGAACTGGTAGTCTTACAAGAAATCTATAAACAACCAAAGGAAGTTTAAGCAAATGTAGCATACCAAGAAGATGTGGGTGTTCTTATTTTAACCAAAGAAGAAATTTCAACTAATGTTTGGGTGATTGATTCATGCTCATTGTTTCATGTAACTTCCTGCAAGGAGTATTTCAAAAATCTACAAATTGGTGACTTCAGTAAGGTTTTTCTTGGTAATAGTGATTCTTGTGATATTATTGGAAAATGGAATATTTCATTAAAACTAAAAATAAATATAGTTGGTTGTTACATGATGTTAGATATTTTCCTCATCTCAAACAAAATGAAATCTCAGCTCGACAATTGGGTTCTGAAGGTTATGAAATTAGTTTTGAATCAAATAGATGTAATTTTAAGAAGGGGGCCTTGGTAATTACAAGGGGTGGCAAATCAGGCAGCCTGTATGTAATAGAGCGTCATGCTAAAGTGGCAGTTGTTCATCCTACTTTAGATTCATCATTGTGTGAATTATGGACTGTCTAGAATTTTTTTTTAGATCAATTAGATGCTAAAATTGATATGTTATTAATGATTTTCTTAGTATGCTTGACAGTGAAATTTTTGGGGATTAGTTAGATGATAATGAGCAAGTTGATGCCAAAGAACCTGGGGTAGATGAAATGCATGGTGATTCTCATTTTGGGAAGAGTGCAGGTTGTGATTAATATATTGGACTAGAATATAAAATATTTAACTTTGAGTGGGATATGTGTAAGGAGGATCAAAACATATGTACCCAGATTCTAGAAGCTTATGTGTGGGACCTAGAATCAACTAGTTTAGAGGGGGTAAATTCTTCATCACCAAACATGGTTTGGAATTTTAATTCTACTTTGAACCATTGTGACAGTGTGGATGGATCCAATACATATAACAATCAGATAGTGCCTAGCCTCACATCACCTGGATTTGTGTGGAAGCTTGTGACTCTGCTATTTTTTGTAGTTAGCGACGAATTTGGCCTTCTTTTAAGCATTTTTTGGTTTTTCATGTGGGTGATAGGAGGTGTCCTTTCGCATTCATTGAATGCCATTGGATGGAGTCAAGCAAATGCTTTGATGAAGATTGTACCAAGGGAGAAGTTTGAGTTCTGTCAAGCTTCTGTTAGCATTATCTGAATGTGACATTGAGACTGGAGTAGGGGAAAATCTTTGAGCAGCTTCTTTGCAGCAATAGTTGGACTTCAAGTGGGATATTGTTGGAAAGTGAAGCCCAACTATTACAACCACCTCATTGATTTCTCTACCAACTCTGTAGTTACTCTGCCACCATTTCCACCTCTTATTTATTAAACATTTTTTCCTTTTGAGGTATATTTTCATTGCTATGTCTGGTAGTGTACATGTTGGCTATTATTAGATATTGAGGGAGTGGAGTGTATCTTCTATAGGTTGAATTATTGCATAGAAAATTGGTAACTCTTGAGAAAAGAGACAATTTCATGCTTAATTTGGACTTACTTTTGAGTACCCCTACATTATTCATTCTTCAAAATAACATTTATAGGCCCCTAAGACCCATTATATTTGATCTAGAGGCCCGTTTTACTTGAAAAAACATCTAAATCCTAACAAACAACACTTAATTCACTCATATCCCAAAAACCCCCTCCAAAAAAAACTAGTGGAACCCATTCACCACCTTGGGTGAATGAGTCCCCTCTAGTGGGACCCATTCGCCAAGGGTGGCGAATGACTCCCTTTTGGGGAAAATTTCAAATTTGAGCAAGAATTTCACCAATTTAACTTAATTTTTTAATGGATGTCTGCCTCTTAGGTCTAAATAATGGGAAAATTAGGTGTTGATTCCTATAAATACACTTTTTAGGTCATTTTTCTCATCTCTTAGCCATTTTCACAAAGAAAAATCAAAAGTCAAGTATCAAGAGTCTTCCACAATAATTTTCATTAGCATTTTTTATCGTAAAGTTGAAGCTTTAGGGCAGCAAACTAGGGTTTGTGAAGGTCTTCAAGCTCACTTCTTGTTCAAGATTAAACATTGAAAAGAGTTGATGATGGATGCCTATGGTGAATCATGGAGAAATATAGGTTGAGGAGATGCAACTAGCCATCAAATCACACCTAATTACTTTTTTTCAAAGTGATTCCATCTTCCATTTTCTCTCTATCTTTAGATTAAGGTTTGCATTACATTTTCATGTCATTTGCATCCATTTGATATGTTGTGGGGTTTATATGGCTAAAGTCTTGCATCATTCAAATCACATTTTTTCATATTATTCTAGCACATTAAAATAGGGTTTTATCATATGTCATATTTTCTTTGTCTTTGACACACTTAAGGCTAGGGTTTAATGCAAATTTTTATCCATTCAAGGTTTTATTACCCAATTAGGGGTTTGACCATAGAAAACCCCCCATTAGACAAAAAATTATAAGTTGTTTTGTAGGTATTTTTCAAGATTAAGATCCAGGTTTTTGTAAAAAAATATTGTGCAAGTGACAAGGTACAGATATGGGATTGAATTTGTATAAAACTAAAAAAGGACCAATTCACCATGGATGGCGAATGGGTCCCACTAGAGGTACCTATCAGAGTTAAATGTAGATTCCATTACCCATTTATCAGAAACCGATTACTAGGCAGAAAACCCTAACCTGGGACTGATTCGTCCACGGTCGTGAATAAGTCCCAATTAGCCCAAAAGTTAACTTTTCTAGATTTTTCAGAGTGGTTTCTATTCTTCATCCATTTTACAGGTGCACACATTCTAAGTTACAACTTTCTATTTAGTTCTATTTGCATTTTTATTCATCTTTTTAAACCTTTTGAAAACACAATACTCATGTCATTTCTAAAACATTTTATAAGGGTGTTTTCATTCTCTTTGAGAATCAATGAAATAATCACATTGATCATGAATACAAAGATAAGTTTATCCTTAATTGGTTAGGACCATACATAATTGATACCAATTATGGTTTTTGTGCTTACATATTAACAGAGCTCGACGGAACACCCCTTAATGAACCTATTAATGTCACACATTTGTGTTGGTATTACCCCTAATCTCTTTGAATAGTATGATTAATAAATCAGTGTTGCCTAAAGCTATTTGGTTACATTCTAAATAACTTTCTCATTGCTTCATTCTTGACAACTGATCATGTGTTTATCTTGAACACTAGGGTAATTATTTAATTCATTTTTATAATTACTTTAGGCTTCATACTATTCACTCTCATGTTATGTTAAGATTCGATCCTTATATGAATTATAGGTGAATCTAATTTAACATACACTCTTTAAAGCAACAATGTTGTATCTAAAGTGAAACTAAAATATGTTTTACATTAGATCACATCACTCATGTTAAATCATGTAAACATTAATTAAATAATTTTACAAGAAGTTATTTCACTAGTACACAAACAATAATATATGACTAAATAAACTACTAAAAATTGCATATAAATGACTAACTTCAGTCATGTGACTATTAGTGGTTAATTTGTAGTCATTTATAACACCACTAAATTTATGACTAAAAAATTTTAGTCATTTATTTAGTGATTGATTTTAGTCATTAATTTGGTCATTGATTTGGTCATTGATTTAGTCATTTATTTAGTCATTTATTTAGTCATTAATTTTAGTCACTAATTTTAGTCACATGACTATTTTAGCGGTTTATTTGTAGTCATTATAGCACCACCAAATTTATGACTAAACTAATTTAGTCATTTATTTAGTCATTGATTGGTCATTGATTTAGTCGTTAATTTAGTCATTTATTTAGTCATGGTAGTGATTTGTTTAGTCATATATTTAGTCATTAATTTAGTCATTACTTTAGTCATATATTTAGTCATTACTTTAGTCATATTTAGTCATTAATTTAGTCATTGATTTAGTCATATATTTAGTCATCAATTTAGTCATTTAGTCATATATTTAGTCATTAATTTAGTCATATATTTAGTAATTTTTATTTATTGGTTTCCATTACTAAAAAAAGATTACTTATCAACTATCTAAAATATTTGCACAATAAAACAACAATGAGAAGGTAAAAATAACCTATTTTATTAATCAAAAAGATATTACATTCAAATGTGTAAGCTTGAAAATGAAGTTACAATATTTGTCCCAACATAAAAGAACTTGAAAATATTACAATACATTATTGAGAGAGAAACTAACTAGCTGAAATCTGCTCCAAAACCTTTCGTTTTTGTTGTTCAACAGCTTACAAAAGAATAGGAACATGATTGTTATTTTATATCATAACCTATAGTCCCTTACCCTTGTAATGCATAAGTACATGATACATCTTTGCAAAGGAAATTTCATTCTATGATTGTGATAAAGCTCCAATCATCTATAGGTTGCCCTCATTCAAACTAAACATGCACAAAGATATTCAAACTCTCTTGCCTGCTGTAGCTCTTTATGGAAACTCTTCCACCACCTCTACTAGCCCATCCCTTACCTCCAAAAGCACTTATCATACCCATTCCATTCCTACACAAGGAAAAAAAGAGTCCCTTAATGCTACAATCAATAAAATCAATCTAAATGTAAGCAAAGAAAGTGCATCCATGGTTAGTGTAAACAATAACCTTAAATTTGAAATAATTCAATCAATCTATACTAAAGTACCAAAGCATTAAGGAGATTTTAGATTTTCTACCATGTTTGTATCCTATAAGGATTAATGACTTACTTCAAAATGACTTCCATGGGTCATTATCAGTTAAAATTGCTTGCATTTGTTAAATATCTATCACGAACATAACATCTTAAAAGAATATTTCCTTGATATTAAAACAAAAGTGATCAAGATATCAACTGTAGTAAAGAAACTACCATCAATCTAAGCCAACATAAATATAAGAAGTGTTGTTTACAGCCAAACAATAACATTAGCTATTGCTATGTAAGAAAAATATAACAAAATATGCCAAGAGATTCTAGATCAATATCAATGATTATTTTATTCATTAGTAGTAGTGCTTGTACACAAAATACAGACTAGGAAACATCTATCAAGATTGGACTACTTTCCCAGACTAGGAAAAACATATATAAAATGCCTGACAGTTGTCAAATATAACACAACCATTAACAATTACCTGAAGCCAAATCATAGCAACTACCCATAATTCAACAAGGAATTAGGATAAAGTTAGTTTATAAAAAAAATACAAAAACTTAACAAGTTAATTTATACGAACTACATCCTCCGTCATTCCTCATTCAAACCTTCTTTGCAATGCTAGCATCTTCAGCATATGCATCTTGAATTTTTTCAGCAAGCCTATGAAGAAATATATTTGAAGCTCCTCCTATAGCCACAATAAATGGACCAATAGCTAGAGTTACAAGGTCAACTTTCCAACTATTTATGAATCCCACAAAAAGACCTCCAAAAAATGTTGCCATGTTATGGACATAATTTCCCACCTGGTTCATCAACTGAGTTATGTGCATCCCTAAGGAAAGTTGTGAATTTTTTAGTACACAAAGCAATTGGGACAAGCTTAGTTTGATATATCACTGGGAAATGGGGATAGGATCAATATAATAAATAATGTGATAAGCTTAGTCTGATACACAATTGTAATGGGGACAAACTCTACATGAAGGTTGTGATTGGAGATGAGTCTTGGTTTTATTTAAGTATTTTAAGCACTTTGGCATTTTACAAAATTTTAACCAATGTCTTTCATCTTTAATATTTTAAAGAATCCATAACCTGTAACTCTTTTCAAAACCATTTTCATGGTAAATGAATTAAGCTATGTTTCAATATAGGATTATACCCATCAAGTTATAGACAAAGATATAATGCTAGCCATTTAGCCAAAAAGATAACCATACTGGACAAAGTCACAACATCTCTGGTCAACAATAATCCTAGATTTGACACGCTATCAAGACAAAACATCTAATACCAAGATAAAGAACCTAATATCAAAATCATGGGGATCTAAAGTTGATCACAAATTCTATCTCAATTGAGTTAGTAGCATATATAAATAAATTGAAATTTTTTCCTTATTGTTGCATTTATACAGGTTAAAAGGAAAATGAAACAAAGTACCTTAAGAGCTCTCCTAGAAAGTAGTAGGAGTCCCGTGTTGTAGAGTATGAAATATGCAAATTGAAAAGCCCACTTTCTACCATGAATCTGAAAACCATCACAACTGGAAAAAAAGATTGAAATTTTCATTGTAAAACAAAAAATATAAACAATAGCTATGATAACAACTATCTACTCATATATCTATCTATAAAAAGTAAGGCCAAATGGCATGATTTACTATTATTAACTGTGTTTTGAGGTAAATATACATAAATATTGTTATAGAACCATCAATGCATAGGTTGTGGATCATATATGAATATAGGATTTCATCATTTCTTTAGAGGCATTCATGACACTCACATAAATGACCTTCAAGGGTTTTAAGACCATATAATAAGGAGCACTACAAATCTTGCCAAACATATTTTTACTCCAATAGTCAACTTTGTCATAATAGGGCAGTAGACGAAATGGACTCAACACTTTTAATTTCATCAAATCCTGACTTTGAAGAAGGTTCGCAACACTTCTTAATATCAACTCCAAAGATTTGCACTGATAGTGGTCACTAGATTCTACAAATAAGCATTGAAAACCCTTACTTAACCTTCTTCCCTAATGTCAAGCATGTGACTTGTCTTATAGGTGTAATTGATTACAACATTGTAGGTTACTTGAATATGATTAGATCTTCCAAAGATAGGACTAAAAACACCCCTAGAGGGGTCCAGGGGCAGTGCCCCTCATAGCGGTCTAGGAGTAGCGCCCCTAGCGGGGTCGAGGGGCAGTGCCCCCACCGCTAGCACCAATTTAAGGCTTCAGAAACCATACAAAAAATCCATGGTGTACCTCATTTTCATGATTTTTTGAGTGGTAAAAAATTTGTGGGACATTGTGTTATCTTTCGCCAATATGTTCTATTGTTGTTGATATGCTTTCATCGGCCTATTGGTGGAGCTACGAGGGGAGTTACCCTAATGTAGTAATGTTAATCCGATAGGTTATTAGCCTAACATTGCTACATCAAGGGAACTCCCCTCATAGGTCAATCGATAGGCCGATGAAAGCATGTCGATATGCTTTCATTGGCCTATCGGTGGAGCTATGAGGGGAGTTCCCCCAATTTAGTAATGTTAGGCCGATAGTGTCACTATCGGGCTAACATTACTACATCGGGGGAACTCCCCTCATAGTATCATTGATAGGTTGATGAAAGCATGACGATATGCTTTCATCAGCTTATCGGTGGAGCTATGAGGGGAGTTCCCACAATGTAGTAATGTTAGGCCGATAGTGACACTGTCAGCCTAACATTACTACATCGGGGGAACTCCCCTCATAGCTCCACTGATAGACCAATGAAAGCATATCAGTTTCAGAAAATAAAGAACCTGTACGAGTTCATACACAGTAATAAAAGTGCAAAAACACAAAAAAAATGTCAAAACTATTTGGATTTTATTGAAATTCACTTCAAAATGGAATCAACCAACCTTCATTCAAGCCTCTTGAGGACTTTAAATACACTTGAAAACTCAAAAGTACCCCTCAAATGACCATAACCACCTTTTGAACTTCAAAGACTCTTCATATCCCCTCAAAGTGCATTTTAGCAAAATTACATTGTCAACTTTACACCTTAATGCAAGTTTTACATCTTTGAACTATAGATGTGATAGGTTGTCAATGGAATCAGGAAGGTTATTTAAACCTCTATAGTCTTCTATGTCTGAGTGCTACAACTATGATAGGTTTCCAATGGAATTAGGAAGGTTATTTAAACCTCTATATTCTTCTATGTTCAAGTGTTGCAGTTGTGACAGGTTTCCAATGGAATCAGGAAGGTTATTTAAACCTTTACATTCTTCTATGTTCAAGTGTTGTGGCTATGATAGGTTGCCAATGGAATTAGGAAGGTTATTTAAACCTCTACATTCTTATATGGTCAAGTGTTGTAGTTGTGACAGGTTGCCAATAGAATCAGGGGGGTTATTTAAACTTTTACACATTTCTATGTTCATTTGCTACAACTGTGACAAGTTGCCAATGGAATGAGGGAGGTTATTTAAATCTATACATCCTACCATGTTCAAGTGTTGTAGTTGTCACAAGTTTCCAATGGAATCAAGAGGGTTATTTAAATGTTCACACCCATCTATGTTGAAGATTGCAGCTATGATAGGTTGCCAATGGAATCAGGAAGGCTATTTAAACCTCTACATTCTTCTATGTTCAACTATTGTAGCTGTGATAGGTTGCCAATAGAATCAAGGGATTTATTTAAACTTTTACACATTTCTATGTTCAAGTGCTACAACTATGACAGATTGCCAATGGAATGCAGGAGGTTATTTAAATCTATACACCCTACCATGTTCAAGTGTTGTAGTTGTGACAGGTTGCCAATGGAATTAGTAAGGTTATTTAAATGTTTACACCCTTCTATGTTCAAGGTTACAGCTATGAGAGTTTTCCAATAGAATCAAAGAGGTTATTTAAACATTTACACCCTTCTATGCTCAAGTACTGCAACTGTGACAACTTGCCAATGGATTCAGGGAGCTTATTTAGACCTCCACACTCTATTATATTCAAGTGTTGTAGTTGTGATAGGTTGTCAATGGAATCAATTTCAGATTGTGTTCCAGGTGCCAAATTGGGAGCCTTGGAATAGGGTATAGACATCCATGAAAGCATAAAGGATAGAGGAATTTTGTCAGATATTGTAGTTGCAACTACTCTTGTAGACATGTATGCTAAATGTGGGATCATAGACAAGGAATTTGAAGTGTTCAAAAAAATGCCTCAAAGAAATGTGGTCTCATGGACTGCAATAATTGTAGGATATACACAAAACAGATCTGTTGAAAAGGATTTAGAAACTTTCAAGCAAATGCAGTTTGCAGGTTTAAAGTCAGACTCTGCAATCTTTTCCAACATCCTCTCTGCCTATTCCAAAATGGAAGCTTTGGAATACAATATGGACATCCATCAAAGCATAATAGAAGGGGGATTTTTTTCTGATATAATAGTTGGAAATGCTTTTCTTGACATGTATACAAAATGTGGAAGCATAGAGAAAGCATGTGAAGTTTTTGACAGAATGCCTCGAAGAGATGTCATCTCTTGGACTACAATTATTGTTGGATATGGACAAAATGGATTTGTTGAAAATGCTTTAGAAAATTTCAAGCAAATGCAATTTGCAGGTATAAATTCAAATTCCACAACCTTTTCTAGCATCTTTCTTAGTTGTGCCATAATGGGGGCTTTGGAACAGGGTATCAACATCCATCAAACCATAAAGAATAGAGGAAATTTGTCAGATGTTGTAGTTGCAATTGCCATAGTAGACATGTATGCAAAATGTGGAAGCATAGACAAGGAATGTGAACTGTTTGACATAATGCCTGAAAGAGATACCATCTCATGGAATATGATAATTGCGGGATATGCGCAAAATGGATTTGTTGAAAAGTGATGCAAAGTGGTAGGGGAAGCAACTTCTTGACACAACACTTTGACACACTTATTCAACTATACCCTTCAATAAGGTAATCTAATCACACAACTTGACCTTTACATCCAGACATTCCAACAGGACCTGGTGATGCATTGAATACTCTCAACATGACAAAACATGACTACACAACCAGACTTTGTGCTCAAAACCCTCCATTCATCCATCACTTCCTTACTAGCCTAGGCATCCTTGTAACATCAATCAATAGGATAGTCATGATAAAAAATTATTAAAGGAAATAACCAAACAAGGAAACTTGGTTTCAGACATCTCATATAGACCCTTATAGTTTGTCAAATGCATAGGATCAAACTCCAAAAGTAGATTCAAAATACTAATTTTCAATCCTAAAAAAAGCTTAGTTAGGCCTGTGTAAAGAAGGAATCCAACTACCAAGGCACACCCCAACACCCCTAATTACTTCAATTGAATCCAATAGGTTTCCCAAGACCCATTTCACGTATTTCATCCATTACTATGGCTCAAAACCTCGGAAAAACAAAAGAAATGCTTTCAAAACATTATTTTTTAGACTGTCACATACAAAAACCAGACCTAGGGCATCAGATAATTCTCACAAACCTCCATGTTTCCTCCTGAGACTAGTTGTATCATGTATAGGACCCCTAAATCCACCTTTCCACCAAAAATGAAAAATTTTCCACAGTGGAATGGTGAATTATCAACATATTTGTAACCAAACCCTTGTTTTGTACGATTTCAGACCCACTTTTAGAGAAATTGGTGTAACTATCTCGATTATTAATGAAATTAACTAATATCACCACCAAAAGAAATTAGATTCACCCCTCTAAAAAAAGGGAATATTTGGATGTTGTACAATAATTTTGGAGACCGTGCCATGCACGGGAACAATGAAAAATGCTGGAAAATATCAGAAAAAATAGTGTTTATTTGCTTCAAATCTCCAAAAATGCCAACATCAAACTTGCCTCAGCCCAATGGAGGATTTTTTAACTTTTCACCACCTTCCCCAATGGCCCTCAACTATTTTTTAAAAAAGGAACCATTGGTTAATGATAATTACATCATAATGTGGAGATTACAACAAATTACAACATGACAATTTTGCATTTTGGAGCAACTTTTCAATCCTAAAAACTTATGACTTCTAAATCACTCTAATGTCTTCAAAATAGCCTTATTACATGTTCAAAACTCTGATGTTCCACATTTACATACAAATTCAAGTTTTTTTTCCTTCCGAAGGCTACATGACAACATTTGAAGCAAGGTTGCATTTTTGCACATTTTAATCAAAAAACCCAAAGACTTACCCTTGATCATACTCAATGGTCTTAATGGACCTTATGTAAGAAAAAAATACTCAAAAGACTCATAGTCATCCTACTAAACACCTATTTCCATCAAATGATTAAAAATGGAGGATGAGGTGTAGGTGCTCCTACACCAAAAAGGCTTCAGAAACTTTCAAGGAAATGCAATTAGCAGGTCTGAAGCTAAATGCCACAACCTATTCCAACATCCTCCCTACCTGTGCCAAAATAGGAGCTTTGGATCAGGGTATGAACATCCATCAGAGCATAATAGATGGGGGATTTTTGTCAGATACTATGGTTGGAGTTTGAAGAAGCAGTTTTGGTAAAGGTTGTAAGAGAGTTCCTGGAGCATGAGAAAACTTGTTGGAAGGTGTTTGAAGCATTGGTAAGAGTGCTAGGAGTCTGGAGTAATATTTTCAACAAACCCCCATGAAATTTGTCTACAAATATAATTGTTCTATGGTTTGTAGAGGAAGGAGTGGGAAGAGCCATTTCAAAAACATCGAAAGCTATATTTGATTCATGAATTCATATAAGATGTCCCTTAATTAAATATGATTTCTTAGTTTCCAAACACATTTAAGAAAAAAAACTGTAAATATTGGTTGGAAACTATGTGTTACTCAAAAAGGCATAACCTCAATTTTCTCTTATTAGGAAACCAGTTTGTAGTAGAAATTCCATGCACCAAGGCTATATGGATGTTGTTGAATAATGTAGCATGCACAGTCATATCCATTTTTTGGGTCTATTGTAGTGTATGCAACCTCTGCATGCACCACAACAAAAGAACATATTAACTTGAAATCATAGATATTCAATTGATTTGGGTAAAAATGTAATTATGTCAAATCAATGGCATCATATGAATTTAAAATTTGTACTTAAAACCTCAAATTTACATTCCAAGTAAACCTAAAGTACCCTAAGATTGAATGGATATTGTCAAGACAAAATTACAATCTTACGTCCACCCAATGAACGAAGTTCATCTTGCTTTTCTTGAAAAAAATGGTTGTGGCCCGATTTCAAGCTATGATTTATGATTTCCAATGCTTCCCAATATCTCTTTAATAATGAAAATTCCTTGCATATCTGTAGGAAATAATAGTAGAAAGGTTATGACTAGATTCTTCTTGGAATTTTTTTTTGAAAGATGGTCCCAAAAATATAGCCAATGTTGCAGCTACTCACAATACATAAAATGTTAGGTCTTCTTGTCTCTTACAATGAGCATCCAATGTCATTATACTCATTCTTGATGACCTTGTTTCTTTTAAGGTGAAGAAACACTTTTCAGGTTCATTCAAATTTAAATTCTCAAAGATACAATGGGGTGGGTTCCTTTTTGAAAACTAAAAATTATTTGTCAATTTATATTTGTAAATCAAGCAAGCACTGAAATGTACCCTAATTTTTTAAAAGTAGATGCTACTTCTTATTTAATTATTGATATGTTTGCTTTTGCATCACAATGTAGTGATAATAAGGTATAAATGCAATAGAGAATGAAAAATATTCATGATACTGTAGTATCATTTTACAAAAATACATAATGTGGATTACTATCTATGATCATGGACTACAACAATCTTGCACTTAGTTCTTGTCATCCATAGAAAGGATCAATAAAAAAAATTGCTCTATATTCACCAGTAGTATATCGATAGACTTTCCTATAATGACAAGTAAGGTGATGGAAAAGGAAAACAAATGCATGACTACATACCTCAATAATCAATTGATAATGTTCCTCATCCTTGAGAAGGTTTGGTAAGGGAGGCTCTTTTATCACAAGTTCATGTCATATCATTATTTTTTAGTGCCACTTAATATCAACAAACACAATATCAGAAAAAAACAATACATTATAACTAGCACTACTTAGTAAATATCATGTATGATTCTATTTCAGGATATTCATCCATTAAGCTTGAAAAAAATTCCAACATACTGTCGATAAAATAATTCATATTGGAAGTTCTTCATCATCTAAATCACTCTGCCATTCTAGGCTTGTAGCCAAGGTAGCAACATTCTTCTCTTCTTTTCTAGAAGCCAATTTTGCAAGTCTTCTTCTCGCTCTTAGAGCTTTGTTCCTATAAAAAAGAAATACACTGAAGGAAATGCTCAATATGTAAATGATTTGCAAGAATTAAAAAATAGAAACCCTAGATCCTCATGAAATTGAATTGACTTAAAGAATCCAATTGCAATCATATTGAAGCCAAAATGCTTAGGACTTAATTTGATATGGTATTAAAAATTAATAAAACTAAGAGTGAATTCCAAGGTTGATTAGTACAATTATTTTCCATATTGTAAATACTTATCATTTAAAGGTAAATTAATAAAAAAATACAAATATAGTATTTGATATTAAATACTTCAAATCAACTAAATGATTTTAAACACAACATTTATATATATTTCATCTCCCTTTAAACAATTGGAATTCGGAAGAAAATGCCTTGTGATTTTGAAATCCAGCCCTTGCAATGATTGAATCAATGGTAGGAAAGCTCATTTTCAAGGAGCAACTCAACATTAGTCTCCTTGAATCTACTTTTCAAAGTCTAAACACTCCATCTCACATTTGAAAATGGACATAAATATAACAACCTTAACTGAAATGAAGCTTTTCTACTCCTAAAGCAATATCTTGAAAAACAACTACTTTTTATGTACAACAAAAGAAATAGATGAACCTCCCATCCACCCTATCATCCTCATCACATTCATATGAAATAGGTTCAAGAGATAGTGAGTATCATGTCAAGAAATGATCACAATGATCAAATGAAAGGGGTTGAGAGGTAGAGTTTCAAAGCTGCATTGGACACTTCAAGTCAAGAGGATAGTTGGTGACTATTAAATGATTTACAACCATCAATATATTTGTTGTATATAATTTCCCAAAATTCAAAATTTGAATGTAATAAAACTAACCATAATTACAAAAGATCTGACACCAAAATGTAGTACAAAATGAATTGTTTCATAGAATGTCTCAAAGAGATGTCATCTCATGGAATGAAATGATATGATTGCAGAATGTACACAAAATGGATTTTAAAAAGAAGCTCTCAAAATATTTGAATTAATCAAGCACTTTGGAACACCGAAATTGTAAGCTTTGCATCTATTCTAGATGCATTTAGTCATGCAGGTTTAGTGGATAAGAGTTGCACACACTTCACACATCAGTAACCCTTATTGCATTACATATATAGTTGATCATTAGGTGTGCATGGTTGATCTTTGTGCCTGTGTTAGCTATCATGAGGATTCCCTAAACATTATTACTAAGATTCCAATTAAACCTTTGGTTCCCATGTGATGTAGAGCACGAGGACTCACAATTCAACTCATAGGGAAAATATTTCACAATAATGGGTTTCAACTTATTCATCCATCCTCAAAGGAACTTTCTTGATGATTTCCTTGGTTTCAAGATACCAAAATAGAGATAAGGCCAAAAATAACTTGTAGAATAAACAAAATTCTCTTAACATCACCAATATGACTGGTTCAATCCCAAAAACTAGCCAATAGAACTCAAATATCAAAACTTTTACAAGTTGTCTATCCAAAGCAACAATTAGGCCTACAATATTCACCCAATATTAACACATAACAATCTCAATGTTCTCTAAATAGATTCATAGGCATACAATACATTTCAAAGTAACTCCTTTCAATAAGTTAAAATGGCCATTTAAGGTAGAGAACTTTAAATATGCAAAAATTGTCCTGAATAACAAATAGGTCTAGCTAGGCGAAATCAAAGAGAAAACTTACATTTCCAAGCTCATCCCTACTTCCTAAATCCTTATACATCTAGAAATATACCTACACAAACAAAATATACCTCCTCCCATTCTTTATTCAATTCATTTCGCCAAGCACCCAGTCTAAACTTGCAATTTGGACTCCAATATGGGACTACAACAACACAGTCAAGAAAAATCAACAAAAAAATTGAAAAAAAAACCATTAGAGCCCTCAAATAATTTCATGGATCCATTCAAAATATTACTAAGCACCATTAGGAGAAATATCTTCCTTTAAAAACTCCAAACACACAAATAAAATTCTTAAAATCACCATAAATACTGGTTTTACTAGTCTATAGCACTTTTTTCAGACTTAGGGCCTTACAAAACCCATTCAAAACCTAAATCTTGTTCTCTAAAATTTTGAAATCATCAAAATTCCATATCATATTACCTTATAATGAATTTTAAGAACATTTCATTTGCTAAAATGAAAGAAACTTCATTTTGAATGCTCTCGGGTACCCTACATCAGGGTTTCTACCCATTTTCACTAAAATTACAATATCTTAGTCAAATATTCATAAAAATGAATGAAATAAAAACTAAAGTGATGTAGACTCATAGGACTAATAAATAATATGACATTCCCTTGAAAAATATTGAATTTTTCAGCTGTACAATACTCAACAACACAGATTTTTAGTTAAAAACATAGAATTTCACATGAAGAATAGAGGTTTCTCTCATTTATATCTATTATTTACATTCCTCCTTTCTACCTCGAGATCTAGGAGGAATATTTATGGTCTTAAAAAACCATAACCAACTTCAACTAATTGACTCCAAACACCATCTAACTTCCATGACTCTTAAACTTCCCAATTATGACACTTTTACAACTTTTACTTAACATTATTTGTCCATATTTGCATTTTTGAACAAATTGACTTAGGAACACACACTAATCACTTATACACCTTCAATATGACCATATAAGACTAATTATACTAAAAAATATTCAACCCATTACATTTTTTCCCAAAATGCCACCAAGGGCTAAAATTCTTGCTTTTGACAACAAATGATAATATTGACACCAAAAATACCCCTTGACCTATATAAAAACCTAATAGATGATATAAAAACATTTAAATGGTCTTGAGGGACCTTAATGAATGACATCTAAACCTTCATAAAATATTTATTTACAAATGAGCCTCATGGAGGTTTGAAAGAAAATAGGTTCTCATGCACCACTGTGGATCATATATGAATATAGGATGGGTATTCTAGAAACACTAATTTTTTAGTTGCATCCTAAAAAATTTGCAACTTATGTTCTCTAAAACATCTGTGAAAAAATAGGCAGGTGTGGTGAGGTTCAAATAGTAAGGAAATTGATGAAAGATAGAGGAATTAAAAAGATACCTGCATGTAGTTGGATTGAAAGCCATAAAATGGTATATGCTTTTTTGTGTAGGACATATCACATCCACAAAAATGGGAGAGATATGAAAAATTGGAGAAATTGGCTTTGCAAATGAAGGCAATAGGTATTTCCAGATTCAAGACTTTTACTTAATGTTGTGGAATAGAAGAAAAAAGAATCATTTATCTGCCACCATAGAGAAAAGTTAGCAATTATATTTGGTTTGCTAAACATGGCACATGGTACAATTATTAGAGTTGTTAAGAATCTTTGATTATGTTTTTATTTTCACACTGCATCTAAATTCATCTCCAAGATTGTTCAAACAGAAATTGTTCTGAGAGATGTGAACCATTTCCATCATTTTAAACAGGGACAATGTTCTTGTGGAGAATATTGGTGGTACTAAATGAAACAATATGAAAAATAGGCTTGCACTATAATAATGTGTACTACATCAGATATAATAATGAAGGGACATCCATTAAATCATAACAGTAGGGTTTTTTTTGTCATATGTTGTAGTTACAAGTTCCCTACTATCTACATACATGAAAATGTGGAAGCATAGTCAAGGAAAGAGAACTGTTTCCAAAAATTCCTCAAAGAAATGTGATATCGTGGTGTAGTTTATTTTAGGCTTTCCATGGTGTAGTTTATTTTATCCATATAGATCGAAATCACTCTCTAAATCTTATCTCATCTTGTTGTGATTGTATTTAATTATTTTTCTTTTACCAAAGCCTTTTTGACAATGGATAGGGTAAATGTGTTTTTATTTGTGTCATTAAATGTTACATTGCTTTTTTATACTTATGGGATCTAACACTTTACATATACAAGACTTTTTTCCATAGAAGATTAGCACAGTAGAAGCTCTATCACAAAAGGCTTCAACAAAAAATTGAGCATGTTGTTATTATCAAAGCATTAGAGCTTTGTATTGGTAATATATTTTTGTAGGAATGCAGTTAAGGAATATACATTTATATTCTAAAAGTAACTTTCTCAAGAATTAAAATTAGGAACTATAACTTACAATACCATTTGTATAGTATTTATGTAATTCATGCAAATATTGGCTATGCATTCTACTTCTTGAAATTCCTTTTCAAGTTGTTAAGAAAGCTAAGAGTTATTTTAGCTTGCAATGGCAGAAACACAAATGCGTAATATAATTTTTTTCTCCTTGATGTCTGAGGGTAAACACTAGGAAGATGTTACTTAATTATGTGTAAAACATGGTAATATTCTTATTTCATCATCAGTTATGTTTCTCTTTTTTTTTGTCTGTGTATGAGGAAATATAATAATTCTTCATTAACTGGATAATGAGAAATTACTGTAATTATTTTTCTCAAATGATATTGAAAGGGCCATAAATAAGTTTGAGATTATTATACTCCATTTATTTTTAGCAAACCAAGCAATACTGTGATTCTTCTCACTTGTAATGGTGACAATGGAGTGATAAAGATTACCTTTTAACTTGTTTGATAGGTAACCTAATTTTTTGGAATTGTATGACTGATTTTTAATATATATAACTTCCTTTGCTTGGTTAAGTGTGAGTTTTATTAGGGCCCAATCCCTTTGAAAAAAATTATAAATAAAATCACATGGGTGCACAAACATACCATCACCTAAATGAAACCAGATATTATCAGTAATGAAGCCATCCAACAACCACCAAAAGGAGAGACCAGCAAAAAGAACTTCCCACAAACAAACAAAAAACCATACTAAGATTTGGATCAGACACAAAATTTGGGTTGAGTATAAACCTAGGCTCCAAAAATGATTGACCTTTAGCTATTACTAGAGATAGAGGTGGGAGGGTGAAGGTACTCAATATTTCCAGCATCCCATCCCTCAAAATAACCCTTAGATTTCAACATATAAAGCTAGGTCTTAACAAAATAGGGTCATATCCAAATGCTTCAACATTGACTTGGAAACCTGATTCTAGCAATCTCTTTAGTTTGTTGGAAGAGAATGGGGAAAAATCCCAAGTTAGAGGGCTTAAATCACAATTTCACCCCTAAATGAATACTCTCATTACTTTGGCACAAGGACACTCCAGGCTATTCCTACATCACTGTAAAGGGAAAAGCAATAAACCCTAGACATGGTGTGGTGGTGCAGTGGAAGGATAAGACAAAATTTCATTGCATATCACAAACTATTTAAGGATTATTTTGAAATTAAAAGAGTTAAAATAAAATGAAATGGCTAAATACCTATCAAATTACAATGATCTTGGTGATTTTTTCATATCTATTGGGACCTTGAATACAATCAAAATTATCATAAATAGTCGAAACCATGGCCTTTGTCACTCCGTCCTACACTTGCTTGTACACCAGCTCTTACAAATTTGAAACACTTGCTGTAAATTGGTAATATTATTTGATTTCCCACCAAAATTTCCCTCTTTCTTGCAAGTTTCCCTCTACTTTATCACTTGCTCAACTTCACGTGGATTTGATGAAGAGGGCCATTAAAGAATAAAAATTCCTTTTTATTCATTAACTTTTTAAGTTCACCCAATTTTAGCCTCCTGTAGGAATTAAACTAGCACAATTATTTTATCAAATTTCTTTTTGCTTGTAACATGAATATTAGGCCGATGCATTTTCCATTATTGAAATAAACAACTTATTAGATGCTTTAATTGGGCCTCATCATTTCTTATTTGTCAAATATTTTTTATATAATACAAAAAAATAATATATAAATATAATACAAAATATAATTAGTATGTTATATATATTTAAATAATACTAATACAAATTAAATTATATATAATATAATTAAATTTATTATTATATTTAATAATATATATAGGTTATATTATTATTATATACTGTATTCTTATAAAATTATTATAATTAATATATTTTTATATAAAACAAATTAAATTAATATAAAAAAATTTGATAGTTTAATTGATCTTTGGAGAGATTAGGAAAAAGAAAGAGATATAGAGGGGGAGACAATTCTATATAGAGAGAGGAATATATACTAACACTTGCACCTAAAGGAGGTTCAAGGATTGCGTCGATAGAAAACTATATGTATGTTAATATATTAGAGAGAATGTGTTGAAGTTAGGGCTCCCCAACATGCTTCCTCTCTAACCCCATCATGGTGGATTGTGGGATCAAATGTAAAAAAAAAAATGAAATATGTGAAGGCCTTAAGACTGCACTGAGAGGCAATGCCTTCCACACAATAGGTATTTTTGGTGCACCAAGCAACCTAGGTAGCCAAATAGCCCACTTAGGTAGGGGTCCCATGAGGAGGGATTAATTAGCTATATGGATTATGATCAAATTCGAAAGAAAAAAGAATAGAGGAGTAATAGTCATTTATTTAGTCATTAATTTAGCCATATATTTAGTCATTTATTTATTCAATTTTATTTGTCTAGTATAGTCATTTATTTAGTCATTTATTTAGTAATTTTTATTTGTCTGATATTAGTCATTTATTTAGTCATTTAGTTGTGATTTTACCCAATGACCAAATTAGTCACTTATAAATGACCAAATTAGTCATTTATTTTCAAGATACTACTAGTGTTAGTCATGTGACTAAACATTTTAGTCATGTGACTAAAAATTTTAGTCACGTAGTCATTTATTTACCAAATTCTACTAGTGTTTGATTAATCAGATTACCGTTTAACATTCAAACACATTAAGACATATTGAAAAACATCAAATGCTCATGTATATATATATATATATATATATATATATATATATATATCAAAAGTTGTATTTACATCTTATTATCATATACAAAATCACCAAGATCTATGATAACTCAACCCCTCAAGATATGGTGATTGCCTTCCAGTCCTCAGATGTCATGAGATGGTTATGTGTGATCATGATCATGATCCATCAACTCTGAGTGCAAACTCTAGACCCTGTACTCACCCAAGAGCCATATGCCTGTCCTCTAGTAGTTGTTCTATCTCTGTATGTAGTCTCTCCATCTCTGCTAGACTCTAAGATGATTGTCTTGTAGTCTCAGCTTGGTGGAGTTGTCTCCTCATGCTCTCATATGCTACCTATAGCCTCATAAAAGGTTTGAGTTATTCTGGCTCCTCCTCCATGATTGGTGGGGGCACATAGTCTAGGTCCATCTCCTCCTCATCAATGGATGCAAGCAATATCTTTGTGGTAGCCTGACGATAGAACTCTCACCAGTCTCTCGTCGCTCCTACAAGATAGAAATAATACAAAATTAGTAAACATCATCATTATATATATATATATAAAGCATAAACACTAAAGTACATGCATAAAATAAATATCATCACCTATATCTCTATTCGGTTGAGGGATATCAAACCCATCCTCTTTGGGGAGCATGGAGGACATGCTAGCCTCTTTATGTCTATGGGTACCAATGTCTATTATAGCTACTGCACATGATTTGGTCACACGATTTTGCGAGGACTCTCCTTGCTTGTGTTGATCCTCAGTCACTACCTCATCACCCTCACTCATGGGTGGCTCCTCCTCACACTCCTCCTCCTCATATTCCTCATCCTCATCCTCCTCTCCTTGATCCTAGTCCTCATAGTCAAGATCAACATTTGAATCATACTCATCATCAATCAAATATCTGTAAGCCTATATTGTGCATCCTCATTCCTGTCCTCTGCCTCATCTCCCTCATCTAGTGCTAGTCATGCATCACCTATAGGGACATCCATGGAAAATATAGGATCTAGTCATGTCACTGACCACCACTCCTCATATTGATTTGTGTTTCCAACATCATCAGTGTCGAAGACTGGTGGTTGATCGTGATATGAATAATCATAGTCACTCTAGACAACATGGTCTATAGTGAGCCAAATGGTATGACCTAGCCTTCAAGCACTCCACACTAATCTCCTGATGAAGGGGAATGCCTTCGGTGGTGTCTATACCTGCCCAAACTATCACATGATTCAGCCATAATAGAAAGGACATACAACGTAGTCATGCCACCTAGCCAAACAATTTTTCCATCTACATCATCCTCAGCTATCCTATGGGATCTAGCCACTGTACTATGTGTAGATAAGGTCTCCATAGGATCTCATGCTCCTCTAGCTAGTCAAATCTCACCCTCCAAAAATGCAGGTCTTTGTACTGCCACAAGCATCATAAAGGATAACTAAAGGATCATCGATATCTTGTAGCTATATCATTTGGGAAATCAATAGGCCTAGTGCATGTGATATGGTCAAGGCATCACACCTGCAAAAGCATGCAGTGCACCATACTGTCTATCTCCCAAAATTTTTTTTAGCCAAGATCATAATAAAGATGTGCTATGATGCAAAATCCCCAAGCATAGATTGTCCTATGCTCTGCCATCCCATGAATCAAGTGAACCAATCCTCCATCTAAGTGTGTCACTCGTCCATTAGGATTAAGTACAAGAACCACCATGTGCATCCTAATTTGTCTCACTATGGTGGCTCGTGAATATAGCAACATGGGAAGCTTGATTCGCGCTCTCACACACTTGTCATGAATAGGTCCATCTAGGTAGTACTAAATTTCCACCTTATTCTTATGGAATGACCAATCTCCTTGGAAATATACTTGTTCTCCTTGAATAGGAACTCAGAGAATCTAGTGTACATCCTCTAAGGTGATAGTCATCTCTTTGGTCGGATGGTGAAATGTACATATGTTGGCATCCCAGCCCTCACATAGGGCCTTGAACATGGCATTGTGGTATCTCATAGGTGGCATCAAATATTCTCAATAGATGCTTTGTCTCCATTGTTGATAGTGTTGGAGTTAAATCTCTAAGAAAACAAATTTGTCCCCCCCTAGCCACTATCACGACCAGGTAGGTACCTATCAAAATCACAATAATATGCTCTAAAAATTTAGCTAATATCTTCAATTTTGACATTATTCATCATGCAACTGTGCTAAAGTTCATCTAGTGTTATTTTCTAAAGGCCCTAGATAGTTTAGAACTCTTTTGGGACACTTTGCAAAGAAACAAGACACTTCACAAACAAATGGGACACTTTGCAAAGAAACAGGACACTTTGTGAACAAAAGGGATACTTTGCGAACAAATGGGACACTTTGCAATAAAAAGGGGACACTTTGCAAAAAAAAAATTCCAAGACCCTAATTAACCAATAAATGCATTAAAAATCATTAAATCATTACAAAATCACCAAGCAAAAATTGCAAAATAAACTCACCTCATGGTACAACTCGCCACACGCCACCCACTCTTGAATCTCATATAATTATGAAGGCATGTTACCCCATCTACTCAACATCTTCTCGTCTTACTCATCAGTCTCAAGCTACAAGAAGGTAAAATACAATAATAAGTGACAAATTACTCTCCTCTACCTCTTTTAACCTCTTTTTATCCCTTTTACTCTTGTACATTAAAATAGGGTTATTTTCTTTCTTAAGAGTTCATAAAGTACCTTTTCTTCAAAACAACATAACGAGAGCTAGGGAACTCCATCTTTTATGCCATTTCATGTGTTGGAATCATGATTTCACACCTGACATCATCAATTGTCTACCATTACATGGCATGGTACTTTGAAATGCACTATGGTATGATGTTCCTCATTCGACATGGCTATATTTCTACCTTGATTCCACCTCTATAAAGCAAATGGAATCAAGGGGTGGCATACATCTACCCTCCAATTGGATTTCTAGAAGTTAGATAAAAGTATTTTTGGACAACCAATGAATTTGTGTTGTAGGATGTAGTTTCTAATGTTGTGGTTTTGTAGATAGCTACACTAGGGGCTTCATTCTTCCATCTCTTGAATGAATATCATTTTATGCAATAAAGTGTACTATTTAGAGTCCTTTAGCTTACATATGCACATAGAGTCATATGGTCACTAAAGTAGGGGCTAAATGTGGGGTGATCCCACAATAGTGGTTTACAATTTTTGGCCAAACTAGACATTGAAATAATTTTTTTAACTAAATCTTCACTTTTGAGCAACTGTAGTGGCTAAACCGTGAGGAATTTGAAGATGATGCAAATGAGAGTTTCATGAAATTTTGTTTGTAGTTTCTAAATATATTTTTTTCAAAAATTTTGGAATCATATTGCACTTCTTTTTCCATCTCCCTCGAAAACCAATTTTTTTTCAGAAAACAACATTTTCAAAAATTGACTCTCACCGTATAACGCATAGTTTTTTTTCCATAAAGGATAAAATTATAATTCTTTCAAATTTAGATTTGTAACTCTGATATCTAGTGCTTCCACTTAGTTAGATAGTTTCTTATTGAATATTTTTTCTTTAATCAAGT
Source organism: Sequoia sempervirens (assembly GCA_007258455.2). NCBI lineage: Eukaryota > Viridiplantae > Streptophyta > Pinopsida > Cupressales > Cupressaceae > Sequoia > Sequoia sempervirens. The sequence continues at coordinate 459,663,802 of VDFB02000003.1, forward strand.
TTTGAAGTCAAACCAATTACAATTCAAACATAGCATGACTGTATAATGTGTAACTTTTTTTGTATGTATTGAAATTCAATTTTATTTTTTTTGTTGGATCAAGGAGTTCAATATCTGGTGCACTCATATTTTTCAATTTTTTTTTTTATAATCTTCTATTTTTCCACATGTGTAGAACAAAGAGCTTGATTTTCAATGAAAAACCTACATTCACAAGAAATAAAAAATAAATATAATAATAAAATTAAATTAATTTAAAATTATAATTTTTGGAAAGCTTATAATAAGTACTACATACTTACAAAAAATAAATTTTAAATGAATTCATTTGATCCTCCAAAAGGTAAATCAAAAGTGGTTTTTTATTAGCATTTTGATAGGTGTAAAGGAGACTCCATTATAGGTATGGTTTAAAAATAGTGGGGTTTTATCCAAGAGGGTTTGATCTAAGGTAGTTTGATCAAACCCTCTTCAATTGGAATGCTTTAAATGGAACTTTTTAAGGCTTAAATCATTATATTTTCTAAAAATATGTGATTTCAACAAAAATCAGAATCTCCTAGAAATTGTAAACCACTATTGTGATAGCACCCTGTATGGCATAGAAAATTGGAGAATCTTGAGAAAAGAGACAACTTCACACTTAATTTGGACCTAATTTTGAGTACCCCTACATTATTCATCATTCAAAAATGCATTTATAGGCCCCTAAGACCCATTATATTTGATCTAGAGGCTCCTTTCACTTGAAAAATCATCTAAATCCCAACAAACAACATTTAATTCACCCATATCCTGAAAAACTACCTCCAAAAATGACTAGTGGGACCCATTTACCACCTTGGGTGAATGAGTCCCCTCTAGTGGGACCCATTCTCCAATCGTGGTGAATGAGTCCCTTTTGGGGAAAATTTAAAATTTGAGTGGGAATTTCACCACTTCGACTTAATTTTTCAATGGTTGTCAACCTCTTAGTTCTAAATAATGGGAAAATTAGGTGTTGATGCCTATAAATACACAATTTAGGTCATTTGCACATCTCTTAGCCATTTTTACAAAGCAAAATCAAAAGTCAAGTATCAAGAGTCTTCCACAATAAGTTTGATTAGCATTTTCTATAGCAAAGTTGAAGCTTTAGGGTAGTAAACTAAGGTTTTTGTAGGTCTTCAAGCTCACTTCTTGTTCAAGAATCAACATTGAAAAGCAGTGATTATGGATGCCTATGGTGAATTATGGAGAAATCTAGGTAGAGGAGATGCAACTAGCCATCAAATAACACCTAAAGACTTGTTTTCAAATTTATTCCATCTTCCATTTTCTCTCTATCTTCATATTAAGGTTTGCATTACATTTGCATATCATTTACATCCATTTGATATGTTGTAGGGTTTCTAGGGTTGAATTTTTCTATCATTCAAATCACATTTGTTCATCTTATTCCAGCACATTAGAATAGGGTTTTTGTCATACTTCATATTTTCCTACTCTTTGGCACACTTAAGGCTAGGGTTTTACGCAAATTTTTATCCATTCAAGGTTTGATTACCCAATTATGGGTTTGATCAAGGAAAACCCCCCATTAGAAGAAAAATTATAAGTTATTTTGTAAGTATTTTTTGAGATTCGAATCCGGGTTTCCATCAAGAAGTGTTGTGCAGGTGATAAGGTATAGATTTGAGATTTGAATTTGAAAAAAAATGAAAAAGTGTTGATTTTCCATGGATGGCGAATGAATCCCACTAGAGGTACCTATTAAAGTTAAATGCAGATTCCAGTACCCATTTATTAGAAACCAGTTTCTGGACAGAAAACCCTAACCTGGGACTTATTCATCCAGGGTGGCGAATGAGTCCCAATTAGCCCAAAAGTCAACTTTTCTAGATTTTTAGAGTGGTTTCCATTCTTCATTAGTCTTACAGGTTCCCATATGCTAAGTTACAACTTTATCTTTAGTTCTATTTGCACTTTTATTCATCTTTTAAAGCCTTTTGCAAACATCATTATGTTTTCAAACATTGCATATTTCATTAGTTTTGCATTCATAACCAATAAATTTTATCAATTATCTTCATTTAGTCATAATTACATCATAAATTTCTTAGTTTGAGTGAACCACTATAATTTTTGGGGTCTATCTCTCTCCTTTTAGGTGAAAAACCCTAAGAGTGTAAGAGAAGTTCATAGCACAACAAAAATTATTGGTTAATTAATATATACTATTGTGTATGTTGTAATAGACATATGATATTCTAGATTTAATAAGAATAGAGAAATCCCCTATTACTTGTGGATGTAGCCTTCATGGTGAGCCACATTAAAAAAATTGTTCTATCTTGCATTTGTGTATATGTGTGGTTGATTTTCTTTTTATTTTATTTTTTGTTTTCTACCATTTATTGTTTAACACTATTCTTTTAGACTAATTTTATCTTTTGTGGAGATGATAAATCCACCCTTATGTAGCTCTTGTAAGGTATCTTTTGTATGAAGCTTTTGAGTCTGATTTTTGCAACTTGAAGTCCATGTGAACACTATTAATGAAAATCCCTATAGTCTTATCCACATCTTCTTTTGAGTTATAGCAGCATTGGGAAGCAACATACCCATTATCAAAAGAATGAAATAGATGAATATTTTCACAAGGTCGTGTACTTACTTGTTCAGGGCATTTATAATGCTTCCTCCCTGATTTGCTTCCAAATAACACTCAAATCAACCACTTCCCAAAAATTCTTATTACTGACCTATAATCTCTTTTCCTTACAATAAGTTATGTCCCTACAAAACCTGATCAATTCTACTATTAACCTAAAACCTGCACAAACAATTTACATAGAAAAGAAGATCAACTAAGGACTACAAAATTAGACCAAAAGTTGAAAGTGGCTAAGAAGAAAAGAGCACATGAGAAAACTATATTGAAGATAATAACAAATTATATCACCTACCAATTTATATCCAAATTCAGTGATTACTTCATCCACTATTTCTACTCTTTCTGACATCAAATATATTTTTTTATTCCTACACCAAATATGATAGCTTAGTTAATCAACCATGGGATATCCAAAACCCCTTTAATAATATCATTGTAATATTACCCTTGTTGTCAACACAAGGGAAGACAACTAAGAGGAGGCATGAATCAATTGTCACATAAATTATACTTATTAAACTTATTCTCAAATCTAATAAAAAACATGAAAGCGTAAACCATCACCACATCAGAAACACACATAACATCAAGATTTTTTATGTGGAAACCCTGTTAGGGGAAAAACCATGGTGGAGGTTAGTCCGTAAGATTATACTCTATTAAAAGTATAAAAGAATTGTAAATGGGGAATGCACATGAATTCAGCCACACTACTCAAATACAAAAACAATTACTACCCAAAGGAATCCAAAAGATTTTGAACTGAGAAAATAGCATCTTCTAATCCCTGATTACAATTTCGGTTAAGCACATAAACATCTGCCCACTCTTCTTCAAACCTTACTTCTTCCTTCAAAATATTAGAAAATTATTCGCACATAACCCTTGCACACTTTGCACACTACTCACACACCATTCACATCACACCTTCAAATGGTATAAGAAAATGATCATATATATCCACGACTAGAGATACCATCATCTTCATGTCAACTTTAACAAAATATAAAATGTGCACAAACTATCAGCCTAATCCATAAATAATTATCAATGCAAACCAGCCAATGTCAGCCAAAACATAGTGAGGAACCAAAACAACATCCTTGAACATGAAACACCTTAAACAATTATTCCTCAAAGATCCACAACATGCTACAATCACCCTATCAGCAATGGTCATGAAAACCATGAACTCACAAAAGAAAATCACCAATCTTGAGCCCAATGATCAATGTGAATATACAACACATGATCTAGAAACATCTGCAAGAATCATGAATCACCATAGAAGCATCTACAAGAACTCAAATTAGTAGAATCAGACCATCTTCTTTCAGGAACACCAAATAAAGTAACAAATCAACTATCAGAACACATATACTCATAACTCGATCAAATCTTCATGCAGATCTCTGAAACTTCATGTAGATAAACTAGATATACTTGAAAATAGACCCTTTAATCCACAACCTCTTACCATCAATATTCTGAACTAGCGAACATTATGATGGCTAAACTAAACTCCACTATACCACTGACATCTTGCAACTTATTTTATTACAATTTTCTCAATATGCTCGACATATATAGCCTTAAAGACATTAATGGCAATAGTGTTGACATCAATGACAACCACATATTAGCAAAATTCAACAATCTCCCCCTTTGGCATTGATGGCAATACATGATGTAAAAACACCATCAATACAACTTTCTCTTAGCACTTTCTCCCTCTTAGGTTTTGACTCTTTTCTCTTCAACTCTTTTATAGTTTTTGACATGACTCTTCTCTCCCCTTGACATCAATGACAAAGATACAAATTATATTACACAAGCGATGAACCACATTTCTGAACATCTAACTACTCCCCTTGAGTAGCAGCCACCACAACATCAATCTGGATCAAGATATGACTATGAAGTGCACAGAATAATGCAAGTCAATGCATCTTAATTCTAATTAGGAGGGGTAATCACCCCTAGATTCCCTCTAAGATACTCAAAAGTATCCTTAGGCAAGGGCTTGGTAAAGATATCTGCAATATATTCCTTAGTTGGCACATAATCCAATCTGGCTTCCTTTTCACTCACCTTCTCTCTCAAAAATTGAAACTTGATAGATCTATGCTTGGTCTTAAAATGTAGCACCCGATTCTTAGGAATGTTAAGTTCACTTGAATTATCACAAAATATAGCAATAGGTTCATCATACACAACTCTTATATTTTTATACATTTGCTTCATCCACAATACTTGAGTACAATTGTTAGCAACAACAATGTATTTGACCTCTACAGTAGATAAAGAAATGGCATTCTTCTTCTTACTTAACCATGAAATCAACTTCTTTCCCAAGAAAAATGCACCGCCACTAGTACTCTTTTTGTCATTCACATCTCCTGCCCAATCAAAATTAGTAAAATCACTCAAAGTAAGATCATCTTCTTTAGGATACCATAGGCCAAAATCAACTATCCCCTTCAAGTACCTAAAAATCCTCTTCATAGCTGTCACATGAGATTCCTTACGATCATATTGAAATTTTACAACAATGCATATGACATTCATGATATCAAGTCTAGTTTGAGTCAAATAGAGCAATCCACGAATCATGGATCTGTATCTAGTCTGATTTGTCTTAGGACAATCATCATCTTGTGTTAACTTACATCTAGTCACCATAGGTGTACCAACTAGCCTTGAATCTTCCATACCAAACTTATTTAGCAATTCTTTCATATACTTGGATTGAGATATAAAGATCCCTTTATCTACCTAAGTATTTTCAATCTTAGAAAGAATTTCATTTCTCTATTCATAGACATCTTAAACTCACTTTACATCTCATCAACAAACTTCATACATAGACTATCATCTCCTCCAAAAATGATATCATCAACAAAGACTTCAACAATCAAATCTATATCATGATCAATCTTGAAATACAAATTATTGTCAACAGTACCTTTATTAAATCCAAGCTTCAACAAATACTTGACCAATTTTGCATACCATACTCTTGGGGCTTGCTTAATTCCATACAATGCTTTTTTCAACCAGAAAACCATATCTCCCTCATCCGTCAATTGAAATCCATTAGGTTGCTCAGTATGCACTTATTCTTCTAGTTCACCATTTAGAAATGCTGACTTGACATCCATCTAATAAACCTTGAAGTTTTTTAAGTAGCATAAGCAAGAAATAGTCTCACAGCTTCAATCCTAGCAACAAGAGAAAAATTTTCTTCAAAGTCAATTCCTTCCATCTGAGAATATCCTTTACACACAAGTCTTGCTTTGTTTCTAACAACTTCACCTTCCTCATTCAGTTTGTTCCAAAAGACCCATTTAGTTCCAATTGCATTTTTGTCCTTAGGTCTAGGAACAAGAATCAATGTATCATTCTTCTCAATTTTCAGTAGTTCTTCTTTCATGGCTTCCACCCAATGTTCATCTCTGCATGCTTCATTGACACTATTAGGTTAAGTCTTAGAGATCAAATGATATTCTTCTACAATTCTTCTCCTAGTTTGAACACCATTGTTCTTATCACCAATAATCTCATCTTCTGAATGATTTATTCTTACATACAAGCTTGGAATCTTAGGGTGTTCTTGAACTTCATGCTCTTTTGATCTCACTTTTTCACTTTCACTAGTTCCTTCCTCTTGATTTGGAGTTTGAACTTTCTTTCCTTTATCTAAACTATTATTCTGATCATCTGAATCATATCCATAGGTTCTAGATGGTCTAACTGTGTCTTCATCAACCTTTACATTATCACTTTCAATTACTTTCCACAATCTCTTATTGTAGCACTAGTAGGATTTACTTTTAGTAGAATAACCAAGAAAGATTCCTCCATCACTTCTCGAATCAAAATTTCCTATGTCTTCATCTCTTTTGATATAAAATTTACTCCCAATGAATTTGAAGTATCTAATAGTAGACTTATGACCATACCATAGCTCATAAGGAATCTTACATGTATCACCTTTGATATGTACCCGATTGAGAGTTTAAACAACGGTACTCACAACTTCTTTCCAATAGAAATGTTGAACATTTCCTTCTAGCATCATAGTCCTAGAAACTTCTTTAATTTTCATGTTCTTCCTTTACACAACTCCATTTTGTAGAGGGGTCCACAGGGCAGATAATTGTCTTTTTATCCCATGCTCTTCACAAAAAGAATTAAACTCATCAGAATTGAATTCACCACCTCTATGTGATCTCAGACATTTAATCTTCAGACCTATTTTTGTCTCAACCATATCCTTAAAAATCTTGAATTTCTCAGAGCTTCATATTTTTCCCTTAAGAAAGTAACCCACATTATTCTAGAATAATCATCAATAAGTAACATGAAATAGTTGTATCCTTGTAAACTTTTGACTCTAGAAGGACCACACAAGTCCGTATGCACAAGCTCCAACACTTCATTCAAATAATGTTGTTTTCTCTGGAATTAAACTCTAGTTTTCTTCCCTAACTAACATTCCTTGCATATAGTATTAGTAGGTTTTATCAACTTAGGAAGATCTCTCACTGCCTGAGTAGAACTTATCTAGATACTATTGTCAAAGTTTACATGACACATTCTCCTATGCCACAACCAACTTTCATCAACTTGAGCAATCAGACAACTTTTACCAGTAGCATTCAGGTGAAAGATATTACCTTTTGTTTTTGTACCTAATGTAATTACATTTCCCTTTATCAAATTCATCATCTGTTACACCTTCATCTGTCTTGGCTTAGGAACTCTTTTTTAACACCTGGAGGAAAAATGGCCTATCTTATTGCAAGAAAAAAATTTAATAGGAAATTTCCCTTTATACTTACCTTCTCCTTTGGCTTCCCTCTTGACAATAAGTGCTTCAAGCTCATCTAGTTTTCTCTCTTCTTCTTCAATCTCTCTCATTTCCTCATCATACTTGAAAATTTTCCTAGAAGAACTTTCTCTTGAATCATATCTCTGCTTATCTTTTCTAGAGATAGTAGCTTTGAATGCTTATTTTGTTTTAGGAAGAGAATCACCAAACTCACTTAACTCAAAAGCAATAATCTTACCAATCAACATGTCTCTAGTTACATTTTTCACAGTCTAGATCTCCTCAATAGTAGTAGCTTTGGATTTGTATGTAGCAGGAAAGGATCTGAGTACTTTAGCAACAATCTATGATTCTTCCAATGTTCCATTAGCACATCTAATACTACACAAAAGTTCATTCACTCTCTACCTAAAAGAAGTGATGTTGTAATCTTCAACCATTCTCAACATTTCATATTTCCCTTTCAAGCTTTGCATCTTAGCAATCTTCACATGGGCATCACATTCATACAAAGTTTCCAACTTTTTCTAGATCTCATAAGAAATATTTAGCTCCATCACATTTTTCATCTCTGAATCAATCAGAGCACTCAACAATGCTTCCTTAGACCTGATATTGTACTTGGCTTCATTAATCTCACCTACAGTAGAAGGACCATTCTATGGGATGATATACCTATTCTTTGTAACTGTCTAGTAAGGTTCACCAATGCATCTTAGATGACATTCCATCTGAGTCTTCCACATAGAATAATTAGTTCCATCAAATCTCAAACTAACCTTCTTATATGTCGCCATCCCAGATCACCTCAAGCTATTAAATTTTTTCAAAGGAACCTACTTTGATACCAATTCTTGGCAACATGAGAAAAAAACTAAGAGAGGGGGTGAATTAGTCGTCACATAAATTATACTTATTAAACTTATTCTTAGATTTGATAAATAAACATGAAAGCATAAACCATCACCACATCAAAAACACACATAACACCAAGGATTTTTATGTGGAAACCCTGTTAGGGGAAAAAACATAGTGGAGGTTAGTTCACAAGATTATACTCTATTAAAAGTACAAAAGAATTGTAAATGGGGAATGCACATGCATTCAAGAACACTTCCTAGAGCACACTGCTCAAATACAAAAAGGCTTACTCCCGAAAGGAAGACACACTAACAAAAACATTCAGATTACATCTAGAAGATTTTGAACTAAGAAAATAGGATCAGATAATGCCTGATTATAGTTCCAGTTAAACACATAAACATATACCCACTCTTCTTCACACTTTACTTCTACCTTCAAAATATTAGAACATTATGCACACACAACACTTGCACACTTTACACACAACTCGCAAACCATTCACATCAAACCTTCAAATAGTATAAGAAATTGATCATATATATTCGTGACTAGGGATAACATCATCTTCATATTGACTTTAACACAATATAAAACGTGTGCAAACTATCAGCCCAATCCATAAAAATTTATCAATGCAAACCAACCAATGTCATCCAAAACATAGTCAGGACCCAAAACAACATCCTCAAACATGAAACACCTTACAAAATTATGCCTCGAAGATCCACAACATGGTACAATCACCATGTCAGCCATAATCATGAAAAGCATGAACTCACAAAAGAAAATCACCAATTGTGAGCCCAATGATCATTGCGGACATACAACACATGATCTAGAAACATCCACAAGCATCATGAATCACCACAAAAGCATCTAAAATAACTCAAATTACTAGAATCACATCGTCTTCTTTCAGGAACACCAAATAAAGTAACAAAGCAATTGTCAAAACATAGATACTCATAATTTGATCAAATCTTCATGTGGATCTCTAAAAATTCATGTGGATAAACTATATATACTTGAAAAAAAACCCTTTAATACACAACCTCTTATCATCAATATTCTGAACTAGCCAACAGTATGATGGCTAAACTAAACTCCACTGCACGACTGACATCCTCCAACTTATTTAATTACAATTTTCTTAATATCCTCAACATATACAACCTTAAAGACATTAATTCCAATAGTTTTGACATCAATGACAACCACATATCAGAAACATTCAACAAACCTAATAAGATTCCCACAAAATTTTAACAATTTCTTATTTTCACAATGGAATTAATCTACAATTTATGATAAATAGGCGATGATTTTCTGAGTAGAATTGTTAAAGAGGAAATACAGGTGAGCCTAATAGATTTTAGAATTCAATTGTGGAATTATGAGCTTTTGACAGATAGCAAGAAGAATAGATCACTTTAATGAAATTGATAAATATTACTCCATTTATATTGGCGAGTAATAATCCAACTAAAGTCTATTTTGTGCTTAGTTGACTTACACTACCAGCTTGTGATGTTAATCTATAGATAGAGCCCACTTTAGGGAAAGAATTGATTCTAATTTCTTTGATCTAGCTCGTTATGAAATATAATATAGAAGCTTCATATCTAATCCTAAAAAACTCCTCCTTCAAGAAATGATAAGGACTGCAATACCCAACAAGCCCCACAAAAAAGTATTTAATTTATAACATCAATTCGATGTGGACCTACATCATCATGTAGATCTTAACTCCATATTACTAAATATTCTTATGACCTAAGTAACATTTGGTCATGAGAAAGCATGGAAATTCAGAGTCACCCTTTGTTTGCCATATGATAATTTTATGATGGTTTGGTTTTTATTGATGTTTGAGTAAAATATAAATAGTTTGAAAATTTTATTGGATTTATTTAAATTTGATTATATTTTATAAAATGTTATAATTTTTAAGTGTAATCCTTTAGAAGGAAGGGGATCTATGATTTGGAATACCCTCAAATCGATGGCTCAGTTGGTCAAGAAGGGGATTTTTTGGATATGTCATATGGGTTTTCAAGATCTTTTTCGCTGGGATTCTTGGGATGGTCATCCTCCTATTCTCTCTACATACCATCACCTCTAGTCTCTTTGTGACCATTTTACTACTGTTAGTTGGAACACGATTGGCATTATAAGTTTATGTGGTATATTAGACTAGCTGCTAGCCTTAGATGGAAGCACTGCTCATATTGGTCATCAAGAGAGTGAGAGCACAATAGGCATGAGTTGGGTCAGATTCTTGCTTCATGGGAATGCAATTTCATGGCGGGGAAAGATGTCTTGACTTCGGGTAATAGATATTTATCCGGTAAGTACTTGATTTCACCTGGTTATGGTGAGTTATGTAGGAAGGTGTTTGGGGACATTGAGGTTCCTACGTGGAAGCAAGTATGGAATAAATTTTCTTGGCCCAAGTGCAATTTTTTTATGTGGCTAGTGGTCCATAACATGTGCAAGAGGGTTCCAGGGGACCAAAATTTGTGTTTTGTGCTATAAAATTGAAGAGAGTATCTCTCATCTCTTCTTCCAGTGTCCCTTTTCTAGGATGCTTTGGCACCTTTGGTGGGTTGTGTGGAACCAGGCTTGCTAGTATGTCTCTTCTTTGGTAGAGTTCTTTTCCTAGTGGGGGAAGGCCCCTATTAAGACCTCTTTTCTTCAAGTTACTTGGGCTCTAGGGCCAACTTTTATTATCTAGCATATCTAGCTAGAGAGGAATCATAGGATTTTTCAAAATGTGAAGTTGGTTGTCAAACATTTGTGGTGGAAGAATTTTCATTCTATGGGAGAAACTACTACATCTAAGTGTTACTTGGTTGAGGGTGTGGATCCTAGAGAGGTTCCCTTTTGTACTCATCTCAATCTTCCTCTTCAGTAGGGGGTGGCTTAGAGTGTTGTTTAGATTGTGAAAAATATGTCTTCATCCCCTTTGAAAGATAAATAGGTAGGGGTGTTGGTGTCCTCCTCCTCAGGGTGTGTTGAAAATAAACATAGATAGTTATTCTCATGGTAATCTTGGTCATGTTGGTATTGGAGGTGTTGGGCAGACTAGTTCTAGGACTGTTAAGTTTATGTTTTCTATTTATAATGGTTGGTATACTAACAATGTGATGGAGGATCTTTTTGTTGCATGTATTGTGGAGAGTGGTTGTGCTCTCGGGTGGAGACGAATAATTTGTGAATCTAACTCTTAGGTGGTAGTGACTTTGCTAAAGAGGCAACAATTTGAAGATGTTAGTTATAATTTGGTTGTTAATATAAAAAATATTTTTAATATGTGTGCTTCCTTAGATTTGTTTCTTTTTTCATATTCCACGTGAATGGAATGGGGTTGCAAATTGTTTGGCTAAATGGGATTTTGATCATGTGCAAGATTGGAAGATTGTTGTAAGGGGTCAATTACCCCTATATTTTTCACAAAATTTGGACCAATTAGTGGAGATTGATAGGGATGTGTAATGCCCTTGCTTTGTATTGCTCTTTTTTGGATTGAATAAATTTTTACCCCTCTTTTAGTTTAAAGATTATTAATTGAAAATTTAATTTTTGGTTTGATTATATGTTTGTGAATGTTATCCATCTTCATTATGTCTCTTGATTTAATAATAAAAATAAATAAATAAATCAATTATCTTATGTCATCTCAAATAAATGACTTGTCAAATAGGATGACTTAGAATAATAAATTATTAGAATTTTTATAGTAATAAAAATTATGTTAAAATCCCTATGAAATATGTTATATGTATTATAAATTCTCATGAGACATTGTTGTATATTCAGTAAAGAAATAAATTAAATCCCAAGACATTCCCTAATAATTTAGAAGAGAATATATTCTTTATATTTTTTACAAAACTGAAATCAACAATTACTCATATGCTTGTCCCTTAAACTTATTAAAAAATAGGATTTACCATCACTAAAACATCAAAATAGCATATGTTGAAGTATATACTATATTTTTTGCATGTGAATATGGCATTCTAAAATATGTCTTCAAACATAGAAAATAGGGTGTGGCCAATTGATTAAACATTTTAATGGATCTAATCATGCTCAATTCAATATGAAAACTATTATAGTACATAAGGTCACCATTGACTTATGATTCCATGCTAATATATCGAGGACTAATGTCATAAAACATACTTGTCCAACATTAAAATATTGACGACATCGAAATTTCACAATAACATCATTTCGTTCAAAATTTAGTGCATGTAATTACAAAAAATTAATATTATAAAATTCCTTCAATATTTAGAGTATAAAAATAATGTGATTTTTTAAAATGATATCCAATTGTAATGACTAACCTAAATCAATCATTTTTCCATGGGACACTGAGGGACACAAAAATAACCAAAAGCAATTATTTTTCTACTATCCTCAAGGAAGAGCGAGAATAGTTGATCAAGGTCTTGGTCCTATTTTTGGTTGTTGGATAGTTTGATTTTATGTTGAGTTGATGAATATTGACATTGTATATTAGGTAACTTAAGAATAAAGAGAGACTATCCTAAATCCTAAAAATTACAAAAAAAAAACACATAAATTGAAAGAAAATCTTAGTTCAAATAAAGGGGCACTTGTGACATAAATTTGAGCTTTATTTGGCTTTCCAAGGGTGCTATACACCATATGGATGTTGAATTTTTTGATCTAAAAACATGTGTAGGTGCATGGGATTTTGTAGATCATTGATAATGAAAATCCAAAACCAAAGTATGCATGATAGTTTGCGAATTATCAACTTTCCCCTAATTATATGAAAGAAGACACTTTAATGCTTGACCTAAGTTTTGACTATTTGATATCATCAGTCCTCTTTAATCCATTTTGGAAACCTATAACCTACAAGAAAGAGAAGGCAAGAAGGTTTGTGCCATATAGGGGCTTTCCTTGGTCAAACCCAGTTTTGGTGTTTCCACCTCCATAAACAAATATGATGATTATTGATAAAGTTTGATTACCTTATGTTAGTCAAAAAAAAATTGATAGAGATTAATGATAAATAAAAAATTTGTAACTTATCACTCAAATCTGTATACCTTGTTGGATTGAAGTCATTCAACTCATCACATACAAGGATAAATTTCAAAATTTCTTCAAGATCTGGCAAATGTTAGTGTTCACAATAATAAAAAAACATAAAAAATATTAATATTAATATGCATAAACATGGATTTCATGATGTTTTGTGGCCAGGAATTGGGCTGATAAAGTGTTGTAGATATTCTACTTATTATACTATTCAAATTTCCTTATTTTCCTCTTTTGAACCCTTTTTGAGAGATCAAAATTTTATTAAGATGACCTAGATGTTAAGATGGATGGAAATACTTATATTTATATGAGTTTAAACATATTTTTCATTAACTCTTATGACAAGCTGAAAAGGATTTTTAATTCCTCAATATATTAATAGCAATAATAAAATTTTAAATTTAGGGTTTGATTAAGGGGGAAAAGGGTGCTAGGGTGTCCTAGTCTAGCCCTATTTTTATTTTTCGATACTTTTAAATAAATATTTGTTTTAGTTTCCCACATTTAAATCATTTTTTTGAAAACAATATTTAAATGGATAATAAATAAGCATAATTAGGAACAAGTTCTTAGGGGGAGCCAAACATAGTGTGAAATTGTCAAGGGTGACAATTTAGGATGCTACATTTAGCCCCCACTTTAGTGATGGTATGGACTTATGCTCATAATCAAAATAAAGTATTGAAAATCTAAAAGGGTTTCTTTCATCTTGAAACTAAAGGATTAAGATGACACCAAGCTACGAGATTTGTTAGCCCCAAAACTAAAGATCCTACTAGACAATAATTTCATGAACATAAAAGGATACATTAGGAAGACACAAAGAAAACATGAAAAAAACATTTATGAACCATGATGCAAAAAAAAACAAAGCATGATGAAAACATGAAGAATACAAATGAGACATGAAAGAGTATGACATCATGGACTAGAAAGTTCCAGAAATTCTTAATAAGATCTACACTTAAAGACATCCACAATTCATGGGCTAGAAAAGTCAGGTATTTTCTAGGTGGCTTCTGAATAGGAAAAAGAACCACAATATAGTGATATCAAACATTCACTAGGTGAGCTCCAAAAGGGGTAGCAAATGAAAAAGCATAAGGGATAGTGAAGTCTCATATTCACTAGGTGAGTTTCTTGTCAACCTTATCAAGAATCATATGAAAAAGTGTATTGTTTGTGAAATAATTCTAATAAGGTGCTATAATGATTATCAATATTCCATGATAGTATCACTAGATTCCTGGTGTTTGAAGCAAGCAAAATAGATAATCTAATGTATTCCTGCACCTTAAAGTAATTTCTAACACCAATTGGGAGAAATTGTGTTTAAGGTAGAAATTTTATTTTTTCCGAATGATGGGTCATGAGAGATTTTTGGGAAGCCATTTTCCAAGTGATATGTTCCCAAAAATTTGAATCATAACAAGGGGTTAACCACATAAAAATTCAATATAATTAATATCATAAAATAACAAATGACAGATCAAAAGATCTAAGGTTAGTATCAATGATATATAATATGTAACACAATAATTATGTTTTGAATTGACATAATTCTCAAAATAATTTTTAAACTACGATCACAAAGGAGGAATCACACATGAGAAAAAATTAAATGATTTTGGGTCAACATGGAGGAGACCTAAATGTCATAAAACTTTGCATCCCTAAAAGGAATAAAAAAAGATTAAAAAAAAATAAGAACAAAGATGTGCGCAGAGCAATGTCATAACAAATAAATTCTCCTGGTATCCGTGTGCCAATGAAAAGATCAAGGGCATCCAAAGAGAACCAACAAAAACTAATACATGTGTGAAACAACACATTAGATGAATGTCACATTATGTGCAAGAAAAAAAGAAAGATACAAGGGGTACAAAACATGTGGGCCTATCTATTGAAAATTGTTTGCATAAAAATCTTTCTCATCATAAATAGAAGGAAAACAATATGCTAAAAGGACTATAGTAAGTGTAGTACAAGGAGATCTAATAGGTTCAACACATGGTGGAGCATTCATTGAAAAATCATCATCACCATTTCCCCTAACTAAGTTCATTGATTGTGAAAAAATAAAAGATAATTCATTGTGATATTATTTTTTTTTCATTCATTTTATCATCTATATCAATGTTTGAATATACCACAATGGGTGTTATGCTAGTGCTACTAGTGTGATCACAAAAATTATCAACCGTGTGAGTATTTTTGGATTAAATGGTGAAGAAGATAAACATATTTTTAGTCTTTGGCTTGGTTGGGAGAGATAAGGTTTGATTTTAGGTTTTTGTGATAATGTTGGAGTGAACTTAGGTGATGGAAAAGATGGATGGGGGGGAGGAATATCATTGGAATTTGGTTGCATAGATGAGAGTTCATTAGGTAAGGATTTATTATCTTCAACAATTTTATGAGCCATAGTATGACATCTTCTCTTCCATTCCTTTGCATTTTTATTTCATCATGCATGAGCTTGATCTTGTGGAGGGAGAAGTAGAGTGTTTTACAATATTGGTTTCTTTTCTCCCTTTCCAGAGGAAATTGAAGGAATTTTTGATGGTTGGGAAACAATTGAAGAGGAAAAGTTTTTCACAATGGATTATTTCTATTTAGGAGGTAAAAAATTAATCCCCAAAGGCTTCACCAAGAATTTGACTTTTGGTCCTAAATAGCATGGCAGAGAGGAAACAACATCATAGATTCTATAAGGTTGAGTTTGATGAATTGAACTTGTTTCATGATGAGGTGCATTCCCTAATCATAGAGTAGTAGGAATGACTATTATAGCTAGATGAGAGTGAGGAAAAATGAGGGTAGTGATTAAGGTAGAGGATGAGATATTGGTAAGGGATAATTGTGAAATATGACCAACTTTTAATTTTTGATATGATAAAAAGAAAAAATCTAGACAAGGTGAATTTGGTTGTGCTTGTTGTGGCTAAAAGTAATCAAGGGCTTAAACCCACTATTATAAATAGTATGTATTTTTCCTTCAAATGGGTATTTAAGAAATTTATGGATAACAAAGGGAAGCACATCCATTGAAGAAATCATATTTTCCTTGGTATAATTCATTAATATACATAAATTATTTTGTGGCCACATTCACTAAACATTTAGGATCAATGAGAATTCCTCGTGTAGGTTTATTATTGATTATACCAATAATTTAGAGATGACCATTGGGTGCATCTATAGAAGCATAAATATGAGTGAAGATTTAATATCAAGTAGGAGACTAGGTTAGTCTTCTTAAGGATGGAGATCTATTAGGGAAACTATATTAGGTTGTGGTATTCTTAGTAACAATATTGAATTGTTCTACAAGGTTAGCAAAGTGGTTGGGTAATGGGTTAGTAAAATTTTGCAAGTTTTGATTAGGAAGTGAAACTAATTTATTTCCTTTATTATTCACACTAGAAAACTAGATGCAATTTTATTCAATTAGGTCTTGCAGTTGTTGCTTAAGATTCATACAATGCTTAGTATCATGTTCAAGTGTACAATGATATTGATAAAAGGATTTGGTATTATAATGAGGAGGAAAATAATTGGTGGTTTCTAAGGGATGAATATGAGGAAGTTGGATCAAACTATTATTAAGAAATTGTATTATGATGAAATTAAGAGATTTAGGTGATTATGAAAATTGTTGATTTCTTGTCTTGATTTGATAGGTGGTTGTATGTCAAGGTGTCATAGCAATAACTTATGCTTGGATATTATTAGAAGAAGGAGGTGAATTTATTTTGATGGTTTTTTTTTTCTTCTTGAATGATTGATCTTTAGAAGTAGGAATGGAATTTTATTAATCATTAGCATTTGATGAGGATGAAGCCTCATATTGGCTAATTGATATTTGATGATCATGAAGAGTTATGCATATATATGTAAATGAAAGATATATCATTTGTATAATCTTGTACCATAGAAAAAAGGAAATTTGCTTGATTTGGGGAATAATTGATGATAAATTGGACTTAATGAGTCCTTGATTCATTGTTGTGAGGTGTTTTTCACATCCACACTAGGTCTTGGACCCTTTCAAATGCATTTAATGATGTCTTGCAAAGGTGTTGTAAATTGTTCTAAAAGACTTTCACGCTTTTCTAGACTTAATGAACCCATTTTCCTTTAATTAAATAGTATAAAATGTATTAAATTATATTATAACATCAATCTAGAAGGCTTGTAAAATGAACTTAATGCTAATCTAGTGTTGTAATGTGTCCTACACATGCACATTGGATGTTGTGCCTTCCTAGGCTAACTAGACCTCATTTTAGTGTTGTAAAGTGTATTTAATCACACTTTTAAATTGAATTATCTATCCTAAGCCCTAATTGATTTTCACATCATCATTAATATGCCTCTATTGCCCTATATTGTGCATCTTGAGGCATAAATTGATTAAATAACTGATAAAGTCATCATTTAAACCTAATTTATGCACTCCCCAAAAACCAGTTGCCAAATGGACCCCTCTGGGACTAATTTGCCATCTATGGTGAATGAGTCCTTGCCAGGTGGGATTTGTTTTCCCAAGGTGGTGAATGAGTCCCATTTGGGTCAATTTTGACTTTTAAGTAGAAAAAAATAGGTTTTAAGTTTAATTTTTCTTCATGTCAGTCTTGGGGATCCAATTTACAAGAAAATAAGGTGAATTTCCTAAAAAATAAAGTATCTAAACCCTAATTTACTTCTAATAACTCATTCACACATCTATTATCATTCATTCATCCTCCGTCTTCTCTATAAAGTCAAGAAAGCTAGGGTTTCATCATTCTAAGTCATCAAGATAGCTTCCTAAGACATTCAAGTAGAGATTCTTTGATTTTTGTTGTAGACATTCAAGATAAAACATCATGGAAAGGTATTAACTCCATTGTTTCATGATTCATTATATTTTTTCATCATTTTGGTTTAATTACCTAAAAAGGGGTTTGACCAAGGCAAACCCCCATGCCCTAACATTCAACATTTATCCTTCTCTTCTTGTGTGTTTGAAAAATTAGACATCTTGAAGGCTTGTAAATCATTGTAGATCAAGTCATGAAGTTTTTGAAGACTTCTCCTTGTTGTACAAGTCAAAATATCAACAAAAAGTCAATTTCAGGCCCAAAAATTAGACTTTCGGTGGTGGACACCTATCAAGAACAGAAGTGCAAACCAAAGACTTCAGTTTCCACTTTTGGATTTTAAAAAATTCAAAATTGGACTAATTAACCATGGATGGTGAATGAGTCCCACTGCTAGGCCTGATTTTGGTTTTCTGCATTTTTGGATACCCATTTCTCTGAAACAGGCTCCAGAATAGTTTCCTAGATCTAGGATTAATTTGCCCAGAATGGTGAATGAGTCCCACCAGATCTAAAAATCAACATTAGTAGCATTCCAGAAGTCATTTTCAATATTCATCAAGATCTCAGGTGCACACTTTCAGTTTCATCCATTTCTATTGCAATTTACATTCATTTATAGGCCTTTCTGCATATCACAATGTGTTTTAAAACACATCATATTTCATTAGTTTTGCATTAATAATAAATAAATTTCATCATATAGTTGCATTTATATCATTTAATTTAGTCATAATTACATCATATATTCCTTAGTTTGAGTGAACCACCTAGATTTCTGGTGTGGGATCTATCTCTTTCTTTTAGGTGAAAGACCCTAATTGAGCAAAAGAGACAGCATTCCTAACCGTCCAAAATCTATGGTTCAAATATTATTTGAAATTTTGGTTTAATTTCCAATAAATACCATTTTCACATCAAAATATAGGAAGGACTATAAAATTTAATAATAGAGGGCTTGGTATCACCCTATAAAATCAATCATTTTTTGTTTAGCTCCTTGTTTATAATGAACCAAGTTAGGTAACACCACTTGGGTTCCAATTTTTTCTTGAAATTAATGGAGTAATTCATTGAATTTTTTTGAAAAAGAGGTGATTTAATTATTGGGTAATGAGAAAAAAAAATCCATGACCATGTCTTTCAATTACTGAGGAAACATTTTAGCTAAGATATCATCATCAAAAATGAAATCACTCCGCAAAGAAGTAAATACAAATACATGATTATTAGGATTTCCCTTCCCCCTATATTTCTCAAAATAATGATATTCAATTTTTTTTAGGATTCGTGGTTTAGGATGTAAAATGATAATGGGCTATAGGTAATGTATGTTGGAGGATTGAAATCATATTGAATTTAATTAATGCTCGAAATTCATTGTTTTAATGAGGGCATGTTTTGCAATAGTTGGTTTATGACATTGGTTGGTGCCATGTGTTTAGTGCTTGTAAAAAGTGTAAGATTATTATTATTTAAATCAAATAGGAGATTAATATTTTGAGAACTAAATAGAAGTGTAGTAAATGGTGGAATAAAGTTATAAGGATTTCCAATTAAAAATTGCAAATTAGTGTTAAGACAAATACTATATTGTGTAGATAAAAGTTATGATTGGAGGAGTGAAAGTGGGAATAGAAGATGTGATCATGGTGGAGGATAATTATGATCCAATTTTCTTTCAAGCACTATTGAGGATTTGAGCACAACTAGTTGCAATTGCAATATTTGAATCCACTATATAAGTTATGCTATGTAGAACTTCTATTCCTTATGAATTGTAAATAAATTTTAAAAGATTATCAATAAGAGGGATAGTTTATCTAGAAAAATATTTAGTACTTAAGAATAATTGGAGACTTTCCAAGTATTAATCTAATTTTAAGATTTTCTCCTCAAGAGCATGTGCGACAATTTTTTCCAAGTCCAAGTCTACATGAATGAATTCTGATGAAGATGGCATTTGTAAAGTAGGAATTGGAGTAGAATTAAAAATGATTGTATTGGAGTGGATCCTTGAGTGAAAGATTTAATTTATTTTTTGGTATTAGCGTGTATCAACCTTAGAGTGCTAGTATTTAATTTTATTTTTTTTAAAGAGGGTAAAAAATTTATTAATCAAAGAAAGTAGAACAAGAGAAGAAAGTACAACCAACCCCCTCATGGGGAAGAAACACCAAAAAAGCACTCAAGTAGTACCCAAGTAGTGTCTCATATCATCAGTAACCAGATCATCCAAATCCTGAGCCAGATCCCCAGGAAGACTATCCCAATCATCCATAATCCAATTTCGGGCATCTTTTTTGATGCCCATTTAGCCAACCCATCAACTGCCTTATTCCATTCTCCTAGGATGTGGCAAAAGGTGATAGAATCCAAAACTCCTCCAAGATAGGTGATTTTCTTAGCCACCATCACTAACTGCCAGCTAACATCATCAACTTATCTCCTACTTAGCAAGTTAGTCACAATCTAAGAGTCAAATTCACAAATATCTCTCCTCCATCCAAGGGTACACACCCATTTCAAAGCCAAAAGGATAGCTAAGGCCTCCATAATATTATTATAATGTTGTCCCTTATACTCAAAGAAGAAAAACTCAACCACTCAAGAACTATCCCTTCCCACACCTCTGACCCCAACACTAGCATTTAATTTGTTATTATTTTATATGTTAATTATTTATTTCCTAAGTTAATTAGCTACCAAAAATTTTGTCACTTTGTGTGACCTACCAATGAGATGGCATCCTACATATAAGGTGAAATGTAAAATTTGTAAGCTATTTAAGTGGAGGTAGGTTTCCACTTAGGAGGACCTAAATTTATGCCTAATATGGTGGCATTTTTCATAATTTATATTATATAATAGACTATAACAACTTGTTGTGCTAGTTTATGATTGATTATGATGGTGAAAGAGTGATATATGAAAATTTTTAAGTTAATTATCCCATGTGGGACCCATGTGATTAGGTTTCCTACATATCTAAGGAATTTATATGCATGAAAGCTCATTTCAAGGAGACAAATTTTAGAAAAAAAAAAAAAAAAGGCTAAAGTTACGGGTTCTCATTATGACATGTCATAATAAACTTATGTTCTTACTTGGGCATGGATTTTGGTTTTTTCAAGTTTTTCCTCCTTTTCTTCATGTTTAAAGTTTATAAGTATTTGATTCTTTAGTGCATTTCCATGGGTGATAGGTTGAAGAATGTTGATATGTAGTTATGCTAACTAAATTTCTCCATATTCTTGTTGTATTGTGTGACTCCTAAAGAGGATTTCTTTGAGTTATATTGTATTTTTTTGTTTTCACTAATAATACAATTTGAGTTGTGTATTTGGAGTGTGGGTTTAGTGGATCCTTGAGTGAAAGAGTAATGCCTTTCTTGGGATTATCTTGTCTCAACCATAGAGTCCCAACACTTAATTTGTTATTGTTTGATGTTAATTATTTATTTCCTAAGTTAATTACATACCAAAATGATTGCCACTTTGTGGTACCTACCACTATGGTGGCATCCTACGTAGAAGGTGAAATGTAAAATTTGTAAGCTCTATTTTAGTGGAGGTAGATTTCCACTTTGCAGGACCTAAATTTATGCCTAATATGGTGGCATTTTTCATAAGTTACTATGTAACTAGCTATGACAACTTGATATATTAGTTTATGATTGATTATGATGGTGGAAGAGTCATATATGACAAATTATAACTTAATTATTATAGGTGGGACCCATGTGATTAGTTTTCCTACCTATCTAAGGCATTTGCATGCATATAAGTTCATTGCATGTTTAGTGGTGGTTAATTTCAAGGAGAAGGGTTTTAGAAATAGAAAAATGCTAAATTTATGAGTTTTGATTATGACATGTCATAATAAAATTATCTTCATACTTGGGTGTGGATTTTGGTTTTTCCAAGTTTTTTCACTTTTTCTTCATGTTGAAACTCTATAAATACTTGATGCCTTAGTGCATTTTCATGGGTGATAGATTGAAGATTGTTGATATGCTATTATGCCAACAAAAAATTTCTAGATTCTTGTTGTAGTGTGTAACTCCTAAAGAGGATTTGTTTGAGTTATATTGTATTTTTTTTATTTTCACTGATAATACAAGTTGAGTTATGTATTTGGAATGGGTATTTTTCTAGAAGGGTTTTCCCACTTAATCACTATGTTATGGTTTGTATTATTTATATGCTTTACATGTTATTAAGTGTGTATCTTTTTGTAATTGTAATTTTTTAAGGTATTTATTAAAATAAATTTCTATAACTTTCCCCTAATTAGATTAATTTAGGAAGAATATTACATACACTCAACTTCCTTTTAGTTGGTATCAAAGCCTAGCCAACATTAATTTTGTTTTTGGTTTTGAAGGGTTTTTCGAGCCGATATTTTTTTTAGTATGAGTTTTACAAAAGAATATTTTGTAACCTTGTTGAAATCAAAATATAGCAAGAAAATATTGATGAATCCGAATGGAGAATTTTAATGGAAAAAAATTCAATTTATGGAAGTTAAAGATGGAGATTATGTTCATTGATAGAGATTTATGGGCTGCAATATCTAGCACAAAACGAGCTATTACAACCTAGGAAGATTGGGATCTGATGGATCAAAAAGAAAAGGGGTTTTCAAGACTCTACCTAAATGCTTCCATACGCTTGAACATCTATGAAGATAGGACAAAATGACTTGGGAATAAAGTTGGAGATGTCCATCAAGCTAAACCTCTTGTAAACAAGTTATTCCTATGGAAGAAATTGTATTCTTTGAAGATGGAAGATGGAGGATTTGTTGAAAATCACATGAATGTTTTTAACATGTTAATAGCTCAACTGGGTTCTATTAGTAACAAAATTGAAGACCAAGATTATTGCATGCTTTTGTTATGTCATATTTTGGACTTGCTGGATCGCTTGGTATTGGCCATTGGGACTACTACTAGTAGTTTTGAGATGGATACCTGGTTTCTTTGTTTTTGTATGTAGAGATGTGGAGGAAATACTCTAAGATGCCTAAGGATGCCCTTGTTGATCATCAAAGATCAAAAGAGAAAGAAAGAAGAAAGACAAGAAGTGAAAATACAAATATCGAGTAATATCTAGGTCTCTTAAAAATGTTGGAACTATGGAAAATATAGTCATTTCTACAAAGATTCCAAGTAAAAGAAGAAGAAAAAAAGAATTTCTCAGATTCTAACTAACAAACCCCCTCAAGATGGGTAAAAGTACAAAGTTGTGTCACACTTTATAAAGGAAACAACCAATACTAATCGAATTTTAAAACTTGAATTACTAAAAAGTGGCATATATGTGTTGAATTTTGAAATGTGAACTAATAAAATGTGTATTTTTAGTATATTTATGTTTGTATCTTTTTGAAAAAATTAAAAAGTATTTCAATATGGTTTTTATAAATTTACACTATAGATTTGTTGGTGATAAAATGCTGAAAAATGAAGTTACATGAGATGCCAATCTTTATATAGTAATTTTTTTTTTTTTCCTTCAAATTTTGTATGTGTATTTATAACTTGAATCCTTAGTGCATGGATTTTTTTCCAATTGTGACAAATATATTTTTTTAAATAAATATTGAAATTTGTATGTATTAAAACACAATTGTTTCCATTCAATGTCAACTTTCATATTAACTATTTATCAAAACTAGCAAACAAATTTTACTATCTTTATATAGTTCCTTTTATCTAGTGCATTATATATTTTCAACTATTTTAATAAGTTTTAGTATTTTCTTGACATGGTAATTCTAGACACTAAAAAATTTCCTTTGCCTAAAAACACCATTTTTCCTTGTCAATTCTCTTTCTTCCTTACATAATTGAATAATTTTAATTATTTATTTAATTAATTTCTTTCCTTTTATTCTTTTTTTTTTATTAATTAAATAATTTTATTTATTTAATTGTGTCACTAATGTCCCCTTCTTTCCACAATTAAATAAAGTCTTACTTATTTAATTATTGTCATTTTTCAACTATAATTAAATAGTTATTTTAATTATTTAATTATTCATTTTCCTCTTCTTCTATAAATTAAATAAATTTTAATTATTTAATTACTTTCTAATTTTTCATTTTCCTCTACTATTTAATTAAATTATTATTTAATTTAAAAATCAAATTTCCCTTTTCTTATGGAGGATATTTTAAAATTTTAACAAATGATTGGAGAATGGTGCTCATAGATGGAGGTCATAGGCAAGCTAGGGTCTTTGTGCCCTAGCTCAACTTCTGGTTTGCTACATGAGTTCTTCTCAATGCATGGGGGAAATTTATTTGTTCTCAAGATGAGGCCAAGCGCGGCCTTCTTTTCCTCTTATTTCCTACTCTTGCTTGATCGGTCTCCTACTATTTTGGATGCTTTATTCAACTGAGTTTGGTGCTTTCTATTATTTGTTGGAAGGTTGTAGACCTATGTAGTTGGTGTCGGACTTTAGGCAGTGTGCCCTAAAGGGGTAGTGTGTTTTTTTCAAGGGAAGGATTTATATTTTTAGCTATTATTTTTTCTTTTTGGGTGCTCTGGTCGAGCTCTGATTTTTGTCTTCATTGAGGCTAAGGCTTCTTTTGGGGAGTGTTTGTTTTTTATCTTGATGGTGGAGCATGTGACTTTGGATAACGTAGATCAAAATTTCCCTATACGTAGTGATGGTCTGAGGATTACAAACTTGACTTCTACTAGTTTAGAATCGATAAGAAATGGGGCTTTCAAGTTGCAAAAGGTGAATGGGTGCTTGGAGAAATCTCAAGATTAACTGGATTTAGTAATCCAAATGGATTCAGTGACCAAGGATGTGGATTGTTACAATAATCGCGTGTTGATCTGTAAGTTCATGGGGATGATGGTTTCTCTTCCTTTTCTTGATACATGGGTTTGTAAGACATGGAACTTGAAGGGGATTTTGATATTATGTTGGCAGCTAATAACTTTTTATGGTAGAATTTTCTTGTATTGTAGATCAAAATATGTCCTTTGAAGGTGGTCTTTATTTTTATAATTTGGTGGGACTCTTCATAAAACCATGACATTCTGGTTTTAATTCAATGGAGGAACTACCTTTTAGAGTTTTAATTTGGGTTCGTCTCCCTCGACTGCCACTTGAATGCTAGAAAAGAGATATTTTATAGATGATTTCCTAGCTACTAGGAAAGCACATTGGTACACCTCAGCAAACTCTAAATAAGAGGTTTCTTTCTTTTGCTTGGGTGTGTGTAGAAATTGATCTGAACAATTTGTTGCCAAATTTTATGGACATGACTATGGGTTCATCTTCTTGGACCTAGCAATTAGATTATGAGGCATTACCTTTCAAGTGTCAATTGTGTCATGGATATGGTAATATTCAATGGAAGTGCCCTCAAACTTTTTCAGGGTTCTCGTTCAAGTTCGGCTCCTTATCAACCTACCCTAAAGACGAATAAGGGCAAGGGTCCTATGCAGGGGGTGGTGGCTGATAAGGAGGGTTTTTTTCCATTTAAGCCTCATAACAAAGGAAGGGGTCGAAAGAGAACCCTCAAGGATAGAAAGGAAGAGGAAACCTTTAACAAATTCGATGCATTGGAGGATTTGGTTCAAGAAAAAGGGATACAGGTGGACTTGTAGGTGAAAGATGGATCTTTTTTGAGAATTTTCTTGATGATCAACCCATTCTATATTTCACTATAGTGATGCCTAGTGTGCAAGAGGCTTAGATGGACAATGACCTTCCACCCCCTACTTTTGTTCAGGATGTGTTAGGTTTGGTGTTGGATGATTCTAGTGATACTTCTAGTATTGGTTCATGTCTCCCTAGTACAAGGAGTTTTTCTGAACTAGGAAAAAATGAGTCTTCTTCTTCGGCTTTGGGTTTGTAGAAAAAATATTTCAAAAAAGGGGATCCCAAGAAGACTCTTAAGGCTAGAAATAAGGATCAGGGGATAGTTAAGCTAATTGGTGAGACGTTGGTAGAGTCTGGGTTGGTGAAGACTATTGATGTACACTTCTCCCAACCCCAATTATGATTGTGCTCTCTTGGAATGTAAAGGGTATGAATAGCATCCCTAGACAAAAGGCTATTTGGGATTTAATTCTTGTTCATTCTCTTGATTTGGTCTTCCTTCAGGAAACTAAGTTATTTGTTGATTGTATGTTCAGTGTGGCTTCAAAGATTTGGGGTAGGGGGAATTGTTATTGTGTGGGAGCATATGGTAGATTTGACAAGGTAGCTTGTCTATGAGACCCACATAAAGTTATTTTGATTTGATGGCTCTCAGGCTACAAATATTGTCTCTTACTGCTTATAGTTCAGAGTCGGGTGAGATAATTCTTTTGTCAAACATGTATGCTCTGACAAACCTTCAGGAAAAGGCTCAATTGTGGGTTCATGTTAGATATGTGTGGTCTTCATATCCTTTTCTTCCTTGGATTGTGGTTTTCCAAACTTCAATGATGTCAATTCGCTAGATGAGAAGAGGGGTAGTAATGTTCATCTGGAACCTTCTTCAGATCTCTTGTGGGATAATGTGGCTTTTCTAAAATTATTTTATATCAAGCACACTAATGGTGTTTACACTTGGAATAATAGAAGTGGACAAGCAACTATTTTTGAAATATTGGATAGATTCTTGGTGTCTAGATTTTGGGTTAGTGATAGGTGGTCAACTTGCTCTGAGACTCTAGATTGGTGAGGCTCTGATCACTAACTAATCAAGCTTGCTACTAATCTATCAAGGTTCTCTGAAAAGCAATCATTTAGATTTCAGCTTATGTGTCTTACAGATGTGTCTCTTCATGATTTGGTTCCTGATTGGTGGCATCTTGGGAAGCCAACCCATAGTACATTAATGCACTCATTTTCAAAGAGGCTCCAATATGTTAAGTATATGCTAAAATGATAGAATAGGCATCATTTTGGTAATGTGTTTCAAGAAGAGCGAAAAGCTCAAGCTCTCTTGGACTTTATTACTCGGCAGATTCTTGATCAGGGTCTTACTAAGGAGAATTCTAAGCTTGAAGTTAATGCAGTGAAAGTAGTTGAGGAATGGGAGTTGAGAGAGGAAATCTTCTAGAAGAAAAAGTGTTGAATTGATTGGCTTCAAGTAGAGGATCAAAATACTTCTTTTTTTCACAATTGGATCAAGGACAAAAGGCAAGGTAACAGAATCTCTTCCCTCATTTCTTTAGATGAGGAACTCCTTTCTTCCTCTACTGCGATTTCTAAAGAGTTGGTTTTTTTCTTTTCTACTTTGTTATTTGATTATTCCACTCCTACAGAAGAGGATGAAGCTATAATATTGGATTGCATTTTTCCCCTAGTTACTAGTGAAATGAATGAAGCTCTGCTCAATCTAATTTCTTAGTAGGTGCTTGAGAATGTTCTATTTCATATGAAAAAAAGGAAGGGATCCAGGGCCTCATGGGTTTCCAATGGAGTTTTTCCAAGAATTTTAGGAGGTAATCAAGATGGATCTATTGGAGTTCATTTAGGAATCTCATCATAATAAGAAAATGTTGAAGGCCATGAATGCTACTTTTTTGGATACTATCCCAAAAAAGGAAGGGGCTAATTCTTTAGATATTTTAAGGCCAATTGCCTTATGCAATGTGGTGTACAAGATAATTACAAATTTTATTGTTGAGCATCTCAAGCCTTGGATAAGCAGGATAATTTCAGAGGAACAAGGGGGTTTTTGTTGCTAGCAAGAAGATTCTTGATGGGGTCATTATTGCAGCTGAACCCATTCACTCTATGGCCTATTCTAGAGAAGAAGCTATATTTATAAAATTGGACATGGCTAAAGCTTATGACTATGTTAAATGGGCTTTCTTATTTAATACTTTGAGGGATTTTAGACTTGCTAGTGACTGGATTGACTAGGTCAAAGGTTGTGTCACGTGTACTTCAGTCTCTGTGCTGGTCAATGGGGATCCAACTGAGTTGTTTGGAGCTACTAGGGGACTTAGAAAAGGGATCCTTTATCCCCTTACCTATTCATCTTATTGGCTGAAGGCTTAGGGAGATTTATTAGATGTCAAGTGGAGCTAGGTCTAATTTAGGGTTGGTGATGTGCAAATAATATCCCTCTCTAATCCCATCTTTAGTTTGTGGATGATACTACTTTGATCGCAAAGGACCAAGTTAAGGAGGTTGTTTGGTTGCTTTAGGATAGAGTATTAATGAAGGGAAGTCCTTTATCTATTTCTTTAATACTCCTAAGCCTATTCAAAGGAGAATTTTTGGTATTTCTTAGATTCAGATTGGCTCTCTCCCTTTCATATACCTTGGAATTCTTCTTGCTATTCATTCGCTTCCCAGACTGTTTTGGAAAGAGGTTATTGTTAAGTTCCGCAAGAAGGTCATTCATTGAACATGTAGGCAGTTATCTTCTACAAGAATAATGACCCTTTTGAAGTTTGTGGTATAGGCTCTTCCTATGTATAAATGTTTTGTGTTATCTACCCCTTCTAGTTTCATCAAAGACTTTGAGAGTTTTTCTTGGAAATTTATTTGGTATGGAAATCTCTTCCATTGGAAGTGGTTCTTGGTTAAGTGGTATTTTTATTGCATGCTAAAGAAGGAAGGTGGGTTAAGCTTATGTCAGAATAAATGGGTAGGCTTTAACTACTAAGTTGTACTAGAGATGGTGTTCTCAACAACATTAGATATGGGCTAAAATCCCCACTTCTAAATATCTGGGGGCTATATTGAGAGTGTTGATGTTCCTCATTTTAGTTTGGAGGGGAAGGGCTCCATGATTTGGGGTACCCTTAAAATAGGTACCAAGCTGGTCAAGTAGGGGTTTTTTTGGATTTGTAATAGTGGTTGAGTTGCCCTCTTCTAGTTTGACTCTTAGGATGGCCATCCTCCTATCTTGTCAACTCACCCTCACTTGTAGGCTTTATGTAGTTATTTTCTAGGTACTAGATGGAGTTGAGTGGATGATTTAAAAACTTCCCTAGCTTAGGATTAGGTTAATTTGTACAGGTGAAAGGACCCATAAGAGTGGCCCTTGGGGGGATTGACGAAGGATTGTACAGAGCTAGCTACTATTCTAACTATTCAAGTTTACAACTCTCTTCTCGGAAGGGATGTATTGGCTTGGGGACCTAATCCAAAAGGTGAATTTTCTATTGCATTTGGTTATCAAGTTAATGCTAAATAGGTTTTTGGGTGCTCAGGGGATTCGTGGTGGAAGCAGGTATGCAATAAGTTTTCCTAGCCTAATTGAAACTTTTTCTCTTGACTAGTGGTGCAAGGAAGGTGCCTCACATGGGAAAATCTTTGGAAGCATGGATTTCAAGGTCCTTCTATGTGTGTTATGTGTACTTGTAATGTTGAGTGTATATCCCACCTCTTTTTTTGTTCCCCTTTTCTAGAGAAATTTGGCACTATTGGTGGAATACTTGGAGTCAAAAGTATAGATGTGCCTATTCTTTGGCAGGTTTTTGGAGAGGCAAGGGAAATCCGCCTGCTAGAATTTTGTTTCTTCAAATAGCTTGGGTTATTGGCCCTTGCTTGATCATTTGACATATTTGGTTGGAATGCAACCATAATTTTTCTTGGATAAGAAGTGTGATATAAGAGGGAATTATTGCACATGGGTATCTCCTTTCTCAAGAGATCACCAGGGAACGAACTGCCCTTATACACCTCAAATGAAAAATTAATGAAATAATAAAGAATCAGGATTCAATTATTTTTTGACGAAAACTATCAAAGATCCTAAGGGAGAAAGATCGAAGGATTCTTATCTCAGAAGAGGGAGCTCTCAGCTAGAAGACGTCAACATAGTTCTAGGACACTAGTGTAGTGCACTGTCATCTGAAAGATGCACTCGCATCCTGAGTAACAAAGAACTCAAGAACTCAATGAAAAAAATGAAAATCCTACTTCCAAACTCAGGAGTAGTTCGTATGAGATTGTTTAACCAATCAAAAACTGAAGTAAATACAAGGATGCTTGGGGAATATTTACCTCTCTCTAGATGTTTGAATCTTCACTCCAAGCTCCTTTTTGTGACCTACACAAAAAAAAAAACAAGGAGAAAGTTTTTGTGTGGCTATGTAGGGGCTTGCCTCAGCTAGACCCCACTTTGGTGTTTCCACCTCCACAGATAGCCAAGTTGGAAACAAATGATAAAGGAGAAAATAAAGTGTGTGGTGAAAACAATACATTCTTAGGAGTAGAACCCGCACCACGATAAGTGTGTGGTGAAAGAAATACCTACTCAAGAGTAGAACCCACACCATGAAATAGTAAATAAATGATTATGAGAGGAAAGTGAGAGGGAGAGAGAGCATTACCCATGGGCCAAGACACTCTCCAGGGCACACAGACACACCGATGAGTGCTTGATTGAGAGTTGTTGCTATTGGGAGGACCTCAGTCTGGCATGGCTTCACCTATGAGTGCATTGCTATCAAAGATGATGAGATCTCAAAGCTGGAGTAAGTAGAGAGAGAGAGCTAGTGCGATGTCTTCCAACACTCAAATGAGAGGAAAAAATAGGTTTTAATGCTTGCAAGGGTGGCAAAGAGCCATTACTTTCAGATTGTAACCACCAAGACATTTGTATCAAGGGTTAACCTTCTATATTTCACATTTTGAACTCGAGAAATAGATAGGATGTTAGCACGCCCTGTAGACGTCTCCATTCTGTGCACTCATCCAGAGCCTATATTCTTGAAAAATGCATTGTTAGGCTTTTGTTGCTCAGCCACTTGTCCACATGGACTCAGAATCAAGAAATTATGACCCATGGGATTTTTTCATTAATTTCTCAAGGTGTCATAAATGCTAGGAATAAATTTCTAAATATAAAAAATTTCCCCTAGGTGTAATTCTACGATATTACATTTTTCCCCTACTTTAGTGGGATCGGTTTTGGAAAAATTCAGCCTCACTAAAGTAGAAAAAGAAAAAGCTTATTGAAAATTTTGAATTTTACAAATTTGCATGCCAACAGAGAGAGACCACAGTGGCTACTATAGCCGAGCTAACTAGATTTGAAGGTGCCCGTAGTATCCGATCTCAACAAACAGTATTAGAACGGTCAAGAAACTATCCAAGGTTCTAATCTGCAAAACTAAAATTTTAGGTCTACCTTGAAAACTTAGAAGAAAGGTACCACAAAGAGAGGAATGATCAAGAAAGAATTCATTGATTTAGAAGAAAAATATGATGAAGAGATGACCTTTTTTCACCTCCTAATTTTTCCCCCAGCCTAGTGGGGAAAATTCAGGAAAAAGTAGGAAGCCACAAGCTCTAGGAGAAATTGGCCCCAGGGGGCCTATATATACCTAGGTGGGCCCCTAGAAGGGTCATTTTCACTATTCACCGCTAGCAAATTATTAACTTTTGTGAGAGAAAAATTAGCAAAATGTCAAGCAAGAGAGAGTACAAGGAGCCAAGGATGGAGTAGCTACACCAGGACATCATCGAGGGTCACGAGGTGGACCAAGTAGGCCACAAACTCTCGTTTGTTGTGGTTTTTTATGAATTTTTTAATATTTTCCCATCTGCAAGGTGCTCAAGCATATTTTTTTCTGCCCTCATCTAGAATTTGTGTTGTTGTCCTCAATGAGCACTATAGTCTTATATGCACATTATCATCTTGAAGACACACTATCATCTTCAAGGAAATCATGGTGATTAGAAGACATGTGTGCACCGCACAGACATATGCACATCATGTGTATTTCTTACTTATTTTCTATGTTTTGATGCAAAAAATTGATGTTCTTATTCAAATTTTTTGTTACTTTTTTGTAGGAGTACCTAGAGATTTGAGAGCATCTAGGAGGGTAAGCTCTCCAAATCGTTCATGAGTAGAGGGACCTCCTATTAGATGATGAAGTCACACTCTTAGAGTGAGTCAGTATCTGGCACATATTCACCATGCTAGAGATGAGATACAATAAGTGGATGTGAATGCCCCTTACATAGTGGTGGGACACCACTATGTCATCTTTCTAGCTGCCATGTGGAGAGATGACCATTACACTCGAGGAAATCCATCAGATCCTTGGGCTACCCATTCACAGATGGTGGGTGGCTCTCAATGATAAGTGATCAATGTAGGAGTGGTCAAAGGGCATCCTCTACTGCATAGGGAGGATTGATAATGGTGATGACATGGGTCATATCTACACACACTAGTATGACCATGCAAGGACCACAACAAAATTGATTTACTGAGTCATTGTTATTACTGTGGCCTTCTAGATCTTGATCGACAGGCAAGGATCGCACCTAAATGGGGGTCTCGTCCAAATGATTAGGGAGATGGTAGAGCATAGGACCATTTTTTCCTCAGGGCACAACATGCTTGTGCATCTCTACCAGGAGCTAGGCTGGTACATACACTATAAGTACCGTAACCTCATAGCATGCACCCTTTTGCAAGTGTGGGCCTTTTCCAACATTATGTGCACTCAGCAAGTTAGTTTTCCCTAGCAATGGCTATATCGGATCCCCATGGTCCACTAGTATGATATGATGAGCCAATGAAGGTTTGGAGACCTACAGTTTTGATATTTACAATTTAACACTCTCATTGCGGATGAATCCTATCGATTTTTTCAAGTGGGTGGATGACAGTAGGTATTTGAGGAACTTGTAGCGGGATCACCTTTTCATCAGCGAGAGAGTTTTTGTTATAGTAACCTATTACTAGAGTTGATTCATGCGATAACATGGCTAACCACAGACCATACCAGCAGACGTTCCCACATACACCATGGCTAATAGGAGTGCGACAAGGGTTGGGGATCACCCTCACCCAACTATTATGGATATTATCCCCTCAGATGATGATGAGACCAACCATGATCTATCGCCTGTATCAATAGTAGATAATGTCAAGGTGGAAGTTGACTTCATGTAGTGGTGGGAGAGGCATCGTCTTGCTCCTATGTTCAACAAGGATGCTCTGATAGGGGATCCTGGTCCATAGGAGGACTTTCCCTCCTAGCCTCCATAGGACAAGAGGAGAGGTTGGAAATAGGCTAAGGAGGAGGAGGCACCATAAGAGGAGGAGGTGGCAGCACTGAGGCCGCATGTCTCTTTGACACCACCTGCTTCTACTATAACTACAACATTAGTGACACCAGGAGGGGCCACTAATGCTAGCAGCGTGGGTCCAAGCACCGATCCTCATCCTAACCCAACATGGCAGCCAAGGGATGCACGTATACATGATATGTTCATGTTTTTATACTTTCAATTTTATGATATATGGATCTATACATGCTATGCAATACTAACACCTTTTTCTTTCTTTGTTCTTGCAGAGGACACACAAGGGTGGACTATGCTCATAGCTCAATTTATTTTAGAGGTTTCCCCTACTGTGTAGATTTATGGGTCAGTTCTCAAAGTGTACAAGCCATCATTTACGGGATGTCATGCCCCCAGTTTCAAGTCAGTTACACATCTATAGACTATTTATAAGGAGTGGGGCATGGATATCATCTAGCTCACTACAGATTTAATGCCACTCAAGGGTAGTGTGACTAGTTGTTGGGGGAACTATGGATGGTGCTCACTGAGTGATACACGGTAGTGATGAGAGATGATGCCACTAAGCAAGTGCATGATGCCCTCTAGAGTCATCTCAATGACCTCAATGGGTAGCCAGTGGCTACAATCCCAATAGATGTTCAATGACTACATGATCATTTGTGGTAGGAAGAGTTGATGATATCTTCTTTTTAGGGGGAGATCAGAGGGATGCGGACAACCATGTTTGTATCATGCTCACATCATTCAAGCTCTCTGAATACCATCCAGCCCCTCCCATGGCTTCTCGAGCATCCGCTAGAGCTAGAGGGCTTCAGGAGCCATGCACCACAGTGATCAAGGACTCATCATCAGTTTCTATGTATATCATTTTTGTAGTGAGATACATATACATTCATATATACTTGTAGATCTTTTGTATCTAGACATGTATTTAGTAGCCACTTATTTTTTATAGTAGTGGCCCTATAAATGTACATGACATTGGATACATACATTGCATATATATATATGGATACATCGATTCTAATCTCATGGCATTGTTTACCTAGATTTGTATTCTCTTTATTTCACACATATGTTTATGCTAGGGATTTTATATTCTCATGTGGATGTATACTTATATTATATGTTAATATGATTTAATAAACACACATACTTGTATGCTAATTAAATAAAATGATATTCTAATGGTTTTAATAGGTGTAATGTGATGCATGGACACTCACACACACACGTGGTCATTCAAAACACAAAAAATCTCATAATGTGTTAATGAATAATGTTATAATATGTAGTGCTACTACCCTTTTGTAGAGAGAACACCATGTAGATGACACATAGAACACTACGCATAGTATCAACGAAGATGCATTGCATTGATGGGATCTTTAAAAGGAATTTCATCCATAGATGATAACCCATAGGCACCTGAACCATATACAAAGATTACAATGTAAGGGCCTAACCAGTTAGGACTGAATTTTCCTCTATGACCAGGCGATGTGTTTACATTTCTCTAGTTTCCATAGAGAACCTAATCTCCTTTTTTAAAGGTTCTAGGAAGAGCACTTCCATTGTACTGTCTAGATAACCACCATTGATAAGCCTTAAGATGTTTGAGGGCTTGTAAACAGTGCTCATTGAGCATCTCTAGCTAATACAAATAATTAACTTGGTAGGTCTCATTATCAATTAGCCCCTTAAGGGAAACCCATAAAGATAGAATCTCCAACTCTAAAGGCATGATGGATTTGGTACCATACACGAGGTTATAGAGTTTTGTTCCCATAGCCGTATGAACACTCGTACGATAGACCCATAAAGTGTACATCAGTTGAATGTGCCATTATTTACCATGTTTGTTAACTTTTTATAGAGAATAAGCTCAAGAGTTTTGTTAGATGCTTCCACTTGACCATTGGATTATAGATAGTAAGGTGTGTAAAACCTATGTTGAATATGGAATTTATTGAGGAACTACTTCACTACCTTGTTCTTAAATGGTGTGTCATTGTCAGAAACAAGCATAGTGGGAGATCCAAATCAAGAGATGATTTTATTCAGGAGGAAATTGTAGATAGCTTCAGTGTTTGTGGATCAGAGTGGGATAGCTCTGACCCATTTTGTGAATTAATCTATAGCAGTAATGATAAAGGTATGTCCCTTGCAAGAGGTAGGTGATATCTTTCCAATAATATCCAACCCCCATTTAGCGAACGACAAGGGGGAAGTTTGATATTGTAACTCTTTGGAAGATGCATGAATAAGAAAAATGTGTTGCTGACATTGAGGAAACTTCTTGACAAAGTTAAAGGAATCTTGTTCCATTGTTTTCCAATAGTATCCCATGTCTACTAGTCTTCTTGCCAATAATTTACCTCCAAAATTTCCACCCCTAGAGCCCACATGGGCTTCCTTAAGGGAAAGGGGGATCTCTCTTTTAGTAAGACACCTTAGAAGCAAGCCATTATAGACTTTCCTATAAATAATATTAGATAGATAGGATAACATAGTGAACTAACTCACATGAGTACGATCATTCTTGGTCTCATCATTGGGGAAGTTTCTAGACTTTAAATAGTTATATATATTAGAAAACCATTCCCCAGAGTCCACATGAGAACACATAGGGGACTCAACTGTAGGTTCTTCGAGAACCAAAGGGGTTCACAAGACTTGGACCATGAAGTGGTATTCTTTTGTATCTTCTTTAGAAGGTACCAAGGAAGCCGTGCTTGCCATGGCATCAACATGTCTATTTTTTGTCATAGAAACACTATCTATTGTGAAACAAAAGAACTATTTAAGAAAAGGCAAGGAAAGGTCCCAATATCGGGACAACTTGCTCTGCTTGGCTTGATAGGTTCCCATTATCTGGTTCACTATAAGTTAGGAGTTTCCCATGATACAAAGATGTTTTATTTTCAGTGCAATCTCGGAACATAAGACAATAATAAGGGCTTTGTACTCAGTGATGTTATTGGTACAAGGAAAATTTAGTAGAAAGGATAGGGGAATTGGTTTACCTTCGGGGGATATTACAACCACGCCTACTCTAGAACTAGTTTGACACCTCAATTTGTTGAAATACATTTTCCATTCAAGGTCATAATTGATTGCAGAGATTTTTTCATCAAGAAACAAATCCAATTTAGGAAAGGAGTGAGACGAGGGAGTGTCTGCTAGATGATCTGTGACTGCTTGACCGATTATTAATTTCTGAGTAATGAACTTTATGTTGAACTCAGAAAGTAACATAACCCACTTTGCTAACCTCCCTACTAGGTCGGTGCTAGAAAATAGATGTCTTTAAAGGTCCGCTTTTACTATATGTGTGTTTCCACATGGAGGAGATAGTGTCTCAACTTCTGCATAGCAAAGATGAGAGCAAGGCATTGTTTCTATATGGAGTAATAAAGGGTTTCATAGTCAACCAAGACATGGCTAATATAGTAGACAAATCTTTCTTTCCTAGTGTCATCATATTGAGGTAAAATAGTTGCCAAAGCATATGGTGATATAGCAAGGTAAAGAAAAAAGGGTCTATCTTGCATAGCCAACATCAATACAAAGGGATTGGACAAATAGGCTTTGATTGACTCAAAGGATTTTTGACATTCCTCATTTAATATGAAGCAAACATATTTTTTCAATAAATGAGTGAAAGGAAGGGTATGGTAAGCCAAATGAGATATAAATCTATGAATTGTCATAATCTTCCCTTGTAAACTATACAATTTAGTGATATTTATCGGTGGAGGCATGTTAATGATGGCATCAATATTATTATTGTCAACTTTGATCACACGATGAGAGATTATAAACCCCAGAAGCTTGTCAGAATCAATGTCGAAGAGGTACTTAAGGGTATTTAGTCTCATTTTATAGAGCTGAAGTCTCTCAAAAATAAGATGAAGGTTCTTGGGATGATCTTAATGGGTTATCAATTTTTCCAATATTTCATCAATGTAATCCTCTAAAATCTTATGGATAAAATCATGGGATATTAGGTTCATCGCCTATTGGTGAGTACCTCCCACATTCTTTAACCCAAAGGGCATGACCACATAATAGAAAGTACCCCATGGGGTAGTGAAGGCTATCTTGTATTGATCATCTGAGTTAATACGGATTTGATTGTTACCTGAGAAGCCATCCATGAAAGAAGGTGATGCATGGCCTACAGTCGAATCGACAATCATATCTATATTAGGCAGTGGAAAATCATCCTTAAGAGAAGCCTTGTTAAGGTCTCAAAAGTTGATACATATGCAGATACAAGCATCAGGCTTACTAACGACAACTATATTTGAAATCCAAGGGGAATAGTCAATAGGACAAATAAAGCCTGCTTTCAACTATTTTTCTATCTCGGTCTTGACCATCAATGCCACCCTAGGATTGATCTTCAATTTTTTTGCTTAACTGGCTTAGCATCAGAGCATAGGATGATATTGTGAACCACTATAGATTCATCAATACTAGGCATGTCCTTGTCTGTCCAGTTGAAAATTTTAAGATGAGAGCACAAGAGATCGGTTTGCTCATCTACTTCTTCCGAAGAGAGACATTTTTCCGATTTTGATCATTTTTTTAGAAGAGGTAGGATCTATAGAGATTTCAATAGTATGCCCCTTAAGGAGGGAATTACGATCTTCATGAGGATATATTGCAATGTCGTCACTAGTGTTAGATAGAGGGTTTTCCTCGTCAATACTCAAAATAGACTCTCCAAAGTATGCTTGGCTATGCAAGTGATACGAAGGCAATGGGGAATAAGCACCTAGAAATTCCTCTAGTGCTTAATCCAAAGAGAATACATTGAGAGGGATTTTCTCAACTTGCTCCCAATACTCTATTAACTCAGTGTGAACAAGGTTCAACGGCTCGGCCGAGATCATGTTAACACTCTACCAAGGATTTTTCTTAGACTATTTGATGAAACATCCCAGTCCCAAATAGCGTTGGTGCACATTAAACTAGATGGGGAGTTGAATTCCTTGCTTGATATGCCCTAGGCCTTTATGCCCATATTCATACTAAGAAGTGAGCTCATATCCAAACCCATATCAATTTTGCAAACCTCAGGAGGCTGTGGCTCCACTTAGAGCATTTTGTTCTACCAATGGATGTCAAATGTTTCTATGGGGGTACTTCTACCTTCCTTGTCAAGCTCACAAACATTAATCTCTTTTCTAAGAGGGGGTTTTTCTCCTCAACACAAGAAGGGGTGACCTCCTAAACAGGGTCACATTTCTCCTCCTTCGTGGGAGTATCATTCATCTTTGTGTTAAGGTCACTAGGAATTTCTATGCAAAAGGGATACGCCTTATATTCCACAATAAAGAATTCAAAAAAAAATAGGGAACCCCAATCATCTCCAAGTAAAGCATTTGTTTGAGAAGTTGATGAGGGAGACTTAGGGTCCTCTACTTTAGATGGTTCTCCATTTCTTACACTCACCGTAGGTACCACTTCCATAGAGGGTATTGACAAAGAGCATGCCATAGCATCAGTAGTCAAAAATGGAATACAATTATTGAGAGTAGATATAGTTGAAGGGTGACTGGCAGTGGCCAATTCATAGAGGCAAATGCCTTCTAGATCCGCCTTAACTGTAACTACTTGATTATTTATAATGAATTTCAAGGAACGGTGTAAAGTAGAAGTTACCCCACCCATAGCATGGATCCAAGGTGTCCCTAAGAGGATGCTATATGGTAAGGGGTCAGGCATCACATAGAAAAACGTGGGTAAGGTAAGGGGGCCTAGCTGTAGAGGTAGTATTATCATACCTAGAGCTTGATGGCCAATGTTATCAAATCCATGAATGTACAAGGAGGAAGATGCTAAAGATGAATCAATTTTAATTTTAGGTAGTAGGTCTATACTGCAAATGTTGAGGTCTAAACTGGTGTCAACAAGGGTGTGCCTAATACCAATGTTGTTAACATTGACTATAATCATCAAAGGCTTTTCTTGCTTCTGCACATCGAGAGGCGGGAGTTCTTACTAGTGCAACATGATATTTGGAGAATTTGTATGAATATGATCCCACAATGCATTAACATCTATGGGCCTAGTAGAGGCATGCAAGAGAATCTTTTGTAAAGCTTCCTAAAGCATCTCTTGATAAACTAGAGTAGTCTAAAGCAAGTCCCAAAGTGATATCTTAGCTAGAGTAACACAAAGTTTCTCGACGAGATCATAATCACCTGGTGCTTTGATCGCAGGTTTAGGTGCTACATGAAGGTTTGGTTGAGAAGGTGGTAAAGAAGTAGGAATAGACAATTGTGAAGTAGGAACAAAAGGTTGTTGATTTAGATTTATTTTTTTACTCTTTGTATGATATGTGTGTCCAATGGCATTATAAGATGTAGAGTCTACAACTTTCACGAACCTTGAGTATAAGTCTAGTGAATCACTATGGCATGAAATTCCATAGATGGAAGAATTGGCCAGTGTAACATAAATGATGGGTTTCTTAGGGCTCAAAGGAGCCACCAAGACCACCACCACATTTACTAATCCCTTAGCCTATCAAGAGGAGGCTTGTTTAGGAGATTTGTGGATAGGGGAGAATTCTTCTAAGAATTCATCTAGAGCATCCACCAGCATATCAAAATCTTCCTCAGAAAATCCAATATCATGAATGTGTAACATTGTGAAGAAAGATCTGGCATTCACATTAGGTTCACCAAAATGTGATATAAGAGGGATTCTCTACACACCGGTCTCTCCTTTATGAAGAGATCACTAGGGAATGAACTTCCCTTATACACCTCCAATGATAGATTAATGAAAGAATAGAGAATCAAGATTCGGTTGTGCTTCAGGAAAAACTATCAAAGATCTTGAGGGAGCAAGATCAAAGGATTCTTATCTCAGAAGAGGGAGCTCTTAGCTAGAATATTTCAGTGTAGTTCTAGGATGCCAATGTGGCATGTTGTTGTTGAAAAGATGCACTGGTATCTTGAGCAACAGAGAACTTAGAAACTCAACGGAAAAAAGAAAATCCTACTTCAAAACTCATGAGTATTTTGTACGAAACTATTTAACCAATCAAAATATAAATTAAATACAAGGATGCTTAGGGAAAGCTTACCTCTCTCTAGATGTTTGAATCTTCAATCCAAGCTCCTTTTCATGACCTACACACAAAACACCAAGGAGAAAGTTGTTGGGTGGCTATGTAGGGGCATGCCTCAGTCAAACCCCACTTTGGTGTTCCCACCTCCACAGACAGCCAAGTTGGAAAGGAATGCT
This sequence comes from Sequoia sempervirens, assembly GCA_007258455.2. Classification (NCBI taxonomy): domain Eukaryota; kingdom Viridiplantae; phylum Streptophyta; class Pinopsida; order Cupressales; family Cupressaceae; genus Sequoia; species Sequoia sempervirens. The sequence goes on from VDFB02000003.1 coordinate 459,704,405, forward strand.
AAAGGAGTAAATAAAGTATGTGGTGAAAGAAATACCCACTCAAGAGTAGAACTCGAACCATGATAAGCATATGGTGAAAGAAATACCCACTTAGGAGTAGAACCTGCACCATGAAATAGTAAACAAATGATTATGAGAGGAAGGTGAGAGGGAGAGAGAGCATTACCCATGGGCCAAGGCCCTCTCCAAAGCACAAAGATGCACCATTGAGTGCTTGCTTGAGAGTTACTACTACTGGGAGGACCTCAATCTACCATGGCTTCACCTATGAGTGCACTACTATCAAAGATGAGGAGATCTTAAAGTTGGAACAAGTAGAGAGAGAGCTAGTATGATGTCTTCCAACCCTCGAATGAGAGGAAAAAAGAGGTTTTAATGCTTGCAAGGGAAACAAAGAGTTGTTACTTTTAGAGTGTAACTACCAAGACATGTGTCTCAAGGGTTAACCTTAAAAATTCTATGTTTTGAACTCAGTCAATGGACAGGACGTTAGCGCACAACAAAGATGTTTGTGTGCTACACATTTTTCCAGAGCCTATATTCTTGAAAAACACATTGTCAGGCTTCTGTTGCTCAGCCACTTGTCCATATGGAGTCAGAATCACAAAATTCTGACACACGGGATTTTGTCATTAATTTATCAAGGTGCCATAAATTCTAGACATAAATGTCAAAATATGGAATTGCCCCTAGGTGCAATTATGTGATATTACAAGAAGTTACTAGTTGGACAACGCTGGTTGAGAATCTTGGGGGTCCTACAAGAGACTCTAGCAACTAAGTGTGATTTTCCTATTCCTGTTGACCTAGGTGATCAAGGTGTGGTCAATTCTTTGGGGACTTTTTTTTATTGGAGGAGGGACCTGTTGCTTGGCCAATGGCAATGTGGCAAGGAGAGGATTTAGCGTAGATTTCATTTGTGTCATCCTTCTTTGGGTGTGCTAAAAATTAATACTGATGGGTTGTCTAGAGGTAATCTTGGGCATTTTGGGATTGGGGGTATTGGCAAGGGTTGTTCGGGAGTGGTTGTTTTCTTCTTTTCTATATACAAAGGACAACAAAATAATAATTTCATGGATGCCTTAGCTATTATTTTGGCTCTAGAACATCCTTGTGCCTTTGGTCAGAGGAAATTTGTGTGTGAATCAAATTCTCAAGTTGTTATTGATATGATGAATAAAAGGCATTTTGAGGATGTGAATTGGTAGATGGTTGTTGTGGTTAAGCAAATTATTGCTCTAAGTGAGGTCTTGGACTCTATCACTTTCTGTCACATTCATTGCGAGTGGAATAAGGTGGAAGATGGTCTAGCTAGATGAGTGTCAGAGCAGATGGGGACTTGGAATGTGCATGACTAGGGAAGCCTTCCATGTGATCTTTACCATGTTCTTGAAGACTGGGTTATGGAGGATATCAGATGTTTATTGGTAGTGACTTAATTTCTTGGGATTGGTTTCTTTCCCCTGATGGGTTTGAGTTTCTTTGGATTTGTAATGATCTTCTTGATCAATAAATTTCTATCCCTTTTTTATTTAAAAAAATCCTTTTTCTTATAAAATTAAATAATTATTTTAATTATTTAGTTATTCACTTTCCATCCTAAATTAAATAATTATTTAATTATTTAATTTTCTCCAACAACCTCATTTTTTGTTCCAACCTCTTAATTTGTTACATTCTTATCTCTTCACATCTCATTTAATTTCCACCCTTGATTGAATTATTTTATAATTTAATCTCAATTGTCTACCCTTAATCTATTCCTATATTTTCCATAATTTAGCTGTAACCTTTTTTCATACCACATATTTCAATTTTTTCCTTTGAATTTCGCATGTTATTAGCTTTAAATCCTATGCCTTCATTCCAAGTTGCTTTTCTATAAAAGATATCTATCATCCAATTTTCATATAGATCAACATATTTTATGCTACTATTATGCTGCTAGATTCATGAGCAACCACATTCAAATCTTCAACAACTCAACATAATAGATTCAATATTTTGAGGTTTGCATGTATTTGATTTCGTTTGAGGTTTACAATTTTCGTTTGATCTAAGCTATTTTACACACATTTCTATTATATCCATTTTACATGCATACATTAATCAACCTAATATTTTTGTTTTGATAACCTAATTTTAGTTAAAATAAAAAAATAAAATATAAATAATAGTTAAACTATTAATATATATATATATATATATGTATTTGAAAACTACATTTATGGATGTACAATTTAGGGTATTTTTTATATTTTACAAAAAATATTTACATGACTCAAAGTAGTTGAAACATCAAGTTTTTCAAATAATTTTATTTTTTCAATAAATTGGCTTTATAGTGGTCCTACATATACATTTATCTAACAATATTAGTTGGAAAAGTTGTGGAGATGCTAGAATGAATCTTACTAGATCATAATTTTGACCAAAACTGATTTTTAGTTAGAAATATTTAAATTTAGTTGTGTTGATAAGTTGGTTGAAAGTGTGACACAACTTTGTACTTTTACCCAAATGCCTTTTTCACAGCCTTGAAAACCCATGCATTGGAATATGTGTGGTTGATAGACTCATGTGCTTTCTCCCACATGACCTCGTAGAGGGGTTAGTTCTCAAAGTATGAAGAATATGATGGTGGGAAGGTGTTGTTATGCCTTGCATAACCACCCCATTTTATTTTACTTTGGAAAAAAATGGGTCCCCCTTTTATTTTATTTTCATTGCCTTCGGTTGTTTGGTTGGGTCTTAGGAGTTCTTTTTTTTTCCTCCTAAGTCTTTCTTTTGTTCTATTGGAGCCGGGGCTAGAGCTGAATTTGAACGTTGAACTCTTTCAAGGTTTCTAGTTCGTTTTCCATCCTGACTCTGACTCTGCTTTTTTTTTGTTTCTTCTTCGTTGGTTCTTTTCGACTAACTTTTGGGTTGCTCCTTTTCTCCTGTTTGTTTGTCATTTTCCTTTGATTTTGTGTCCCGTGCCTTAGGAATTTTCCTTTCCTCCTTGGGCCTTTTCTTTTTGTTCTGGTGGACCCAAACCTGGGACTGAAACCAAACTTGGAATTTCTTTCAAGTTCTGATTTTTGTTGCTTTCCTAGCCCCGGTTCCGCCTCTTTTGTTTTTTCCTCATGTGTCTTTGGTTTTGTTCCAGCAAATGCAGAACTAGAACCAAAACCGAACTCTAGAACTTCTTAAAAGTTCCAGGTTTGGGTTCCCTTCTGGTCCCGGTTCTATTGGTCTTGTTCGTTTATTTATCTTTTGTTTCGAACTTTTGGTCATGGGGTGTTTTCTCCCCTTCCCCTGTCTATCCTTTTTGTTGTCTCTTTGTGTGTTTTTAGAGGTAGGGTCGGGATGGAAGATGGATCTAAAACTTTGAAAAGTTTCAGGGTCGGATTTGGTTTCAGTCCCAGTTCTGCCATGTTTGTGTTTTGCCCCTGGTCCTGGTTCCAGTTTCGTCTTGGCTCCGCTCCCTCCAATATTGAAGGTAAGCATGTTTCTCATTTTGATTTGGTCCCGCCTCTGCCAAAGTTTGGTTTCCTCTTGCTAAGGGTAGATGAAAGGGTAAGACGAATAAGGGCAAGTTTTATGCTTTGGAGGACTAATAAAGGTATTGTTTTGCAAGAATAAATCATGTTGGGAATAACTAAGTCTATTTGAAAGTGTGCCTCAATCAGAGCTAGTGTGAAACTCCTGAAAGAACAAAGTCAATGAGACTCTCTTGATGTCTGGCCGACTAGTAGCTATGTAAACTTGGGAATGTTCAGGACTTCAGCGAGACTTCTTGCCGAATGCAAATGTCTTGCTGATGGAAGAATGCTACGATGTAACTCTCGAGGGCTCGCTATGATGTATGGTCGAACGTGGATATCTTGCCGACGAAAGGTGCCTTCGATGAGACCTCTTGCCGACAAACCATTTTCTTGCCGATGGGTATGTATGTTTTGGTAAGACTCTTGGTGACAGCTGGCATTAGGGAAAGGTGTTACACTCGGTATGATGTCTTGCCAATGAATGTTTGTCTCAGTGATGGTTTTGGATGCTGCGGTATAACTCTTGGGAGCTCAGTGTGACCTCTTTCCGAATGCAGATGTCTCGCTGATGGAAGGTTCCTTTGATGTGACCTCTTTCTGAATGTGGATGTCTTGCTGACAGAAGGTGCCTTTGGCGAGACCTCTTGCCGACAAGTGATGGTCTTGCCAATAGTGATGGGTCTGATGTAGACTTCAATGAGACCTCTTGCCGAATGTGATTGTCTCATCAACAAAGGATGTTGCGGTATAACTCTTGAGGGATCTCTATGATGTCTGGCTAATAGTGATAGTTTGGGCAACAATCTTTGACATCGGTATAACTCTTTCCGCTCGCTATGAACTCTCACCGATAGTTGTATGTTATGCCAATAGATGTTGCGGGGCATTGTAGCATTGGGGAGACACAACTAGTGTCTCACCGACATGCAATTCTATTTGAACAACTTTTGACTACCTAAAAATCTTACATGGTGTCTGTTTAACTAATCAGAGGAAGCTGAAGGTGAACTAGTGGCAGTTGGACTATTGTGTCTATTCTTGTGAGGAAGATCAATAGAGCATAAACAACATGGATCTACTCTGGTTCGATGGATGATTAGGGCATGTGAATTCAATTCAGAGGGCATCTGATATTGTTTCTCGAAGGGGGTCAACTACAGAAGGGTTTAGAACATGAGGAAATCAAAAAGGAAGAAGCTATGAGGATAGCTGGGATGTCGGCTGGAAAAGGAAGATCGACATTCATGACCATACTTCAGAGCATTCAAAGCAGTTTTTCAATGAAGTTCGAGGGTGGACACGAGGGGATAGAAGTTAATGCGACAGTTGCGAAAGATCTGAAAGGCCATCCCTAGAGTGATCTCTCACCGACATGAGTAGGGTATGTGCATTTAATGCATTGTTGACTTTGTTCAAACTCTTCGAGGGTTAACTCTACTGCAAACTGACATGTATTGTAAACTCCACATCAGGGCTAATATTTTGAAGGCATGTGTATATATGGAATTTGTTCCCTCTTTGTAAAGATCGAGACTTTTACTTTGAGAAAGAGTTAGCTTTTTAGATTTGATCTTTTACTTCTTTTGGATCTTCTTCATCTGGTTAAGGTTAGCAAGTTATGGTTAGAAGGTAGAGAATCTCAAGAGTAGAAGGCAGTGATGTATCTTTCAAGTTTTCTTAGTGTAGATGGAGATAATCTGAAGACATGGGTTTTCTATACATTGGTGATTTTTCCAGATTTGTAAATGTTGTTTATTTCTTTCACCAATAGTAGAAGCAACTAGATTTAAATCTACTTCATATTGTGCTCCAGAATGGTATTTATCTTGGGTTAATTATATGATTTGGAAAGCTTTCAAGGAATGGAATTTTTATCTTATGTTTTGTTTGAATGGTGATTTGCAATCTGCTATTAAAATTTTCACTGTGAATGAATGAAACTGTGTATTAATTACAAGTTGATTTTATTCTGCAGTTTTAGTTTAGGAATTCCTTGGAAGGCAACAAGTCTGATTACTTGGATGAATTAACATTCTCTTTAGTTCCAAAGATTTCATCTATTTTTTTCTATTTCTTTAAAACCCTCAGTTAAAGTAGGTTTAATGTTTGATCTCATAACAATCCAGAAGCTCAACACTAGTAGGCCCCTCGAACATTATAGTTACATAAACCATTGAGTGAAATCAGCATAGTCGTGAGCCAATTAATAGGACCTGGGGAGTTAGGTATCCATGTGTTATCTTTCTCTTTTAGGAGAAATAGAATAGCAATATTTTGTTTGCATGTTGTTGTGCTATTTTGACCATCAATAGAACTGATGCTAGAAGGAGGGCCTAGAGGAGCAAGCTAGATAGCTTTGGGTCTTTCTCACCAGAGAGGTTATCCAAGGCTAACCAAGGCTATCAAAATCAAAATAGAGGATATAAAAATCAAAATAGAGGTTGTCCAAATAAACAAGAAGGTCATCCAACTTGATAAAACAGAGATTAATGTAGTTGGAGAATTGAGAAATATACATGTGCAAGTAGGGTCTAACCCTAGGATTTTAAGCAATATGGATATTCAGGTAGCAGACATTCCTGAGACTTTTGGTATGCTCTTAAGCAGAGATTTAATGAAAAGTATAGGGGGATATCTCTCCCTCGACTTTTCACATATGTGGCTGCCATGGAGGGGAGTGCCTATGTATATTAGGATTGAAAGTGAACCTCACCTCAAACATATCATCACTGAGTATGATTGTCCCAATGAGGTAGCTTATTTTGAAACTAAGATAGGGGTTTATAAAAGAGAAGAACTTCTGACCTTTTCGATTCTTGATTCTAAAGATTCATCAAGACAAAAATCCCCTGATCCCATCATTAATGAAAACCAACAGGTATTGATTAGGAAGCTACAAAAGGATCAACTAGTCTTAGGGGAGGGCATCGATATGCAGATTTTTCTACTCCCTAATTGGTGAAGGGTGCATTACCAAAATCATTTAGAACTGACCTTCCAACCCTACATCAGTGTCCTAAAGCATGTTTGTCACACAAAATAAACTGGCCCAAGTCATCGTGAGGCCATTTTAGATCACTTCTCCTTCGAAACCAAAAATGTCATAATGTTAACCAATGATAATATATCCTCAGAGGAAGTCCCTCCTCAAATTGAACCTACCCCAGTCATGATACCAAACCAACATATTTGTGTTGAACAAACCAAAGGTTTTTTTGATACCCCTACACTCACAAGTATACCAAAACCCAAGGGATCAATCAAAGATACAAGTGTTGTCAGAAAGATAGCCTAGGATTACATAATATATCTAAGCAGGAATTGGATATTGCACCTGATAAGCCTATTGAACACCCATTCCCAATATTTGATGCAAAAGCTCAAATGCCCCCACCTATGGTTCATCTTATCCAAACACCCAAAACAACCTCAAAGGAATCAACCCCAGCTCATGATCAGCTATGGACCCTCACATTTGATGGATCCAAATATAAAATAGGCTGTGGTGCTGGAATTGGATTAACCATCCCAAAACGGAAAACATTTTTTGCTTCTTACAGATTGTAGTTTGGATGCAGGTCAACAATATAACAAAGTATGAAGCATTAGCTCGGGGACTGATGTTGGCACATCAGAAGAAAGTCACTACCTTGATGGTCAAAGGAGATTCAGAAGTGATTATCAAGCAAGTACACAACCAATACACATGTCACAATAAAAGGCTAGTAGCTTATAGAAATCAAGTATGGAACCTGATTCAAGACTTTGATGCTTTTGGGATTAGGTTAATCCCTAGAGAAGACAATCAAATAGCTGATTCATTAGCAGTTGCTACAAGTACCCTGGAGCCCATGCAAGGATCCAAGCTTAAGAGATTCTCAGTAGAATTGATATCCACCTCGACTGTTCTTGATAATGTTAAGAACTTTCAAGTTTTTGATGATGATCGGCATATCCTTTCTTTTTTAGCAAGCTTAGATGTTTTTGAAGCACAGATCATCGATGAGTCCAATAGGGATCAAGGAGACTGGAACCCTAAAGATTGTGATCAAGAGGGGGTCCTCAATTTAAAAATTAATAGCATTCCCAAGGGAATGGTGGACTTAGAAAGGATTTTTTATTCAGACCCAAAGGCTTAGGAAAAGGTGTCAACCGAAGATAAAGGAGGCGAATATGAAACTGTTAACCTAGCCGAGTCTAGCCCTGAAAGAAATGTTTACATAGGGAAAGCCTGCCCAGAGCAATATATACTGAGGGCACTAAAGAAATATGTTGCTACAATAGCTTGGGGGTATGAAGATCTAAAAACATTTGATGCTTTTGTGATACCTCATACTATTCCCTTGAAGCCTAAAGTCAGACCATTTTGATAGAAACGTCCTATCAATGCCTTGATTGAACCTTTGATCTTTAAGGAAGCTCAGAAATTTCTTTCTACAAGAATAATCTTCCCCATAAAACATTCAACATGGGTGGCTAACTTGGTTCTAGTTCATAAGAAGAATGGAGAGATCAGGCTATGTGTAGATTTTAGGAATCTGAATAGAGCTTCAGAAAAAGATAACTACCCACTCCCTTCTCTGGATGAAGTCTTGCAAACTGTCAATGGGTCTCAGATGATATCATTCCTAGATGGTTATTCTGGATACAATCAAGTGATTGTTAATAATGAAGACAAAATGAAGACAACCTTCACTACTAAGTGGGGAAAATTTGCTTATAGGAGGATGCCATTTGGTTGGGTAAATGTCGGAGCAACCTTTCAACATGCCATGGATCTAACATTCAAATATTTGATTTATAAGTGTCTCATCATTTACATGGATAACCTGATAGTATTCTCTAAAGATAGACTAAACCATGCTGCAGACTTGGCTAAAGTTCTTGAAAGATGTATCCGATATGGTGTCTCTCTGAATCCCAAAAAGTGTGTGTTTGGGGTTTCTGAAAGGAAACTTTAGGGACACATAATCTTAGAAAGAGGGATATCAATAGATCCAGACTGAGTTGAGTCTATTTTAAAGTTAACCATGCTAGGAAGCAAGAAGGAGATGAGATCTTTCTTTGGAAAGATCAACTTTGTGAGAAAGCTCATCACAGGTTTTGCAGAGATTGTTAAACCCTTGAATGAAATGATGAAGAAGGATGCCACTATAGAATGGAGTAATGAGGCCAAGTCTGCTTTTTCTTAGGTTAAGCAATCAATATCTGAAGCACCATTCCTCACACAATCAAGAGATGAAGGGGATGAAAGGCCAATTGCTTTCATGAGTTCTCTGTTTAAGAATGCTAAAGTTAATATCCACCTCATGAGAAACAAGTTTTTGCATTGGTTAAAGCTGTCAAGAAGTTCAAGCACTATATCCTTCAAAGTTACATCATTGTTGTAGTTCCTAATGCTGTTGTGAAGTATTTACTTATGTAGAGCAAGTTGGGAAAACAAAGGGGGAAATGGATGGCTATTCTCAGGATTTCAACCTAGATATTTTCCCTATGAAACTTGGCCGAGGTCAAGGCCTGTCTAAAGCAATGGAGGATCCTGGTGAGAACATTATTTGTCAACAATACACAACACAGTCCTTTTCCAATGACCCTTGGTATGCCGATATCATTTATTTCATGCTCAATAATCAGTGCCCAGAGGGAATGAATACAACTCAGAGGAGAGCACTAAGAATGAAAAGCTCCCATTATATGCTCAAAAGAGGACTGTTATATAGGAAGAAATTTGAAGGAGTTTACCTACGATGCCTTGATCAACAAGAAGCTAGGCACACAATTGTTGAATTTTATGGGAAACATGGCACAAGCCATGGTTTTGCAGATTTGTTAGCACATCAGATTCTCAAATCTGGCTATTATTGGCCATGTGTGTTTAAGGATGCTCACCAAAATGTAAGGAAATGTCATGTATGTCAAATTTCTACATCAAGGGAGTGCCATCCAACCATGCCTCTACAACCAGTATATGAGGTAAGGCCATTTTCCTAATGGGCACTTGACTTTGTTGGGGTCATTAACCCAAATCGTTCTGCAAGACAAAAATTCATTTTGACTGCCATGAATTACTACACAAGATGGAAAAAAGCTATACCTATCAAGAATAGCACAATGGAGGTATTGATCAAGTTCCTCACTAAATGCATCACAACTAGGTTTGGAGTACCCTTCGCACTGGTATGTGACAATGGCCCTGCCTTTTCCTCTGTCGAGTTCATTTCATGGACTTATGATCATAAAATTGTTTTAAAGTATTCTTCAAACTATTACCCACAAGGAAATGGAGTTGTAGAATCAACCAATAAGAATCTCCTAGGAGTAATCAAGAAACTATTAGAAAACAAACCTAGAGACTGGCATACCCAGCTAAGGTTTGCATTATGGATAGATAGAAGTAGGGTCAAGGTTGCATTAAAGACTTCACCATTTAAGCTAGTATATGGCCAAGAACCTGTGTTCCCTATTCACTTGCAAATACCTATTCTTAAGTTTATGCAAAAAATTTACTCCAGTGATGATAGGATTGAAGTAAGGTTAGCTGGCTTGTTAAAATTAGAAGAGCAAAGAGCTGCTACTCTATGAAAATTCTTTAAACACTAGGCTATTATCAAACATTGGTTCGACAAAGAATCCAAAATCAAGGCTTTCAGAATATCAGACCTTGTGTTGCTATGGGATAAAGCTAATGAAAAGAAGGGCGATCACCAGAAGTTCGATAAGCTCTAGTTAGGTCCCTATCCAATTACTAAGATCCTAGGAGAAAATTCTTTCCAGCTAAGTAGCCTAACAGGAGAACCTATTCCATTGCCTGTCAATGGACAATTTCTCAAACAATACTTTGGGTCATGAAAGATCTTGTATTTTGTTGGGTTGTGTATATGTAAATAATTTGTTGCTTTGTATGTAAATAGTTTTGTTGTTTTCCCTATTTTTCTTTTCTTTTGTTCATTTGCTTTTTGTTCCTTTTGTTTTTCCTTATGGGGACCTTCATTTTATACAGTTGTAAAGGGGTTGTTATTTGAAGTATACTTTGGTTACTAGGAGAGAAGTTGGTTTAGATATTTTCAGGTTTTCTAATTGGGTGATTTTGTCCTAAATTCGTTGTTTATGCCCATTATCAATGAGAGTTGTGGAAAGTCTTGAAAACAAGGTGCAAAGTAAACAATCTTCATTAACTACCACTGAATCTTCCGCAAGTCACTAAAAACATCTCCTTTTGTAATGATATATTTGTCCTAGGGAGATGGTGTTGTAAGATTTGAGTGAAAAATCTGATGCTCCGGATGCTATTATGAGGTCCATGGTAGTTTTGAACCCAGTATAGATGTCTGACATCTGATATATTAAAAAAAAATTGAATGAAATATCTGAAACTCCAAGAGAAAAGGAAAAGAAAAGAGAACTATCTAAGAAAAGAAAGCTCAATATGAATGGGTGATTCTAGTATCTCTATTGGGGCTATGGACGCCTGACTGGCAGTAGAGCAATCCTATGAGAAAACTAGAGGTATCTTCATTGGAGCTATGGATGCTTGACTAGTAACGGAGCAATGCCCAGGATATTATTGCACAACAGCTAAAGGGAATCAACTCATGTAGTTCAAATCTTACACATTATTGTTTGAAAGATGAGGAAAACTTTATAAAAGAGTGATGCACCATCAAGCACACACCTAGATTCAGGGGTAGCCAGTGTTGGTTTACATTTGAGATTCTAGCTCAACTTTGGTTGTTAAAACTAACCTAACTAGAGTTGTGATGCCTGTAAACCAGGAGTTCTGGGTAGCTAAATTCTACGGTTTGTTCAAAATGCTTCAACCATTTTCCCCAGCCCAGTCACCATTTTCTATGCCTTGCATAACCACCCCATTTTATTTTACTTTGCAACAAAATGGGTCCCCCTTTTATTTTGTTTTCATTTCCTTTGGTTGTTTGGTTGGGTCTTAGTAGTTCTTTTGTTTTCCTCCTAAGTTTGTCTTTTGTTCTATCGAAGCCGGGTCTGGAGTTGAATCTAAACATTGAACTCTTTCAAGGTTTCTGGTTTGTTTTCCATCCCGACTCTGATTCTGCTTTTCTTTTTGTTTCTTCTTCGTTGGTTATTTTCGACTAACTTTTGGGTTGCTCCTTTTCTCCTATTTTTTTGTTGTTTTCCTTTGATTTTGTGTCTTGTGCCTTAGGAATTTTCCTTTCCTCCTTGGGACTTTTCTTTTTCTTCTGGCAAACCCAGAACCGAGAATGAAACTGCACTTGGAATTTCTTTCAAGTTCTAATTTTTGTTCCTTTCCCAGCCCCAGTTCCACCTCTTTTGTTTTTGCCTCGTGCATCTTTGGTTTTGTTCTGGCAGATGTGGAACTAGAACCAGAACCAAACTCTAGAACTTCTTAAAAGTTCCAGGTTTGGGTTCTGTTCTGGTCCCCGTTCCATCGGTCTTGTTTGTTTATTTATCTTTTGTTTCGATCTTTTGGTTGTGGGGTGTTTTCTCCCCTTCCTCTTTTTGTCCTTTTTTTGGTCTCTTTGTGTGTTGTTGGAGGCAGGGTTGGGACGGAAGATGGACATGAAACTTTGAAAAGTTGTAAGGTCGGATTTGGTTCTGGTCCCGGTTCTGCCATGTTTGTGTTTTTCCCACAGTACCGGTTCTGGTTTCGTCTTGGCTTCGCTCCCGCCGGTATTGAAGGTAAGCATGTTTCTAGTTTTGATTTGGTCTCACCTCTACTAGAGTTGGGTTTCTTCTTGCTAATGGTATATGAACGGGTAAGATGAATGAGGGAATGTTTTATGCTTTGGAGGACTAATAAAGGTATTGTTTTGCAGGATTAAATCATGTTGGGAATATCTATGTCTATTGGAAAGCATGCCTCAATCAGAGCTGGTGTGAAATTCCCAAAAGAACAAAGTCAATGAGACTCTCTTGATGTTTGGCTGACTAGCAACTATGTAAACTTGGGAATGCTCAGGACTTCGGTGAGATGTCTTTCTGAATGCAAATGTCTTCCTGACTGAAGAATGTTGTGGTGTAACTCTTGAGGGCTCGCTATGATGTCTGGTTGAACATGGATGTCTCGTCGATGGAAGGTTCCTTCAATGAGACCTCTTGCCAACAAACCATTGTCTTGTCGATGGGCATGTATGTTTTGGTAAGACTCCTGGTGACAGCTGGCATTAGGGAAAGGTGTTACACTCGGTATGATGTCTTGTCGATAAATATTTGTCTCATCGATGGTTTTGGATGTTGTGGTATAACTCTTGGGAGCTCAGTGTGACCTCTTGGAAAATGTGGATGTCTTGCCGACGGAAGGTGCCTTCAGTGTGACCTCTTGACGAATATAGATGTCTTGCCAATGGAGGGCACCTTCGGCGAGACCTCTGGCTAACAAGCGATGGTCTTTCCAATAGCGATGGGTCTAATGTGGACTTCGGCGAGACCTCTTGCCAAATGAGATTGTCTCATCGATGAAGGATGTTGTGATCTAACTCTTGAGGGATCACTATGATTTCTAGCCAATAGTGATAGTCTGGGCAACAATCTTTGACATTGGTATAACTCCTGTCACTCGCTATGAACTCTCGCTGACAGTTGTATGTTATGTCGATAGATGTTGTGGGGCATTGTAGCATCAGGGAGACATGGCTAGTGTCTCACTGACATGAGATTTTGTTTGAATGACTTTTGACCACTTGAAAATATTATGTGGTGTCTATTCAACCAATCAGAGGAAGCTAAAGGTGAACTAGTGGCAGTTGGACTATTGTGGCTATTCTTGTGAGCAAGATCAATAGAGCATAAATGACATGGATCTACTTTGGTTCGATGGATGATCAAGGCATGTGAATTCAGTTTAGAGGGCATCTGATGTTGCTTCTCAAAGGGGGTCAACCGTAGAAGCGTCTAGAACAAGAGGAAAGAAAAAAAGGAAGAAGCCACAAGGACAGCTGGGATGTTGGCTGGAAAAGGCAGATCGACATTATTGACCATACTTCGGAGCATTCAAAGTAGCTTTTCAAGGAAGTTCAAGGGTGGACATGGGGGCCAAAAGTTAATGCGACAGTTACAAAAGATCTGAAAGGCCATCCCTAGAGTGATCTCTCACTGACATGAGTAGGGTATGTGCATTTAATGCATCCTTGAGTTTGTTCAAACTCTTCGAGGGTCGACTCTGTTGCAAATTGACATGTATTGTAAACCCCATGTCGGGGCTGATATTTTGAAGGCATGTCTATATATGGCATTTTTTGCCTCTTTGTAAAGATCGAGACTTTTACTTTGAGAAAGAGTTAGCTTTTTAGATCTAATATTTTATCTTCTTTTGGATCTTCTTCTTCTGGTTAAGGTTAGCAAGTTAGGGTTAGAAGGTAGAGAAACTTGGGAGTAGAAGGTAGTGATGTATCTTTCAAGTTTTCTTAGTGTAGATGAAGATAATCTAAAGACATGGGTTTTCTGTACACTAGTGATTTTGCTAGATTTGTAAATGTTGTTTATCTGTTTCATCAATAGTAGAAGCAGCTAGATTTAAATCTACTTATTGTGCTCCAGAATCGTATTTATCTTGGTTTAATTATTTAATTTGGAAATCTTTAAAGGAATGGAATTTTTATCTTATGTTTTTTTTGAATGGTGATTTGCAATCTACTGTTAAAATTTGCATTGTGAATGAATGAAACTGTGTATTAATTGCAAGCTAATTTTATTTTGTATTTTTAGTTTAGGAATTCCTTGGAAGGCAACAAGTTTGATTACTTGGATGAATTAACATTCTCTTCAGTTCCAAAGCTTTGATCTAATTTTTTTCTGTTTGTTTAAAACCCCCAGTTAAAGTAGGTTTAATGTTTGATCTTATAACAATCCAAAAGCTCAACACCAACAGGCCCCTTGAACATTATAGTTACATCAACCATTGAGTTAAATCAGCATAGTCGTGAACCGATTAACAGGACCTTGGGAGTTAGGTATCCATGTGTTATCTTTCTCTTTTAGGAGAAACATAATAGCAATATTCTGTTTGCATGTTGTTGTGCTATTTTGACCATCGACAGATGTATCTAGGTGATGAATCTCATCTAAAGATTATTGGTCATGGAAAAGTCAAAATTAGATTCCTTGATGGAAGAATGAAGCATATTGATGGTGTCTTGTGTATTCCAGTTTTGGAACGAAACCTACTCTCGATGAGTAAATTGAATGATTCAGGGGTGTAAGTTGTTTTCTTTATTGGAAGATGCAAGATGATGAGAGGAGCTATGGAATTGGCTAAGAGTGTTTAGATTGGAACTTTATACAATTTGGAGGGATGAGTAGTTCAGTGTAATAATTATTTTGATACATTGAAGAGGACACCTTTATATTATCCATCCTCACCATTAGATCATGAAAATAAGTCTCTATTAGCTACATCTAATGGTCATACATTTTGTGTACCCAAGGGTGATCATGCCTTAGAAATGAAGCTTCCTACTAAGAAGACAATGTTGTAGCACCAACAACTTGGTCACATATGTGAGAAGCATCTTAGAGCCCTCAGAAAGAAGATCCTTGATGATTGTAATGTTGAGTTTAACTTTAGTGACTATTTTGTGTATTGAAAGAAACATTGTTTTTCTTTTTTCTAGTTCTCATAAGTATTATGTGGTTTTGGACTCTATTCATGAAGATGTGTCTGGTCTTGTAAATTTTTCTTCAATATCAAATTTATTTATTTTTCTTCAATAAATGATTATAGTAGAAGGAAATTTTTTTGTTTCCTTAGGAGTAAATCTAAATTCTTTAGTCAATTTAAGGAGTTTAAAGCCTTGGTTGAAAATTATACTAGTAGAAAGATTAAGTGTTTGAGGACTGATAATGGTGGTGACTTTTGTTTGATAGAATTTAACAAGTTGTATAAAGAGCATAGGGTTGGGATTCATAATACAAATTGATACACCCATAGAAAAATGGAGTTATGGAGACAATGAACAAGACATTGATGAAGAGGGCTATGAGTATGTTGAGTGGTGCTAGCCTTGAGTAGAAGTTTCAAAATAAAGTTGTAGCCACTACATGTTATTTTATCAACACATGTCTTACATCTACTCTTGTTGAAATGACACCCATTAAGACATGTTCTAGTAAAAATCCTTTTATGAGACATCTTAGAATTTTCATTGTGAATCTTATGATCACGTTCATATTTAGAAGAGGTCTACATTGGAGAAAAAGTTAGTTATATTTGTCTTCATCGGATATGGTTTTGTTATGGTCTACATTGGAGAATAGAACCTCAACCTCATCAATTGAGGAGATCTACGAATGTTAGATGACAACAAGAAAGGTTTGGTTATTCCTTATTGGATTCCAATTATACTTTTTCTCTGATTCCAAAAACTAATTAGCCTAGGACTATTAAAGAAGCTCTAAGTATGAGTGATGTAGATTACTAGATGAAATCCATAGATGAAGAGATGGTTGCATTGAAAAAAAAAATACTTTGGATCTAATACCTTACCTAATGGGCATAAACTTTTTGGTTGGAAATGGGTTTTCAAGAATTGTGGTTATAATTCTAGTATTGAGAAGCATAAGGAATGGTTCATTGCTACGGGATATTCTTAGGTGGATGGAATTAACTATAGTGATATTTTCTCTCATGTTCTGAAGCTGACATATATCTAGTTCTTGGTATCACTTGTAGTAGAATATGATCTAGAAGTGGAACAAACATATGTGAAGATAGTTCTCCTTAATGGTGACTTGGAGGAAGAAATTTATGTATCACAACTAGAGAATTTCATGGTTAAAGGTAAAGAAAATCTGGTTTACAAATTAAAAAATTATATTTATGGTTTGAAATAGTCTCTAGAATGTCATACTAGAAGTTTGAAACCTATGTGTTGTCTTTGGGATCTTTGAGATCTAAATTTGACCATTGTGTGTATTAACAATATGATAATGGTCACATTATCAAAATTATTTTATATGTAGAAGATATTTTTTTATTGGGAAGGGTAAAATAATGATTTCATATTTGAAGTCTTAGTTGCCAGCAAAGTTTGAGATGAAAGATCTAGGTATTTTGATGTATATTCTAGGAATGGACATTAGAGGAGATAGAGCTAACTGAAATATTTGGGTTAAGCTAGATTAACTATGTGAAATCAAAGTTGGATAGATTCATCATTACAAATTGTAGACAATTAGCTATTCCTATAATGTAAGGGATAAAACTTTCTATGGAATATTATGCAAAATATCCTACTGAGATGGATGACATGACCAAAGTACCATATGTGAGTGTAGTTCATAGTTTAATGTATGTTATAGTTTGTGGGATGCCAAAAATTTCCCAAACAGTGGGATTCCTTAGTTGGTTTATGTATAATCTTTGAGGGGTACATTGGGATGCAGTGAAAAGAGTGTTCAAGTACTTGTGGTTTACTTCTAAGTATTTCATATGTTTTCATGGTTATTCTACTATATCTTGACATGAAGTGAGTATTCGTGGATATGTGGATTCAAATTGGGTAAGTGAAATTGACAATAAAAGATTCACCAATGGTTATATGTTCATATTTTTGTTGGTGCTATTAGTTGGATGAGTAAGTGACAAGTTTTTGTCACTTTGTCCACTACAAAAGTAGAGTACATGGTAGCTACTCATGCTTGTAAGGAATCCATTTGGCTTAAGATATTGTATTATGATATTGGTTTAGATGTAGGATAGATTACTATCTGTTGTGATAGTCAGAGTGTCAATTTCTTAGTAAAAATTCCTACTTTCCATGTTAGAACAAAGAACATTGATGTTCACTTTCATTTTGTTCATGATATGGTAGAATATGGAAAGGTGAATCTAGAGAAGGTTGACATTTTGTTCAATGTTGTAGATATATTGATGAAACCAGTGAGATGAAATAATTTTAGGTGGTGCTATGTTTTCATGGGCCTTGGGGCCTTGGGACCTTAAGAAGTTGATTACAAATGACTCCCCACAAATCTTCAACAAGTGGGAGAATGTTATGATTCAGGTCTCTCAAACTTAGAGTCCTACAATTTAATTTTTTATTATTTTATTTTAATTATTTATGTCCTAAGGTAATTTCCCACCAAAATTTTTATTACTTTGTGAGACCTACCTGTGAGCTGGCATTCTACATGGAATGTGGCATGTAGAATTTATAAGCTATGTTAGTGTATGTAGGAATCTAATTTAAAGGGCCTATACCTATGCCTAATATGGTGGAATTTGTCATAAGATACTATATGATGGGCTATGATTACTTGCTAGATGTCAGTTTATAACTGATTATGATGGTGGGAGAGTCATGTATGAAAAATTGTAAGTTAACTATGACAAGTGAGACCCATATGATGAGGGAACCTACACAAGTGAGCAATTTACATTCATGAAATCTCATTACATGTTTTGATGGTGGAAAATTTCAAGGAGACATGATTCAAAAATTGAAGAAGCCTAAAGTTGTAGGTTGTGATTATGATAGCATGTCATAGTGAACTCATTTTCATACTTGGGTGTGTATTTTGGTTTTTCCAAGTTTTTCTAACTTCTCTTCATGTTAAAAGGCTATAAATACTATTGGAAGTATGTGTTGTCATTGATTTCAACATATCTTTTTTGTTACATTGATGTCAACCTATGTAGATGCTTTTATTGGTTGCATTATGTTGTCATTAGTAGTATCATTGATGTCAACCTCTGGTGTTGCTTTGATGAGCATATGTTTGTGGAAGTTAAACCATTAGTATATTTTAGTTTTTGTCTTGTAGTTGGTTTGGTATTGAATATGTTGATATGATGGTTTTGGTGCTTGGTTTCCAAGCTCTTTTGAGAAAATTTGAATAGAAGTGGAAACAATGTGATAAAGAGTGTTCAGTGTGGCAAAGTAGTGTTCAATTTTTTGCTCTACATTTCTTCATGGTTTAAGATCTACTTATGTGGTTCAAATATATTGAGAAGAGGTGTTCAAATCAGTTACTTCTAGGGTTTCAAGTTATGGATCATTTGGTAGAATAAGTTGTGTGAGCTGTGTGGCAGTGATGTTTGGGAGAAATGGTTTTTCTCCACATTTCTCTGCATTATGGTTTTTGGTTTTGTCAATCTAGAGGTGTGATTATATTGATCATATCTATCTCTAGTGTAATTTGTTTAAGATTTCATGATTCACAATGTTGGATTCATCAATTACGATATGTGGAAGGTTATCTAATTGTACATAACGAGTATTTTCTTCACGTGTATGATGTTGTGAAGGATTTGTTGGATTTTAGGGTGTTGATGGAATATTCTAGATTGTGTTTAAGTGTTGCTTGTTTCCGTTGAGTCATTTTTGGATTTTGTGAAGCATGTACTTAATTTTTTAATGTTCTTAACATAGGTCTATTCAATCTTGGGTGTTTACAGTAATTACGAATATGCTTCGCTGTTTGTGGAATCATGGTGGAACATATATATGTGGATATAGGTCCAATGTAAGGTGTGATTTGATCTACCTTCATTCTTCTCCATCTCAATAATTTTTTTGTGTCAACCTAATTTGAATGTGCATAGCCATGTTGCAAGAATGATTGTATTTAAATTGATGTCAACAAGATGTCTATTGACTAGTGTTGTCATTCATGTCAACTACGGGATGAAGATGTTGAGGATATTGGAAAATTTGTGGAAAAGAGGAAAGAAAGTTATCCATGTGTAGTTGAGACATTGAGGAATTGTTGTGAGTACATGGAGCTATTCTTTTGTTGCAAATTTTGAAGATGTGTTGGAATGAAGTAATGAGCTATGATGATGTCTCTAGTACTTGGTTTCCAAGTGCTTTTGAGAAAATTTAATAAACATGGTAAACTATGTTGTTCAAATGTTCATAGTGTGCTTTGGTATTATGCTTTGTGTTCTTTCTATGTTAATGCTATGGCTATGCGGATTTTCTAGGTTATTCAAGGTTGAAAGAGGTTACTACATTCAGAATTTGGGATTTAGGATCATTGTATAATGTGAGATATTTTCACTAGTGTGTGAACCAATTGCTTAGTGATGTTTTGTATGGTATGGGGAAAATGAATTTGCTCCAAGTTTCTCGTCTATTTGGCTTCAGGTTGTGTCAATTTGGGAATTTCTTATAATTCTTTTATACTTTTGGGTTCAATTTTTTACTTGATTTGGTGTAGTATAGAGTGAGTTTCATTTATCAATATGCAAATAAGGGTTATTAGTTGTCCTGAGTTAAAGTATTTGTTGATACAAACTTGGATGAAGCATTTGATGAATCTTAAGAATTTTGCGGATTATTCTAGATTGAGTTCAAATTAATTATATTTTATGAAACTTTCAGGTTGATTTAAGGAAGCGTGTACTTATTGCCTATTGTGTTTTTCTCCTATGTTGGTCAACCTTGTCTTTAACACTACATATGTGGCTTGTAGAAGTGTTTTGAATTGTATTGGCATCTACTTGGGTCCTAATTAAGGATTTTTGTAGGTCACCTTTCATTTATTTCCACCGTGGGAATGTTTCGGTGCCGAGCTATTTCAAATTTGAATGTACAACAGCTAGTGGTTGAGATTAGAGAATTTTTTTGAGTTAGAGCTTGATATACATATGTATGGTGTTGATGCAAGAGAGAGAATGAAAGATAAAGAAGCAAGATTGATGCAAGATTTATGCGAGTGATGTGTGTGATACGAAATTGAGCAGAGTAGTGTGAAATTAATGTTAAGGTTCCTAAAGGTAGTGAATTGAAGGAATCCAATATCTTTGATGTGAGACTATGAAAGTGTGTGAGTAATTATGGTGGACTACTTGTTGCATTGAGAATTGTTTTCTTTGCATAACATTCTTATTCTATCTTCTTGTATTATTTCTATGGCAGTGAGCCTTTTGGACAATGTGTCTTATTTTGGTAGTGAACCCCCTTTGCACCAGTTTTGCTATTACTTATATTGTGATCTAATCCTCGACATGGTTTTTCCCTCATTAGGTTTTCCATGTAAATCTAGTGTTCTCATGTGTATGGTGTTGTGGTTTTAGTTTTTTTATCTACATTTCATTTTTAATCAATCTAATAGAATAAGAGCTTAATGAATGCTCGTGGATTTGATTACTTTTGAGGGTTTTAAATGTTTAATTTGTTACTTAACCGATTCACTGCCCCTCTTGGTTTTCTTTTTTATTTTAACAATTGGTATGAGAGCTTGGTTCCTTCAAGAATAGATTAACCACTTGAGGTAGATTTGGGTTGGCAAGGAATATTCCTTTGGAATATCCTAGATTTGATGGCTTAGATTATGCATTCTGAAAGACAAAGATGGAAGGATATTTGTGTTTTCAAGAATATGAGATTGAGAAGGCTTATCAAAATACATACACTCCATCTCTGAATGGTCTGAGTACAAATGCAAAAATCAATGTGCATGAGATCAATTCTAGGGAAAGGTACATTATTATGAATAGTCCATCAAATACTGAATTAATTAAAGTTATGAGTTTGAAGACTACTAAACAAGTTGTAGATAAGATAGAAAGCATTTATGAAGGATGTCTAAAGGTAAAGCAAGAAAAGTTGTAGAACTTGAAAGCACAGATTGAAATGATGCATATATTTGAAGATGAAACAATTAAAGGCTACATACAAAGAGTTGATGAATTGGTAAGTAATATGAGATGTATTTGTGCAATAGTAAAAGAATCCAAAGTGATCAAGAAAATTATCATATATCTTTTAGATTGCTAGAGTGAAAAGGTATCTACTATTGAGAAAATAGTTGATTTTGATAATTATTCTAGAGATCAATTGATTGGTACTCTTACTGCATTTGAAATAAGAAAACTGAAAAAAATTACAAAAGTAGAGATTTCTTTCAAGGCTGGTAAATCAAAGAAGGTTGAAGATTCAAGTGATGAAGATATTGATTATTGGAAGCTAACTTTGTGAGAAGGATGAAAAAGGGAACCGATAAGTATCAAGGTAAATTATCTTTCAAATGCTTTAGCTATGGTGGTATAGGTCATTATGCTTCAAGATTTCCAAAAAGAGATTTAAAAAATAATAAGGAAAATAAAGGAAAGATAATTAAGAAAGATTACTATGTGAAAGAAGATGTTAGTATTTCTGATGATGAATTTAACTATGGACATTTTGATGATGATGAATGTCTACTTTTGTAAAAGAAGAATCTAGTTATGCTAATCTTGAAAGTTGTGTGAAGTGTTTTGAAGATGAAGGATAAGGATGAAGGTACTTTGGTATCTACTTTTCATGTTAAAGAAGATAAGAATTATTGGGTTCATGAAAGTGGATGCTCTAATCATATGACTAGAGACAAAAGTAAGTTCAAGCTAAACTTGAAAATTATGATGGAGGATTAGTTTAATTTGGAGAAGATTTAGGAGCTAAGATTTGTGGAATAGGTTCAATTATTTTTTATGGCAAGCATAATATTGAAAATGTTTAATATGTTAAGGGCTTAATACATAATCTCCTGAGTGTTAGATAAATGTGTAGCAATGGGTATAATATTGTGCTTAAGGATTTAGCAAGTGATATCTAGAAAGGGTTTGAAACTGTGATTGTTGTTGGTAAGAGAACATATGGAAACATCTATGGTTTAAGGGTGTTGATGGTCATTGCTTTATGTCACCTATTAATGATAGTTTTTTTATGGTATCGTAGGATGTGTCATATGAATTTTGATAATTTGGAAATAATTAGTTTAGTTCATGTTGTGAGATATTTACCTAAAATCACAAAACTTATGAATGTTGTTTGTGAGAGTTGTCAATTTAGAAAACAAACAAGGAGTATCTTTAAGGGAAAGGAGAAATCTGCTATCGAACTATTAGAATTAGTGCATACAAATCTTTATGGTCCTTCAAGGATGAGAATTCTACAAGGTGATGGATACTTTATGCTTTTGATTGATGATTACTCTAGAATGACATGGGTTACTTATCTTAGAGAAATATAATGCATTAGATAAATTGAAGGCATTTAAAGCTATGGTTGAGAATGAAATGGATTTGAATATAAAATTCTTGAGGTCTGATAGAGGTGGTGAATTCACCTCTCATGAGTTTAACATGTTTTGTGAAGTTCATGGAATAAAGAGGCATTTGTCTACCCCTAGATTTCCTCGACAGAATGGAGTTGTTGAAAGGAAAAATAGAACTATTCAAGAAGCTGCAAGGATTATGATGAAAGAGGAAAATCTACCACAAGTCTACTGGAGAGAAGCTATTCATACTATTGTTTACATACTTAACAAAGTTAAAGCTAAGGATAATAGCACAAAGACTCCTTATGAGCTATGGTATGGAAGGATTCCCACTGTGAAGTGCTTTAGAGTGTTTGGAAGCAAATGCTACATCAAAAGAGAAGAAGAGATTTTTAGTGTTTATAAGATGGATGTGAATTTTTTTTAATTGTGAATTAGAAGAAGAGGTTTACATAGAAAAACCAGAAGGTTTTCAGTTGTCAAATCAAATGGATATGGTATGTAAGTTGAAGAAGGAACTATATGGTTTGAAGCAACCTCCTAGAGCTTGGTATGCAAGATTGGATAGGTACTTGATACAACAAGGATTCAACAAGGGCTCCAAAGATAGTAATATTTACTTTATAAGTGAGGAAGACAAAATCTTGATAGTAGTTGTATATGTGGATGATATTATCTTTGGTGGAAATGAGGCTATGTGTAAGAAATTTTCTAAAGAAATGCAGAAATAATTTGAGATGTCAATGTTTGGGGAGATGAATTTATTTCTTGGCCTACAAATCAATCAAACTGATAAAGCGATTTTCATTCCACAATCTAAGTATTTCAAAGAAATGTTGAAGGATTTTGGGATGGATGAATCCAAACTAGTATGTACTCCTATGGTGACTAGTTGTAAATTGAGCAAAGATGATGACTCGCCAAACACTGATCAGAGAAAGTATAGATCTATGATTGGTGGACTTTTGTATTTAACTGCTACTAGACCAGATATCATGCATGCAGTTTATCTTATTTATAGATTTCAAGAATATCCTCAAGAAACACATGTTGCAGTAGTAAAGAGATATTCAAATATTTAAGAGGAAAATTGAATTATGATTTCTGGTAGACTAAGGATATTGATTTCATATTAAATGATTATACAAATGTAGATTGGGTTGGTTGTGTTGATGACAACAAAAGTACATGTGGTGGTGCACTCTTTCTTGTTTGTAGACTAGTGTCATGGCTGAGTAAGAAACAAGATTCAATTTCTTTATCCACTACGGAGGTTGAGTATACTGTAGTAGCATCATGTTGTACACAAGTATTATGGATGAAACAAACATTGAAGCATATCAGAGTTGTATTTGAAAAACCTGTATATATCTTTTGTGATAATACAAGTGCAATAAATTTTTCAAAGAATCCAGTGATGTATTCAATGAAAAAGCATATACCTATTAGATATCACTTTTTAAGAGAATGTTATGGAGAACAAATTGAAGCTTGAGTATTTCCCTACAAAAGATCTTTTTTCTAATATATTTACTAAGGCTTTCCTAAGGATACTTTTGAGTATCTTTGAGAGAATTTGGGGGTTATTGCCCCTATTTTCTTGAACTAGATGCATATGGAGGTTCATTAGTCTAGTGGATCTATGGATCTATCTCTTTTTTGCACTAATGTTGGTGGCTACCTCTCAAGGGGAGTAGGTAATGTAATGCGTTGTCATTTTGTTGTTGATTTAGTTGGGTGTACTCCTAAGGGGGAGTATTCAGAGTAGGTAATTTTGGTTCATTGTAAAAAAGAGAGAACAATACAAAAAAAATTATCTTTTTCCATTGATGTCAAAGGGGGAGAGAGAATCATGTGAAAAAAATAACTTATCTACTCAGGGAGAAATAATCATGTAAAAGATATATTTTCAAGAATGTTGTGTAGGCTATCTAATCTAAAAAAAGGGAAAGAGTTAAGAGTTGTGTGGTCTTTGGTAGATTTTCACTTTTTTTTTTACATAAATGAAAAAGTGTGATATTTTTGCAAGAATGATGGTGTTTTCATTGATGTCAACAAGATTTCTACTGACTAGTGTTTTCATTGATGTCAACTATGGTATGAAGATGTTGAGGATTTTCAGAAAATTGTGGAAAAGAGGAAAATATGTTGTGCATGTGTAGTTCAGACCTTGAGGAAGTGTTGTGAGTATATGGAGCTATTCTTTTGTTATAGAGTATGAAGATGAGTTGGAATGAAGTAATGAGGTGAGACGATGTCTACGGTACTTGGTTTCCAAGTGCATTTGAGAAAAATTAATAAATAGGGTAAATTGTGGTGTGCAAATGTTCATAGTGTGTTCTAGTATTGTACTCTACATCTCTTTTATGTTGATGATATGCTTGTGTAGATTTTATCAGATATTCAAAGTTGATAGAGGTTGCTATGTTCAAATTTTGGGTTTCTAGATCATTGTACAGTGTGAGATATTTTCACTAGTGTGCATACCAATTGTTTAGTGATTTTTTTGTGGTCTGGAAGAAATGTATTTCTTATGCATTTCTCCTCTATTTAGCTTTAGGAAGTTTACTATAATACTTATATTTTTTTTTTCAAGGTTTTACTTGATTTGGTGTAGTACAAAATGGTTTCATTTATCAGTATACAAATAAGGGTTAATAGTTGTCTTGAGTTAAAGTATTTTTTGATGCAAGCTTGGATGAAGTGTTTGATGAATCTTAAGAATTTAATGGATTATTTTGGATTGAATTCAAATGAATAATGTTGTTTGGAACTTTTGGGTTGATTTAATGAAGCCTGTACTTAATATCTATGGTGTTTTTCATAGGCGTGTTGCAAGTATGAGGAAGTTTGGTGGTGTTGTCATTAATTTTTTCATTGATGTCAACACATTTCAGTATGTTGCAGATTATACATGTATAGTTGAGATGCTATTGAGATGTTTGAAGTACATGGAGCTATCTTTATAATGTTACAGGTGTGTTGAAATGATGAGTTTCCAAGTGCTTTCGAGAAAACTCTAATAAAGAGAGAAGTAAGAGTTATGAATGTGTTCAAAATGTGCTCTGGTATGTGCTCTGTGTTTCTTTTTTGTTGATCCTATGCTTGTGTTGATTTGAAGGTTTGCTAATGGTTATTTAGTGGTGATATATCCTAATTTGTAGCTTCTAGTTTGATGGGATGTGAAAGTTACATTCACCAGTGTGTGAATTGTTCTGGTAGAGTTGGTCTTATATGGATTGGGAGAAATGTTTCTGCTCTGCATTCCTTCGCTATTCTATTTCAGATCTTGTTGATATGGAATGTGTCTTATAATGGTGTTTGGTACGTGCAAGATCATGATGGACCAAAAAGTGGTGATATCATGGGTATGTGTAGGGTATGTGGTTGATGACTTTTTTTTACCCAAAATTGATGAAATGAAAAGGGTTTTTAAAGGAGATTCTCAAATTTCCACCAATATAAATTATGCTTTACAATGAATTTAATAAATTATTATTATTCATTTTCTATTTGAATTACAACTAAAGTCTTGATTGATAGGTGATTGAAAAATATCTATAGCTTTCAAATGATATCACATTTTGAATCTAAAACATATGTCACATTCTATGCTTTGCATAATATAGGATTAAAAATGAATTTGATGAAGTTTGACCAAATTAAGGTGGCCAAACATACTAGCTTTTATATTTTTTTAAGTTGTAATAAAAATTCATAATTAATTATTTACTTGGAAAAAAATACAAAAAATATGCATCACATCGAGACATGAGTCCTCTACTTAAATATAAAATCTTATAAAAAAATATTATCATAATATTGTGGTTAGGGTGGTCAAATAGACACCTACTTATTTTTTCTATAAAATTTAAGCACTCTGCATTGAAATTTAAAATTTTCACCAAATAGATTTTTTTAAAATAAACCTAGTATTTTATAAACTACATTCAATTTGCTACAAATTCTATTCTTACATATTTTTGAAATAATATAGATAACTTATTCAAATTTTTACATCAAGTTTCCTAACTCTGATTTTTCTAAATTTTTCGTCACTTAAAGGCCAATTTTTTCCATGATGATCCTGCACATACCCTATTCTCTAGGTACTGGAAAAGAAGTTTGTGGTTTGGTGATCCAAAAGTTGAGTTTCATAGCTACTGTATGTGTTTGCATAGTCTAAATTGACTGATGGAAGGATTTTGGTGTTCACAGATCATTTCACTTGCTATGGATGTATCTAAATGAACCTAAGATGTGTTCTCATGCATAATAAAGTGTTCTGCAACATCCACATGATATCTTCTTATTGGGAAGCATTTATGTCAATGTTCATTTGTGTTTTCATTAGGTTTGGTTGACCTGGTGTTTACACTTCATTTGAAGAATTAAATTTAATTAAGGAACCATGTGGTTGATCTGAGACATTATATTTGGTCTTGGATAAATGTTTAATTGTCCACTCTCATTCCTTTCCACTGAGGGAATGTTGAGTTGCCAACCTAATTTGAATTTATGAAATGAGGTGTATGTGGCCGACCTTGGAGAAATTTTTTAAGGTTGAAGATGGTATAAATGTAAGTCAAATTGGGAAGAATTGGATGGTGATCAAATGTGACGAAGTAAGCCACAAATAAAAAGAGAAAAAGTCTGTGAAAGTGAGTTAAGGCAACAGTAATTCATTGTGTTAGATTCATGAAGGCAGTGAGCTAAAGGTTTCTACAGTCTTTTAATCAATGTTGTAGATGTGTGTAAATTGTTTTGGTGGATCTTTTGTTCTCTTTTGTATTAGTAGGTAATGAACCTCCTTGTTGGACAGTGAGTCCACTAGTACAAAAACAACAATATATGACTAAATAAACTACTAAAAATTGCATATAAATGACTAATTTTGGTCACGTGACCATTAGTAGTTTATTGCCGGTCATTTATAATGTGACCAAATTTATGACTAAACTATTTTAGTCATTTATCTAGTCATTGATTTAGTCTTCAATTTGGTCATTGATTTGGTCATTGATTTAGTCATTGATTTGGTCGTTAATTTAGTCATTTATTGTTGTTAACTGGTCATTTATTTAGTCATGGTAGTGATTTATTTAGTCATATATTTAGTCATTAATCTAGTCAGTGATTTTTTTAACTAGTCATTTATTTAGTCATGGTAGTCATTTATTTAGTCATTACTTTAGTCATATATTTAGTCATTAATTTAGTCACATTTAATCATTAATTTAGTCATTACTTTAGTAATATATTTAATCATTATTTTAGTCATGGTAGTCATATATTTAGCCATTATTTTAGTCATGGTAGTCATATATTTAGCCATTGTAATCATATATTTAGTCATTGTAGTCATATATTTCGTCATTGTATTCATTTATTTTAGTCATAGTAGTCATTTATTTGAGTGAATCTATAATTCAAGTTATAATTTGAATCTAACTTAATTAATTCTCACAAATTTATCCATATAAACTTCAAATATCATAGATATTCAAATGGCTTTTTTTGTATTGGATTAACATGATAAAATATATACAATCAACAAACAACTTTATGCATATAAAGCTCAAATATCATAGATATTCAAAAGAAAAAATTGTATTGCATGAGAAAAAAAGAATATACAAACAACAAATAGTTACATAACCAAAGGAATTACAAACATACAACTGCATAAACAAATATCCAAGAAATACATCCTTCATTGCACTTTTGGTTGCCATGGAAGACAAATCCAAGATATGATACAAATGTTACAAAAATTGAAGGGAGAAAAGACATGAAAATATATAGTAAATGTAGTTATATTATTTGTGGTGCATATATTGCCCGATTTAGAGCAACCTTTCCCTCCCATTCCAACTGGACAACCCTTGAGAGAAAATTGGAAGGATTTGAATGAGAAGGATGGCAACTTCATATCTAGAAATCTCATTGGTTATGGTCGGATGAAAGTAAAGAGTGCATGTTCACCTCTCCAATTTGATGAACTACAACCTGAAAATAAGATTTCAACGAGGGTTTTAGAATACGTTTATTAAAATGAAAATATAGTTATTAAAATGAAAATACAGCCAAGATCTAATAATGAGCACATTTAGATTTTTACAATATGACATCCTTTACCTGTTTCAATGGTTCTGTGAGATTTTCCATTATAGTGACTATGGTAGAACACTAATCTACAATATGACTGTGAAGTTGCTCACTGATGGATTCAATGGTGATAAGACTAAAAGGTACAACATCAGCAACACTGCCACTTGATACAATTATATTTGATAAGGCACATTCAAAATCTATCTAAATGTTTATTTTGGAGGAAATGCATGTGGACTTATGATAAAACTAGAACAATGCCTTCAACTGCCATTTCTCCATTATACAACTCTACCCATGTGAAATAAAGAGCTTCTAACAACCACATTTTATCCTTTGTGATCCTCCATAACTTGCAATGATACTTTCTGGTGACACATAATTCTTACAACTAGAACAAAAGACCGAGGGTCATATGATTTCAATGGGCATTTCAAGAATTATGCTAAGAATGAACACAAAATGACTACAAAGAATAAGACAATGCACCACTATGAAGAGTATGCAAAATGGACAAAAACTGCTCAGGGCTTTAGTTGCTAGGAGTGTTAGAAAATGAGATGAGCGAAAATAATTAGTACAATGTAGCATCTTAAGATGTTAAAAGGAACCCACCCCAAGACCATCGTCACAACCATTGGCTCCTAGTATTTGAGCACTCGGTCTGTTTGTAACCTTAATTGATATTCCTATACCAAAAGACAAAGCTCATATAAGACTTTGGCATGTCCATATAAGAACAGAAAATTAAAAAAAATCATAACTCTGCATCTTCTCTTTCATGCCCACCATGTTATAGTTTCTCTATTTTTTTTTAGTTTTTACCTCAACCTCTATATACTTACAAATTACAAATGACCCTTTAAACTAAAATACAACAAACATTCAAGTGGCCTGAGAATTGAAAAAAAAAGGATCAACAGGTGACTTCTTCCTATATTTTAGATTATTTTTGCTTCCTTAAACTAAGTATCATATACAACAACAAACAACATCAAACAATAGAGTATGCACCATAAACATATAATCCTTTAATACAGTAGATATTCAGAGGGTTTTTCAATATATTCACAAGAAAAATATTAAAATCAACTTTGTACAACACAATTGCATGTATCACAGCCATTGAGCAGAGAGATAATGAAGCATTCTCCAACTCTTATTATAACGAGAGATCATAACCTACTAGTTCCTCCAATATCTATAAATGAAAGGCCATGCCCAACTAAATTTTTCCTCAAAATGCCTTGGCATTATAGAAGCATTGTTAAGTAACATACAAAAACAACAGGTTGAAAGTTCATATCTCTAAGAAGAAATCAATATAAGAAAATTAGTCATGACATATAATGCATGAGTGTGAATAATCAACACTGGATTACCTCACCACCAAATATCTCAGGACAAGCTCTCCTATTAACCATATTTGTTACCATCACATCATTAAGTGAGAAAATGAATGCATTTGGCTGTAGTGATCATTACATAAATTTAGTTTCAAAAAATAAGCATAACAACCTAAAATGAATCCACAAAATATCCAACTTAAGATCAACTTGCTATTAGAACATAAATAAAAGTTACCTAACAAATAATTTCTCCATTGAAAGTGGCTAGGTCAATCTAGAAAAGTTTCCACAAATTAGAAATTAAATTTTATTCATTGCTAATAGAATTCAACTCAGATCTAAGAAAAAATAAGCATTGTACTCCCTACTCTAGGGAGAACAAGTATAGATGCAGGTAGGTTAAGATCACATACCAGAAGAATTCTAGAAAGAGATTGCACTACCACTCCAACAAAGCCATCCTGGGATCCCACATTAATGAATTCTATATTTGCAACACTCTTTCCAAAAACCCATTGCCACATGCCACCACCATTCTCAGGAGGTAAGACATTTTCCATCTGAATGGATCTAGACATATAACACATTATACCTACATTGTATATTGTTTCAATCCTTAAATAGAAGGATAACCTATATTCTCTACTAAAGCACACAAAAAACAAGAAAACTATGTTCAATTCTTAAACCTCTTGTATAAATAAGTAATTTTGCAACATAGGAGAAAAGAGATAAAAGACAAAAGTATTAGAGATTGAAACTGCACGAAAATAGAAAAACTAGAGTAATAGTTTTCCAACATTGGTATCTAATAAAGCTCAAAGCAAGACATCCTAGGGTTGAACCAAACCCCATCAACCCTTGAATCAAAGGAAATAGGAAAAGAATATGGAAGGTTTTTCAAGACACTAACAGTGACAAGGATCTCCACTTAATGAAAATGTTATAGTGAAAGGAAAGTAAAAGAAGTCCAAAATTACAATAAAATAATGGCAGTGAAACAATACCAGCCTTGGTTAGAACTTTCTCCTATGATTTCAACATTATCTGCATAACAAAGGTACCCCTTTTAATATGGCTAGCATAAAACAAGAAACTCATGTGAATTACAGGAGAAATACATAGATAATAGAACGCTTCCAAGTTTAGACCTGCACTATTTGATAAAATTGATAAATTGGAATGACTGTTAGTCAATAGCATGAGAGTAGGGTGGTTAAATGGGATGATTACAACAAAGCTAAGGTGACAAACTTTAGGAATCTACAATAGATATGCACAAAATGAATTTGGTGGAAAGGATTTAAAAAATTTCAAGTGAATGCAATTCACAAGTGTAAAGCCAAATTCCAAAACCTTTTCCAACATCCTCCCTGCCTGTACCAAAATGGGAGCTTTGAAACAAGATATGAATATCCACCAATGCATAGAAAATACATGACAGTATTCGTATAAGAAATTTGGTCTATGGATTGCAATATTTTAGGATATGCACAAAATGGATTTGTTGAAAAGGGTTTAGAAACTTTCAAAAAAATGCAATTGGTAGGTGTAAAGCCAGATTCCACAACCTTTACTAGTATCCTCCCTACCTGTGCCAAAATGGGAGCTTTGGGACATGCTATGAACATGCACCAAAGCATAATGGTAGGGGAATTTTTGATAGATGTTATAGCTGGATATGATCTAGTAGACATATGTGCAAGATGTGGAATTGTAGAAAAAACACCTGAATTGTTTGACAGAATGCCTCAAAGAGATGTCATCTCATGGAATGAAATGATTGATTGTAGAATGTGCACAAAATGGATTTTTCAAGGAACCTCTCAAAATCTTTGAATTATTGAAGTACTCTGGAACACATCCTAACATTGTAAGCTTTGCTTGGGTTCTAGGTGCATGCATTCATGTAGGTTTAGTGGGTGAGGGTTGCACATACTTCACACATCAGTAACCCTTATTGCATTACAATTTACATATATAGTTGATCATTAGGTGTGCATGGTTGACCTTTGAGCCCATGTTGGCTATATTGAGGACACCCTAAACATTATTACATAAAATTGCGAACATGCAGGTAAGCACTTTGTGAGTTTTGATGATGTACAGTTCTTTGCATATGACTATGAAGAGTTTACATTGTTATTCAAGCTGCATCTTCATATTTCCAAATTTCATAGAAGGAAAAGGGATGAGGAAAAGAAGAAATGTGAATTGACTAAAGGGAAAGGAAAAGTTGTAGGAAGTAACAAGTAACAACTTGTGAGTATAAAACAAGAATTAAAATAAATAAAATCCTACGGCTTACAAGTGAAGCAAAAAATGCCCCATCTTATTTAGTTCCTATGTTTATTTCTTATCTGTTTTTGCTTCTCCTTCCAGCAAACTTTGTCTAAAGTAGTCAATTAATGATGAAGGCTATTTTTCTCAACTATAATGCAACATTTCTGAGCAGTATTTGAACTTCTTACTCAAAAATAACATATTTCTTTGATCATGTTGTAAATTGCTTGTCCTTGTTGAAAAAATCATGCTTTTGTCTTAACGCCTGATCTTATCCAGTGCCCATGTTTATTTCTCCCCATTGTTTTTGCTTCTCCTTCTAGTGAATCTTGTCTAAAATAGTCAACTAGTGACTGATAGGACTATTTTTCTCATCTATAATTGTAAAGTTTTTAAGCAGTATTTGAACCTCTTACTTAAAAATAACAAATTTATTTGGTCATGTTCAATTTTTTTTTTCCTAATTGAAAAAATGAGGTTCTTTTACTTTAGTATGGATATTAAAAATCCATGCTAGATAGTAATATTTCCATGTTAATAGACAATGTATACATTGCTCAAGCATTATCTATCCCTCAAATACATAAAAAAATTCTACAAAATATGCACTGTACCTTCAATATTTATGCACTGAACAGGAAATATATGTAGGGAGTAGTCTAAGCTAAATCTTGGAAATCCTTCTAAAATAATTTTCTCTCCCTACATATATGTAATTTATGTATAGAGTTTTCTAATTTTTCCACTAGGATTTCACAGGTTCTTGTATTCCTATGGCTCAGTCTTACAAGGGTGTAGTAGTAACAACTTCAGTGTAGCCAACAGGGGAGGGCCTTTTGCAATTTTTGACATCATCATGCTTGACTTATGGTAGCCTAAAATCCTACTAAGTTCTTAAATGGATGCAATCAACAGTAAAAAAAAGATCCCTAAATTTGAGATTCCATTGAACGTAGAAGGAAAGAAGAGATGAAATAATGCCTGACTAACCAAAATAGGTCCTTGGGACTTGAAAGTACAACAGCTTATGATAGTGAGTAGATGTATAAAGAGGAACTCCAAGAGTTAAAGATTTAACTTCTATAGATGTAGGGAGTAGTCTAAGCTAAATCTTGGAAATCCTTCTAAAATAATTTTCTCTCCCTACATATATGTAATTTTTGTATAGAGCTTTCTAATTTTTCCACTAGGATTTCATAGGTTCTTGTATTCCTATGGCTCAGTCTTACAAGGGTGTAGTAGCAACAACTTCAGTGTAGCCAACAAGGGAGGGCCTTTTTCAAATTTTGACATCATCATGCTTGACTTATGGTAGCCCAACATCCTACTAAGTTCTTAAATGGATGCAATCAACAGTAAAAAAAGATCCCTAAATTTGAGATTCCACTAAAAGTAGAAGGAAAGAAGAGATTATATTAATGCCTATGATTAACCACAATAGGTCCTTGGGACTTGAAAGTACAACAACTTATGATAGTGAGTGGATGTATAAAGAGGAACTCCAAGAGTTAAAAATTTAACTTATATTTAAAACAATGATGACGATGATGGTTTTTAATGCCCTTTCAGTCAACATTGCTTTGCAGGACCTATCAGAATATAAACAAATTAATTTAGTTCTTTCCCTAATTATTACATCATTCTTCCTGCTGTCAAAGTTCATATTGAGTTTCTCTATATTGGTTATCCTTATATATCATGTTATTTATGACTTCACTTTCAATGGGCAACAGACCAACTTCCATGAGAGGGGGCAGTGTAATGCACATTACTTTTGATTTTGAAGTTGCAAGTAATGAATTTCTCTTGATTTTTCCAAATGTTGTTCCATGTTTAATAATATGTGCTCCCTTCCCAAACTTCAGAACCCTGAACCAGTAAAAAATGATAGAACCAGGTGATAGGAATACGAGAAACCATGTAATATATCTTTGATTTTGTCTCTATATGGGTGGATTCGATTTTCTAATTTATATGATTAGGTAGCATAAGTATTTCAAGTACAAAGAGCATTAATGTCCATACAAGGTGAGTGGCCAAACCAAAGTCACAGGATCTTACTAGCTATCTAAAATTATGCAAAAAAAAATAAAAGAGCAAATGAGCCAACTAAATTAGAGTTTTAGCAAGAACCAAAAAATTAGGGATTGGCCTTATTCCTTTTGTTGATAAGTGAATTGTTAATATCTCATGAAACAGGGATTTGTCAGGTCCCAGAAATTGATAGGAAAAACCCCACGAAGTTCTTCATCACCTTGTAAAAGATCTTGTTTGTTCTCATCATTTTGTCAATCTTCTCCCATTGCTACTTAACCATTTTGATAAGTTTAGTCACAACACGAGAGCCATTTACATTACCTCTACCAGATAAAAAATTCTCAAACAAAAAAGAAAATTTTACTCAAAGAGACTGGGATATATTGGGATTAATAAAAAATCTCATTATTCAAGTTATAGTTTAGAAAGAGAATTAGCAACAAGATAAGCAATGACTTAGGAAAACCATATGTCCCAATCCCGGGCCAGATTGCATTTGGCATTCTCCTTCAGCTTCTTGCATGCATTGATTGAAACTAGTAGGGCACATTGTTCCATGCTCAAAGGAATTGATGTATGTGCATTCTAACTTGCCCCTCATATCAGAAATGCAGCCCAACTACAAGGAAGAGGAAATAAAGAAATGTGATGTAAAGGTGGACCATCCCAACTTGGATGTGCATCTTTCATTATTTTTAACTGATAATGTAGGGAAAAAGTATCATACGCATGACTAACATAGCACAGTTAGTCAAAGTGGCATTACAACTACTTGTGGTTCTAATAAACCAAGTCATTTTGTTATTGCTCTGTGACAAATTGCTAATGAATCAAGGAGGCTATTTAAATCTATAGACCCTACCATGTTCAAGTGCTATAATAGGATGCCAATGGAATCAGGAAGGTTATTTAAACGTTCACACCCTTCTATGTTCAAGGTTGCAGCTATGACAGGTTGCCAATGGAATCAAGGAGGTTATTTAAACCATGACAATATTTTAGTTTTGAATGTTGCAGCTACAATAGATTGTCAATAGAATCAAGGAGGTTATTTAAACCTTTAAAACTTCATATTATATTCAAGTGTTGCAAATGTGAGAGGTTGACAATGGGATTGGGGAGGTTATTTAAACCTCTGTAACTTTCTATTTTCAAGTGTTGCAAATGTGATAGGTTTCCAATGGAATCAAGAAGGTTATTTAAACCTCTACAGTTTTCTATGTTCAAGTGTTGTAGCTGTGACAAGTTGGCAATAGAATCAGGGGGGTTATTTAAAATTTTACACATTTCTATGTTCAAGTGCTACAACTGTGACAGGTTGCCAATGGAATGACGGGGGTTATTTAAATCTATAGACCCTATCATGTTCACTCATCAATCAAATTAGTTAACTAATTATCAGATCAAGTTATTGATCAAATTAGTTGACTAATCAATCAAGCTAGTTGACTGATCAGTCAAATGAGTTGAATAGTCAATCATTGCTAATTATAAATCAAATATTTATCCTCCAAATTTTTGGAAGGAAAGATGGATTTACAAATTTATAGGTGAAAATATGAATGCCCAATAGTACTGGCATGGGTGACCTCCTTGGAAAGCCCCAATGCTTCACCTATGTGAGCATCACCTAGATGCAATGAGTGCTAAGTGGACCATTCATTATCATGAGAGATGGGTTCTTGTGAACCACTACTAATGAAACATGGATCAAGAGTTTAACTCAAAAAAACTACACAGTTGAATTCTGATAGCATATCAAAATTTTACACGCTATGGAAAATACCTTCTACTTATCAACTAACTTGATTGTTCAATCAACTAATTTGATTGATTTAAGAGTTAACTTGATCAATCAATAAGTTCAAAAATTTGTTTGATGAGTGGAAAGCGGAACTATTCACATGAGTGAGACATGAAATTGACTCATTTGTAAACCAACTTTGATTGATAAATGAAATGTGATTGAAGATAATTAGAATTACTTATTTATTTTAATTAGATATATGTGCATGGATTAATTAAAGATAATAAATTAATTAGTTAATAATGATTAATTAATTAGACATAGGGTAATATCAGAGGGAATAATATAATGTAATCAATTAATTGACAAAGTGAATTAACATAAAGTTTATAAATCAATGGCATGATGAGACAATCATAATAAGTTAACAACATAATTGGTCAATTGACAAATGACAATAGACTCGATCGATTGGAAAGACTGTGTTAGTCAATAGCATCCTCCATCCTTTAGGTGTAAAGCCAAATTCCACAACCTTTGCTAGCATCCTCCTTGCCTATAATAAAATGGGAGCTTTGGAACAAGGTATGTACATCCATCAAAGCATAACAGAAGGAGGATTTATGTCACATATTAAGGTTGGAAATGCTCTAGTAAATATGTATGCAAAATGTGGAAGCACAGGAAAGGCATGTGAACTATTTAACAAAATGCCTCAAAGAGATGTCATCTCATGGAATGCAATGATTGCAGGCTTTGCAAAAAATTGATTTGTTGAAAAGGATTTTGAAACTTTCAAACAAATGCAATTGGTAGATATAAAGCCAAATTCTTGAATCTGGAAATACCCTATTGTCTTCATCTGCCAAGCCAATTTATCCAACTTTGCATAGATCTCCCATGTTTGTGGATGTGATATGTCTCGTACACAAAAAGCATGTGCCATTTTATGGCCTTCAATCCAACTACATCAAGGTATCTTTTTAAATCCTCTATCTTTCATTGATCTCCTTGCTATTTGAACCTCACCACACCTACCCACTTCTGCACAGATGTTCTAGAGATGAACATAAGTTGCAGCATTTTTATGATCCAACTAAAAAAGCAGTGTTGCTAGAAATACTCAGCCTATATTCGTATATGATCCACATTTTCATGAAACAGTTCACTTGCACTTGTAATTACAATATATGAAAAAAAATTCCCTATTGTTATGCTTTGATGGATGTCCCTTTTTTATTACTGGATATCTGATTCAGTGTACATTATTATAGTGCAAGCCTATTTTTCAAATTGTTTCATTTAGCATCACCAATATTCTCCACAAGAACATTGTACTTGTTTAAAATAATGGAAATGGTTTGCATCTCTTAGAGAAATTTCTCTTGCAACAATCTTGGAGATGAATTTAGATGCAGTGTGGAAATTAGAACATACTCGGAGGTTCTTAGCAACCCTAATAGTTGTACCAGGTGCCATGTTTAACAAACCAAATGCAATTGCTAACTTTTCACTATGGTGGAAGATAAATGATTCTTTTTTTTTCTCTTCCACAACATTAAGTAAAAGTCTTGAATCTGGAAATACCCTGCTACCTTCATTTGCCCAGCTAATTTCTCCAACTTTGCATAGATCTCTCGTGTTTGAGGATGTGTTATGTCTCCTACATAAAAAGCATGTACCATTTTATGGCCTTCAATCTGTAATCAAGGGAAAATCCTAATTATTATTATTAAGTGGTTAGCACAATAACAATTAAATTCCTATGAAAATAACAAAGTACAAAGGAAGTGATGTGAAGACAAAAGGGATAGTGTTACCCTATGTCTCCACCTTCCATGATTAACCTCTGTTATACCTCCTAGCTTGCAGATAAATAACAAAGCCCTCAGATTTATTAGCAACTATGACTAAAGACTAAGCCCTATGCAAGTGTTGAAGGATTTGCAGAAAATAAAAATAACCCTACAGTGAGCTAAAATGACTATGACTGTTAATGACTATGACCCTAAGTTGACAGCAAGTTTACATAGACTAAGAGTGCAAGAAGTCAAATGAGCTAAAGACTGAGAGATCTGCAAATGAGGTCAAAATTGCCCTTTTATAAAAATTGCAATTTTGAATGTGTGGCCAGGATGAAAAGATGACAGGAACCCTAAGATCAATGCTTAAGATTGAATGTTGCTGGGTGTATTAGGGTTAGGTCAAAATTAGGGCAACAGGTAAGAATGAAGGGTGGAGATTGAATTATAAAATAATTCAATCAACGGTCGAAATTAAATGAGAAGTCAAAAGTCAAGAATTAAATTGGAAGATAAGGCTGGCACGGACAAAGAGGTTGCTGGAGAAATTAAATAATAAAATTTATTTACTCCAGGTAACTAGTAAGTAATTAAATAATAAAGATATTATTTAATTATGGAGGAATGTGATAAAAGAATTATTTTGAAATTAAATAATGATTTTAATTCAAAATTCAAGAGAATGGCCAAATTAAATAAATCAAATTTATTTAATTTTAATGGGAGAAAAAGCTAATGAATAATTAAATAATTAAATAAATTATTTAATTATAGTGGAAAATTGACAGAATTAAATAAATAAGAATTTATTTAATTTTTAGAAGAAGGGGACTTA
The DNA here is from genome assembly GCA_007258455.2 of Sequoia sempervirens. Lineage (NCBI taxonomy): Eukaryota > Viridiplantae > Streptophyta > Pinopsida > Cupressales > Cupressaceae > Sequoia > Sequoia sempervirens. Next base: position 459,743,071 of record VDFB02000003.1, read on the forward strand.
GTTAGTGACGTAATTAAATAAATAAAATTTATTTAATTAATCAAGAAGACATAAATGATAAAGGGAAATTAAATAAATTATGAAATTTATTTAATCAAAGGAAGACTTTAGATAATTAGTGATGTATTAAATAAATAAATAATATTTATTTATTTAATAATCAAGGAGGAACAAATGACATGAATTAATTAAATAATTATGAATTATTTAATCAATAGTCGAATGTGGACCAAGGACATAATTAAATAGCTTAATTATGCTAGGACGAAAGTGGTAAAAATGAAGCTTGTAGGCCTAGGTCATTTTTAGGTGTCTACATTTTGCCCCTCTTTGTCATAATGTCGCTTGTCGTATTGTGACACAGAAAATTAAGTAAAAAATATGCCCCAGTGAAGGTACGGAGTATTCTTGCCCCCTCGGGAAATTTTCAAAATTTGGGTCAGGGCCAGAAAAATTTGTAAAAGGTCCCGATAAATCAATTTGATGGCCAGAAAAACAGCGGCGCAGTCGGTTTCAAATTCTGACATGTTTAAAGCAACTTACGGAGAGGTCAAAGGCACAGAAATGAGCCTCCAATATTAACTGCAGTTGAAAAATGTCACTTTCACCCTATAAATAGATGGTCAAAGGGCTAAAAGTCAATTCACTTTCACTATTCACCTTGTAAATCTTGAGAGCTCAGAGCAAAAGGCGCAGCAGCGACGATGGTGATTCCAGTGATAGAGCACCGCGGAGAGATCGTGAGGACCTTCAGACGGCCAGAGGGCTCAGGACCTGCGCTATGTACCCTAAACTTGCTTTGTCATTTTCTCGATTTACATGTTTTTTTAATGCTTTCTAGGGTAGTGAACGAATGTGCCACGATGCATATGCATTCATGTAAGCCGCAATTGACTTCGCGTTCGCCGCATTTGATGCATCGCGACGCAAGTGCAAAGACCAAACGAGCCGCACCACCGGTTTGCGCCGCATTCGATTTTTGGTGCGATGCAAGTGCTTAACCGCATCGCATTTGACCTATCAAAAGCCGCAATCATAATTCTGTGACGTAACTGATTATTTGAATGCCGCAAGTGAATTCCCGCGCCGCATTTGCAATGTGGCGACGCAAACGCCTAAATTCGCGACGCAAGTGTAATATAGCGACGCACTTGACTTGGTGGAACGCATTTGATTTTTTGAATGACGCATTTGTGTTTTTGAGACGCAATTGCTATTTTGTGACACATTTGCCTATTTTCTTACTTCAACTTGTTTTAATGCTTTCATGCCCTGAGTTATTTTCCATGACGGTCACAGTTGTCCAAAAAGGTGTTGATGCCGTGTTCGTCTTTTTGCAGAGATAGCTTGCCCCTATATATACGAGAGAGATCAGACCAAGGACCTTTCGGTTTGGCGATCAGCTAGGCCCGCGAGAGTGGCGACGATTGATGAGACTCAGTTTATTCCATGTTGCGTTCATGCTCGCCATTCGGGCGAACAAGGGTTTGCTGACGGTGCTGTGCGAGAGATGGCATTCAGAGACCTGTTCCTTTCACTTGCCGACAGGTGAGGCTACGATTACTTTGGAGGACGTCTACCACATTCTCTGGATTCTGATTCGAGGGGAGCGGATCGTGTACGATCCCTGCCATGGCGAGCAGACCTTCCGGGCGTACTACCAGGATCAGGGTGCCGGACTCGGCATTGAGGGTTACGAGATCCATTGGGATTTCCTGGCGGAGCATTACAGTCGCTTTGATGCATTCCTGGTGACTCTGATTGGTGGCATCTTGGTCCCAGACCGACGAGGACATGAATTTCCGATTGGCTGGGGGGATGTCATGGTCTGCATGTGACGAGATAGGACAGTTTATGCATGGGGTCCCTGTTTGTTGGGGACACTTTATCATCAGCTGCATGACGTTGTGTATAGGAGAGGAGAGAGTATCTCCTGTGGGACCACATTGATGATGATCTGGGCATGGGAGCGTATTGCCATATTCTGCCCTCCTATCGACAGACCACAGTTGGCTGTGGGGATGCCTTACTCCTACTACTATGCCGGCGCATTACAGTAGACCCGTATGGGTGAGAGAGGGTGGTGGCAGCATCAGATTGATACCATGGTGACCTTCATCTGGAGACCCTACAGGATTGTGAGGTATGGGATGATGAGGATGAGCATCTTAGTTATTGTAGGCAGTATCAATACCTGATTGGCAGGACAGTACAGATGTCATTGATTATTGAGATGTATCTGCCATAGCGTGTACTGAGACAGTTCGGGGAGCAGCAGGATGTACCCATGGGGATGACAGAGTATGCACAATCATTGAGAGAGTATGCATGGGGGCCGTCCATCCCAGTGGCCTTCACGACACAGCAGATTGATGGGTTAGTAGCCTAGGCCTAGGGTTGGAGAGGTGGGGCAGCAGATCCAGGTTCCACACCAGCCTATGATCTATGGTGGCAGGCACGCCGACCCATGCCATTGACAGATCCTGATGGGCCAGCACCAGTTGATAGGAGGTCAGTGATTCCACAAGTGCCACGAGCCAGACGAGGGAGCAGAGGCAGAGATGGGGGTAGAGGCAGAGGCAGAGGCAAGGGCAGGGATGGAGATGGAGGGAGGGGTGGTGATGGAGGGAGGGACGAAGGCAGGGGTGATGATGGAGGACGAGGTGGAGATGGAGGTCGGGGTGATGATGGAAGTCGAGGTGGAGATGGGGGCCGTGGTGGAGACGGAGGTCGAGGTGGAGATGGAGGTCTAGGTGGAGATGACGGAGGAGATGGCAAGAGGCGACGGCAGGACGGACAGGTACCAGGTCACAGGGTGCGACAGCGCGTGGCGAGGGTAGCATTAGATGCTATCCTCGAGGTTGGTGAGGAGGGGGAGATGGAGGAGCAGACCAGATAGGAGAGAGAGGGCGAGGGGAGACAGGAGGGGGAGCCAGAGGTGGGGGGATGGGAGGAGGTGGAGGGGGAGAGATAGGAGGAGGATGTCAAGGCCCCAGAGGTGGATGTGGCAGGGGAGGAGGAGGCGGAGGGGGAGAGACAGGAGACGGAGGTGGCAGGAGAGGAGGAGATGGCGGTGGCAGGAGAGGAGGATGAGGCCATAGGTGAGGCAGAGAGAGTCCTCAGATGGCAGATGGTGGAGGGTGAGGAGGAGATACCATCTTTAGAGTTGCCACCGGATGCGACAACTGGTCAGCGAGTGGCCGATCTGCAGCAGAGGTTAGATGCCAGCCTGGCACAGGTGAGATCCTTACAGTCAGCACTAGAGGTAGCCCATGTGGAGTGAGATCAGGCGGTGATCCGCCAGCAGGATTCAGCGCGATGGTGCACAGAGTTCGCAGCCCTATGTTCAGGACCCATAGGGGACATGGCTCGGGAGTTGGCCAGGGTGAGCACGAGGCTAGGTCAGTATAGGACATTATATGAGATGGCAGTGCAACCAGAGCAGTGAGATCCTACCCTGTCTCGATCACAGATGAGGACATGCAGTGGAAACAGGTCGGGTAGTGGCAGTGGTACTAGGAGCCACAGCAGTGTCGGAGGGTCGACTTCCACAGGACACACATCAGGCCACAGATCACATCACTCCCGCAGGCATAATCCGAGTCATCATTCGGGGCACAGTCAGGGTTCTATTGGTTCAGCTCAGAGGTCAGTACAGGGTCAGCCACCAGTGACAGATCCTACCACTTCCCAGAGTCCAGCAGTAGTGACCTCACAGGTGTTCACTACTGTCACGATGATACCTTCATTCACAGTTCCTTCATCCTCACAGCCACAGGGCACTATAGGACCGTCCATTGCTTCAGAGCCAGTGATAGGGCCTCAGCCACCACCACATTCTTCACCCTGAGGGGATGATGAGAGCCTACCTTAGGGGCATATTTATATTTGGACACATTATGTTTATTGTTGAGCCTGCGAGCTCCATTTTTGGGATATCCATTGACTCTATCCTGTGACATTGCCTATTTTTGAGATGATATTTATATGATGATGCAGTCTTGATGCAGCCTATATGTGTTATGTGATGTTCTATGCATTATGTGTGTATGGTATATGATGCTTAATTTATGATGCCATTTGTGTATTATGATGTCTATGTTGTGATTTTGGATGCCATGATGATGCAATATTCATATGCTTATGTTAATGATGTGCATGATACCTTTATGTAAAAGATGCAATGATGATGATTATGTTAATGCAATGTTTGTGATTATGTATATGATGTAGTGCCATGTATGATATTATTTAATGCCATGGATGATGTATGTATGGACCTAATGTAATGGATATATCATGTATGCACTCATGTTTTTGAATGACACAGGATATCATCGCAGGATGGACGAGAGAAAATGGCGGGACTGACGAGAGAAGATGACCAGACCAAAGAGGAGAAGATACGAGACCTATGAGAAGATACAAATCCTTCAAAACTTTACTATAGGACTTTTAATATTCGTTGCTCTTTAATCATCATTGGGCAAACTGTCGTAATGGTCAACAAACACCCAGATATGACGTAGATCTAGGTGTGCAAGGTCGTACCATTACCCAAGATAGAACAGTCACAGACAAGGATGGTTATGACTCAGACTAGGAGCGTGCTTGCCCCAGTCTTGTCGTCATAATCAACCACAGGCAGAAAAAGACAATGACAGATTAGGAAACGTCGTTGCTTCTCTAAATCCTGTTTCCAGGACATCCTTGAGAAACTAGTGACATGATTGCTGAATTAAAAAAATAAAGTCTCTATCATGATATGTCGTTGCTTTTCTAAATCCCAAGATCAAGATCTCGCTGAGAAGCTAGTAGTCATGTGTGTCAATTGTCATGCTACATCACTGCTTCTCTAAATCCTGCTTAGTGGGATCTCGCTAAAAAACTAATAACATGATAAGAGATGAAAAGACAGTTGCCAAGTGTTTGTCAAGTGCATCTGGGTAGCCATTGTTCTGATGCCAAGGTGTCATGTTTGACGATGTCAAGATGTCTCAGTGTTTAAAGTTTTGATGACCTTGAAAATGTCGAGACTTGGTGAATTCAGGAAGGACACATCCTGAATGATGTCGAATGTCGGGAGGATTTGATCCCTAATGGTTGTAAGGGGTCCCTCAAAATAATGATGATGCCTAGGAAGGACACATCCTAAAGCATAAATGACAGAGTTGGTTCTTCAGAAGGACTCATTTGAAGAACGCTAATGTCAGGAAGAGTGATCCTTAGATGTCAAGAGGATCACTCGAAAGGCCGAATGACGATGACGACGCCTAGGAAGGACACATCCTAAGGCGTAAATGACAGAGGTCATCTTTTAGAAGGACTCATCTGAAGACTAACCAAAATTTGACAGTTTGACCGGTTATAATGATTTGACTTGCTTTGACTTGTGGTTGACTGAGGTTAACCTGTTGTGACCGAGGTTGACTTGTGTTTGATTATATGCCGATATTGTCTTGATGAAAGTGTCATATTGAATAAAAGATGATTTTACTTTGTTTCAGGAATTTTCTTATCTAAAGATTGATTGAAGGTTTTTGACGTGTGTGCCATTTTAGTGTCATGAACCCTAATGGACTGACCTAGTGCGGCCTCAGGGGCTCATCGATAGATGGCCTTGCCTACGTCATACACTCAGAGACCTCGTAGTTCGACATGACCAATGACATTGTCTTGATGAGCAAAGATTGCGCCATGATTTATTTTGACAAACCTAATGGGACTGACCTAATGTCTCGGGGACTCAAGTATGAGTCTTTCCTACGTAGCAAATGCGCAGAGACAACGTAGTTCGGACAAATGACATGGACTTATTGACTTGATTGACTTAGACTAGAGATGACAGTGTACTTGTGTTCCTTGTGCGGTCGACTGTTTTGTTTGGTTTTCTTCATGATGTTTTATGATTTTTAGGTCTTTTTTCAGGACATTTTATGATGTTTTTGTCTTTTTTCAAGACATTTTATGATTTTTTATCTTTTTTCATGACATTTTATGATGTTTTTGTCTTTTTTCAGGACATTTTATGATGTTTTTGTCTTTTTTCAAGACATTTTATGATGTTTTTGTCTTTTTTCAGGACATTTTATGATGTTGTGTGATAAACATTTTGCCCCCAGTTAGGTTTAAGACTTAGCCATTTGCAAGGGATACGGATAGGATGCTGTTGACTTGCTAGACAAACAGTCGTCTGGACTTGATGTCAATCATTCATCCACTAGGATAGGTAGAGTAGGATGTGACGGTGACTGGCGGAATAACGGCGAAGATAGCTTTCATCCTAAGCCAAGTTTAGACCAAGTGACAATAGATGGCAGAACAATGATTGATTACACATGGTGCTTGTTTGCCAAGTTTTCACCATGGTACCTGTCCAAAGCACCTGTTTGCCAGGTTTTCACAATTGGACGAATTATTTTTCTTTTTACTATTTTTGTGATTTTTTGATTTTTTTTTGGTGTCACCAAGACACCTGTTTGCCAGGTTTTCATCAAGGTGACGATTTTTTTCCATTTTTCAATTTTTTGTATTTTTAGGTCTTTGTCCTCTGATGCTATGCGTAGAACTTTCGGAGGTGTAAACTATTGATGGGCTCAATCAATTGTTCCCCATCTGGAGTTGCCAGTTGATATGCTCAAGAACCAAAAGAAGATATGATGATATATGGACCTGTACCTGGGCTTTGGTCAAACTTTGGTTTTTGACTTTTCTCCGCCTACTTGGTTCTTAGGGTTCTCAGATGAGAAGGTCAGTCAACAATGTCAACTTTCTCTCACTCATGACCTTTTTATTGTAGCTACGACAAAGGCGGTTTTGATATGCCTGGAGGTGATTCAGTGAGTTTTGTCTTCTTTCGTCCAGCATTTCCAGCTCGTGCAAGCGTGATTGTCGGTATTCCTCTTCATTAGCTAGACCCTTCAAAGAGACCCGTAGTGAAGGAATTTCGACCTCAATGGGTAAGATGGATTCCGCGCCAAAAACCAGGGCGAATGGGGTAGCTCCCGTAGGCGTACGAATGCTAGTTCGGTAAGCCCACAAAGCAGGGTTAAGTTGTACGTGCCAATCGCGGCCAGCGTCATTGACAGTCTTTTTAAGGATCTTGATAATGGTTTTATTCGACGCCTCGGCTTGGCCGTTTCCTTGGGGGTAGTATGGGGATGAAAAGTGGTGTTGGATATGGAATCGCTCACATAACTCACGTACGTCTTGGTTTTTGAACGAACATCCATTGTCAGTGATGATGGACTGTGGGAGCCCATACCGGCAAATAATGTAATTGAGGATAAACTTTGATATTTGTTTGCCAGTAATGTATGTCAATGGAATGGCTTCGATCCACTTTGTGAAATACTCAGTGGCGGTGATAATGAATTTATGGCCGTTGGAGGAGGTTGGATGAATCTTTTACCTTAATTCAGGTCGGTAGTCCCCATTGAGCTTAAGGGCCACAGAAGCGGATGTTCTAAGTTCCTATGCTGGAGCATTGACCAAATCACTATGGATCCGGATAATTTGTGACAGTTCTAACATATTCTATTGCAGACCTTTCCATTGTCACTAATAATATCCAAGTCTCAAGTAGTTTCTTAGCCGTAGTAGGACCACTGAATGAGATCTCGTGATATACCGCCGTACTTCTCATAAGGTCGTACATGCTTCATCGGTGTCAAGACATCTAAGGAGGGTACTGTCGAAACTACGGTGGTATAGGGTGTCACTGATAATGGCATACCTTGCGGATTTTCTAATGAAGGACTTCCTTTGGTTATTGGATAGGTTTGATGGAAGGGTGTGAGTCTTTAGATAGTCATAAATGTCCTGATACCAAGGAGAGTTGGGACCAACAAGTTCAAAAACCATTTCTGACTCTGGGATATCATATGCCGGTATCAACAACTATTCTACTAGGAACTCAAATTGTGACACATTTTTAGGGATGTCTAAGAGAGAACTAATAGTAGCCATTGCGTCTGCTGCCTTATTCTATACCCTAGGGATTTGTTCAAAAGACACTGATTGGAAGTATGTTAGGAAACTATCCACCATCCTCTTGTAAGGAAGCAACTTCTCATCCTTTGTTTCATAGTCACCATTCACTTGTTTGATTACTAGCTGGGAATCCCCGAATACAAGCAATGTCTGAATTTTCCATTTGATTGCCAACTTGAGACCTGTAACTAGTGCTTCGTATTCGGCAATGTTGTTTGTGCAAGGGAAAGCAATTCAAAATGACTTAGGAATTGAATCCCCTTGTGGTGTGATGAACAAGATTCCAGCCCCTGAGCCATGACCAGTGTGGGACCCATCAAAATACAGTTTCCATGGTGTTGCTGGTTCCGTGTGAAAAATGGATTCGTCAGGAAAGTCAGTTACCAATGGATGAGAGGCTTGCATTGGCGCATCTGCCAGTTGATCTGCTATTACTTGCCCTTTTATTGCCTTGCGTTCAACATACTGTATGTCATACTCACTTAGGATCATGACCCATTTTGCCAATCGGCCTGTTAACGCTGCTCGACTTAATAGGTATTTCAATGGGTCAATTTTGGCAACTAGTTGTGTCTGATGATTGAGCATGTAATGCCTTAGTTTTTGGGCTGCAAAGACAACTGCGAGGCATGCACGTTCAATGTATGTGTAATTCAGCTCGTAACCGATCAGTGTGCGGCTGATGTAGTAGACTGCTCTTTCTTTCCCTTCATGATCATTTTGAGCCAGTAATGCCCCCAGTGCTGAACTAGTGGTTGAGATGTATAGAATTAATGGCTTTCCATGAATAGGCGACATGAGGACTGGCGGTGATAGCAGGTAATCTTTAATTTGCTGGAAGGCCTGTTGACATTTATCTGTCCATACAAAGGGGACACCTTTGCGTAACAAATACTGGAATGGGTGGCACTTATCTGCCAATTGAGCTATGAAGCGGCGAATAGATTGCACTCTGCCTTGTAGGGTTCTGAGTTCACTGATCCCTCTAGGTGGAGGCATGTCTATGATTGCTTTAACCTTTGCCGGATTGACCTCTATGCCTCTTCGGGAAACTATGTACCCCAATAGCTTACCTGACGTGACCCCAAAAACACATTTCTTTGGGTTTAACCGCACCTTGTACTCTTCTAGTCTCTTGAAAATTTTGTCAAGTACCTTCAAATGATCTTTCCTTGTTGCTAATTTGGCCAATAAGTCATCTACATAGTCTTCCATTATATTGTGCATCATATCATGGAAGATCGTGGTCATAGCCCTTTGGTATGTGGCACCTGCATTTTTGAGGCCGAAGGGCATGACGTTCCAACAGTATGTACCCCATGGGCAAGTAAATGTTGTTTTGTGTTGGTCCTCAAGAGCAATGCGGATTTGATTATAACCCGAGAAACCATCCATGAGGGATAGCATCTCATGTCCTGCAGTTAGATCGACTATGATGTCAATGTTGGGCAAAGGAAAGTCATCCTTTGGACATGCTTTGTTTAGGTCCCAGAAATCTATACATACCCGAATCAATCCATTTGGCTTTGTCACCGACACTAGGTTGGAAATCCATTCAGCATAATCTATAGACCTTATGAATCCGGCATCCAGTAATTTCTTTAACTCGGCCTTAACCAATAGAGCAACTTGAGGGTGCATTTTGCACAACTTCTGCTTGATTGGTTTAGCATTGGGTACTAGTGGCAGATGATGTAGAACCAGTGTGGGGTCCAATCCTGGCATGTCAGCGTAGGACCATGCAAAGTTTATTTTTCGTTCTGCAAAGAATTTATGAAATTCTGGTTTCTCTTCATCAGTCAATGATGCTGCAAATAGGACCATCTTGGGGTCTTCTGGAGTCAAAATGTTATCCTCTATGGTGTCCTCAACAAGCATGGCTGATCTCTCTTGTTGCACGGGGAGAAAGTCCAGTCCTCCATCTTTGGGCGCCTCCGAGAGGTTTTCACCCGCAGATACGTCCTTTGTTTTTACTATTTTACCGTCAAGAGGTGCCTTTTGGTTTTCACCTAGAGACGTTTCATTTTTTACTTTATTTTTACTTTTACAACTAGAGGACTGAACCGTCTCACCAAAGTATGCCGCGCAATCCAAATCAATAGTAAATCTTGATCTGTGGTCCCCACTTGGTATGCCCTCACATAATCCCATGAATTCAGCAATGGCTTCATCATTTTGGAATGTGTCTAGAACTGGCGGTCCTTGTTGGTCCCAATCGACTAGTTCAGGGTAGACTAAGGAAATGCCATCGTCAAGGCTAGTGAATTCGGGTGAGGATGCCGATAGCATACAGATGGATGTGTTGATGTTGTAGGTGAGGTTATCATCATCCAACTCGACATCGGACTCTATCCAGTATTCTCCTTCACTAGTGTCATATTCGTTATCATAATAAGGGGTGAAGGTTTGAGAGCCCTGGTTATCAATATCATCTGATACTTCGGATAGATTAGACTGAGGGGGTTCGGATGGTGGTTGTTGCGTGTCATGAGACATGGTAGTGGGATTTTGACTGTTTGGTGCTCACTCAATTTTGAATGTTTGCCAAAATCATTGTTCAGAGGTCAATTCCCCTGGTTCGACAAACAAATCATCAAGACAACAGTCACTTAGGGATCGTTCAGAGCCGAATTCCCAATCGTGGGAGTCTGTTTCGGTTAGATATTCCCTGGTAGTCTCAACACTTTCAGAAGCATGTACTCGCTCACTGGAAAGTTCATGGCTACGTCGATCGTCATTGTCGAGTGAGCCAAACCCTAATCCAAGATACTTCAGAATTTGGAAAGTTTCTATGGGTTCTCTTCAACCAGTTTTATTTTTGCCAAGGCCACTAGTACCATCGTAGCCTTTAGCCTTCATGATATTGTAACCCTTGCCATATTTCTGGACTGGTAGTGGAGGTAGTGAGACTGTATCCTTGTAGATCCATCCTGTGATGTTGGTAAGATCTTCATCACTCATGTCTCCCCACATGATGAAAACTATATTTGGTGGAACTTTAAATGTTTCTTGCGGTTCCATTCTGAAACATGGTCGACCATATATCTTTGGAGGAGTAGGTATTGTAGTTATGCTGTATGCTGTATTTAGTTTGAACTCTCCACAGCTGAAGTCTTGGATTTTATCAGTTGATTCGGGCTTAGGGTTGGTGGAGGGTTGTGATATGTCAGAAGATGTGGATGGAGTGGATGTGGAAGATGACCCGATCATGGAAGGGTCAATGTATTTGGACGAGGATCCAGGTGCTTCTCGGTTAATAGGTACTTGGTTTTCAGAGACACCCCTTAAATTGGTACAATATTGGAAAGGGTCGGGGTCTCCGTATATGGTGATTTCTGTACCATCAAAAGGGAACTTGAGGCATTGGTGGTATGTTGACGGAACGGCTTTCAAAGCGTGGATCCATGGACGGCCAAGTAAAATGTTATATGGTAGTTCCAAATCCAGGACCTGGCAAGTTGTGTCGACAATGAGTGGTCCCACTCTGATAGGGAGAGAGATAACACCTCGCGAAGAGCGTTCCTCGTCATCATATGCTTTGATCACTATGCTTTTTGTTGGGTCTACGCATGCATCAGAGAATCCAAGAGCCTTAACCAGTTTAAGGGAGCATATATTCAACCCTGCTCCGCCATCTATTAAAACCCGTCTAACCTTGTGCTTGTGAACAAAAACTTCTATGTGTAACGCATCATTGTGATTGGTTTTTGATGATGAGTAATCCTGATCTGAGAAGGTGACATGGTGCGGCGTGGTGAGATATCCCACCATAGTTTCAAACTGATTGACATCGATGTCCTTTGGGACCGACGACTCTAAGAGAGTTTTATCCAGGATTTCTTTGTGTGCGGGAGAAATACGAAGCAGCTCAAGGATAGATATTTGCGCAGGAGTCTTTCCTAGTTGGTCAATGAGATTGAACTGACTTTTCGGTTTTCCCTGTTGTGGGGTTGAGACAGGTTTTGGTTGTTTAGCTGATGGAGCTGGTTGTGATTGCTTAGCAGATGGGCCTCCTATAATAATCTTGGCTTGTCTAGGGGGAGGTGGACCAGCTATAGTGACCTTGCCACTTCGCGTAGTAGCATTGCACTGTGGTGCTCTCTTGATCGTAATGGTGTGGATGTACTCCTCGTCCGTTCTAACATTATTTATTATTGGTCCCCCAGAGTAATCGTACTTGGCTCGGGTGAAGTTAGCTTGGTTTTGTGGACCTGAAAGTGGAAGCATTATGGGGACCATGATCCTGCAGTGGATTCTTGTGTATAGTATGATCCGAGTTGGAATTGAATTGCGATCCACCTACTTCGATAGTGTGATTGTCAATAAGGTCTTGAATTACGTTTTTCAGTTGTCTACAGTTGGAGGTTGTATGCCCTTTGACCCGATGGTATTCGCAAATTGCGTTGTCATCCCACCATGCTGGTTTGAATTGTCCGGGGTCATAAGGTTTTATTTCCGGAAGTGTGATGACCCCATGTTGAATGCATTTCTTGAGGACGTCTGCAATGGGTTCACCTAAATTGGTGTATGTGCGACCCCTAGGGAATTGTCTTGGTTGACGATATTGTCCTTGACGGTTTTGACCATTTTGACTGTTCAAAGGAGTATTGGGGGGAGGTGTCGATGTCGTTGTTGGTCTATTTTGTTGTTGTACCCCTTTCAGAGCCAATACGGGACTTGCAGTCTTGGCGTCTACAACACCATCGTTTGTGACATGTTTATTCTTGACCCAATATTTGTTTTTGTCAGCGGGTGTGTTGGTGTTTGTATTTTTGGAGCCATACTTCAGTTCTCCCTTTGCGATAAGGGCTTTCTCAATTTGGACCCCCTTTTCCACTAATTCTGTGAAGGTTGTGCAACAATGTATTTGCAATGCGAATTTGAGGGGCCCTAGAAGTGTTTGGACAAACATGTCGACCTTTTCCCTTTCAGGAATGTCAATGTGACATCGACTAGCGAGGCTTCTCCATTTTTGGAAGAACGGGATAAATGTCTCACCCGACTCTTCTTGTGTGAGATTGCACAAGCTAGTGATAGAGGTGTCCATGTCAATATTGTATGCGTAATTTTTTAGGAACCTTCTTTTGAGCTCATCCCATGATTGGATATCTTTTTGTGTTGAAAACCATTCAAGGGCTTGACCCGCCAAACTTTTGGAAAAGAGTCTCATCAGGTATGTGGGTTCGTAGGCGATATCCATACAGTTAGTTGCGAATTCGCGAAGATGTTCAATGGGATTTGTCTTGCCTTTATATTTAGTGAAGTTGGGGGACACATATCCTTGCGGAAATGCGGGCATACGTAAGTTTGTGTCGAATGGGTATACGTCCAAGTCATATGATATTTCAGATTTCCCGCCTGTAATGAGCATGTTTTGCATTTGCTTCGCCATATCCCGCACTGTTGCTTTGAGTTCATCTATGGTGGGGTCATTTACATTTCCATACATTGGGTTTCCTGGTACACCATGTGTTCCTGTGTGAGTATAGGTGTATTGTGGCGGTATGGGTTGTTGTGGTATGTATGATGTGTGTTGTTGGTATTGGAAGTTGTGGTTAGGTGTATGTTGATGAGTGTGAACGTTGGATGAATATGTTGGAATGTGTCCCCCAGCTATGCGTGTCATTATTTGGGGGATGTTGTGACCATGAATGTTATGATGTATTAACGATGTCATGGGTTGAGTTATTTGGCCACTTTGTGTGAATTGCTGATTTTGCACAAGGGGCACATTGGCAGTTGTACCTTGGGAGGTAGTGACATTTGACTGTGTTGTCATGTTAACGTTTTGTTGTTGTCCTTGTATAAAGATACGTCCTGTGGCTCCTCCCAAAGGATGTTGTGAACTACTACTGAATGCTTTTGTTGAAGTTGTGTTCATGGTAGTAGATGTAGTTGTCAAGGGGGAGTTGTGATGACTTGATGATGCCCCTGTGGTATTTGTTGTTGTGATGACAGGAGGATTGGAATGATTTTCCGATGATGTCATGGAACCAAGAGTGGTTGTATTTAATTGGGGTAGTGTTGTGGATGTTGTGGATGATTGTGATCCCCCAATAGATGTAGCGTTTATTGTATTGGAGATGTTTGGGATGTTGGATGTGGTATGCAATGTCATTGTGCCAAAAGGGATGTTGCTTGTAGTATTTAGAACTTGACCACTGTGTGAGATGTTGTGAACATTGTTGGCATTAGGATCATGTAATGTGTTAATGTCAAATCCTGGTGGTAACCTAGCTCCTTCACTCAAGAGCATAGCTACGAATCTGTCCCTATCGTGACGTGCTATTATTTCAGCCAACTGGTAGGCCTCTAGGTCTTGTGTCAATGCTTCTATGTGTTCTTGAAGGAGTTGACCGTTTTCGTCTCTTTGCATGTAGCGCTCGAATGAGTTGTTAGGTAAGGATTGTGTTGTCACTAGAGGCTGATTGTCTAGATTGGTAAAGGGATCATTCGCGGTCCAGTTTGAGTCATGTGGAGGACTGTTGGGATCTTGCATGAAGTTTTCCATTTGTCTTTTTTGCTTTTGAAGTCTGGTTTCGACCATAAATGAGCTTGCTCAAAGGGGATGTCCACTAAATGCAAGTATGACACTAGGTGAAATCTAAGGTTCAAATTGACGACTAAAATGACCACTATTTTTTGGATTTTTGTGAATAAGGTATGCAATGTGGATGCAATGTAAAATGAGGCTATCTAAGCACTTCTAAGCTTGAACTTTGTTTTCGATGTGGACTGCTAGAGGACTTTGTTGTTAATGACAAGGTGACAAGATGACTAATGAGTCTTCCTAACTAGACTTTTGAGTTGGAAGAAATCTCACAAAAGAGGACAATGACTAAAAGGATGTTTGATAACTTGGTCCAAAAGGGTCTAATTTCGAAAACAATGATTTTGCCAAGGGGTGCTTAAGATTTGCCTACTCCTAAGTATGCAAGATATGAGCCTAGGGACACGTAATGTTAATGTATGATACTAAATGGGGTGAGGTATGAAACCTAAGGTGATCAATGCAAGCTAAGGGATAAAACTTTGAGCAATTTCAAATTGGGTTTCTGGCAGAATCCTTCTGATGACGGAGTTTGACAAATGGTTGACAGTTTGGAGGTCTCTGGTTTTGACTGTGTAATTGAAAAATTTTGATAGGCAGATGCATCTCAGTTTAGCAATTGCGTCGCGGTTAAGCAACTGCGGTTCAGTTTTTCACTTGCGGCTTTCTAATTGTCATATGCGTCGCGGTTTAACAGATGTGGCTTTTGGGGTTACAGATGCGTCGCGACACCTACAGATGCATTGTTTACAACTTCGAATGCAGTTTATCAGAGCAGTTGTGTTTCAGAATGTCAGTTGCAGTTTGACAGATATGACAGTTTTGTTTCAAAGTGATTTTCATGGTATGTTGATGGAAGTTTTTGATCTGTTTGATGACTGTTTTGTTTGGACTGTGACAAAACCAGAATGCACTTGACAAACACAGCATTTTAAGGGATAACCAAACACACATGAGATAAGCACAATCCTAGAAAGGCCACTAGGCCTTGGGTTTGTATACTTGATATAGCCCACCAGTTATACCCCGGATTGGTGATGAACACCTTTCCTTCTCGAGAGCGGATAGCTTAGAATTTGGTGGCATTGGCTCCCCTCCACGGCTCATTAACGTCATTCGAGCACACCAAATTCAGGATTCATTGGGTAGTGACATCCCAAGAATTGCTATCTCTACTCAAGGGGATCAGTAGTGAGTAATCTTCGGGCATGATACTGTACCCTGCACTATATCAAGCAACGGCCAATAGAACGGTTGGACACTAAGACAAGAGGTGTTTAATTCGGGCATTCCGTTCGTGGGGCGTGATCCATGCGGCGAGAGTCCCCTTTCAGATCCATCTCGTCGGAACCACGCTCGTGATTCTTGGGCTTTCCCCAAGAACCCACTTTTCTATACCGGCTGGAAGTCCCTCGGTGTCAGGGTGCTACCGGTCTGAGTCGTCCTGGGGTGAGTACTTTTTCCCACCAGAACAGGCCCAAGTTCTAGAGTCGGTAACCATTTCTCTTACACCCAGGATCGCACGAATGTGCAAGGGGAGAGGATACTTCGATATACTGAATCGTGAAGGGTAAATTAACAAAAAAGAATGGGTCTGGTTTTCTGATCACAAGGTTTTCACCAAGTGAGAGCATACTCACCTACCACTCCACAAGCACACTCAAGCATGAAAGACATGATTCTTTTTAAAAGCACCAAATTCAAAGTTTTCTAATCTAGAAATAAACAAGCACACTGTTTGTTATCTCCTTCTTTGACATGCGAATCTGTAAACATTGAGTTAGTAGTCTTGTATGTGATGGTCTTGGACACACGAAAAAGGATCGCCACACGCTACAAGAAACTATTAGTAACACAAAATATCTAATTTGGTTAACATGCAGGAATAGCCAACACAGAAAAAGATAGAGAAACAAAAAATCAGAAAACAGAAGAAAAAACCTGAAATTCGGCAATTAAAACCTAAAAACTAATAGAAAAGTTTACCAGACAAATGCGGTGCAGTATTACCAGACAGATGCGGCTCGGTTTGTCAGATGCATCGTTCTGTTCGGTGAATGTGGCTCAGAATGACAGATGTGGCTCTGGAATTCTCAGTTGCGGCTTGTCATGGCAGTTGCATCGTTTTTGTCATCAGATGCGTTGTGACGTTTGCGGTGATCCTGCAAAACAACAGAAAACAACAAAAAACCCTACCCAAAACAGAAAGCCCCTACTAGAAAGGATTAGTGATAGAAAACCTAATCTTATTTAATAGGCAGGAATAAAGACAGAATGCAGAAAAACATAAGATTGGACAACCCGAAATTCAAAATAAAACCCTTCAAACTAGAAAGAAAAATGTTATACCAGACAGATGTGTCGTGAATTTCAAATGCGGGTTTTGGGGTTTCGAATGCGGCTCAGGAATTACGGATGCGTCGTTCTGTTCGTCAGTTGCATTGTGACAGATTGATTGCGGCTCTACGGTTCTTGTGTGCGTCGTGACGCATATGATGTGTCACACTGTTTTTAAAAATGTTGCGGCGATCCGTACCTGTACCTGCAAAACAACAGAAAACAACAAAAAAAAGCGTACGAAAAGCCGAAATAACAACGTCGGGTTCACCAATGTAATCAAGGGAAAATCCTAATTATTATTATTAAGTGGTTAGCACAATAACAATTAAATTCCTATGAAAATAACAAAGTACAAAGGAAGTGATGTGAAGACAAAAGGGATAGTGTTATCCTATGTCTCCACCTTCCATGATTAACCTCTGTTATACCTCCTAGCTTGCAGATAAATAATAAAGCCCTCAGATTTATGAGCAACTATGACTAAAGACTAAGCCCTATGCAAGTGTTGAAGGATTTGCAGAAAATAAAAATAACCCTACAGTGAGCTAAAATGACTATGACTGTTAATGACTATGACCCTAAGTTGACAGCAAGTTTACATAGACTAAGAGTGCAAGAAGTCAAATGAGCTAAAGACTGAGAGATCTGCAAATGAGGTCAAAATTGCCCTTTTATAAAAATTGCAATTTTGAATGTGTGGCGAGGATGAAAAGATGACAGGAACCCTAAGATTAATGCTTAAGATTGAATGTTGCTGGGTGTATTAGGGTTAGGTCAAAATTAGGGCATCAGGTAAGAATGAAGGGTGGAGATTGAATTATAAAATAATTCAATCAACAGTCAAAATTAAATGAGAAGTCAAAAGTCAAGAATTAAATTGGAAGATAAGGCTGGCACGGACAAAGAGGTTGCTGGAGAAATTAAATAATAAAATTTATTTACTCCAGGTAACTAGTAAGTAATTAAATAATAAAGATATTATTTAATTATGGAGGAATGTGATAAAAGAATTATTTCGAAATTAAATAATGATTTTAATTCAAAATTCAAGAGAATGGCCAAATTAAATAAATCAAATTTATTTAATTTTAATGGGAGAAAACGCTAATGAATAATTAAATAATTAAATAAATTATTTAATTATAGTGGAAAATTGACAGAATTAAATAAATAAGAATTTATTTAATTTTTAGAAGAAGGGGACTTAGTTAGTGACGTAATTAAATAAATAAAATTTATTTAATTAATCAAGAAGACATAAATGATAAAGGGAAATTAAATAAATTATGAAATTTATTTAATCAAAGGAAGACTTTAGATAATTAGTGATGTATTAAGTAAAATAAATAATATTTATTTATTTAATAATCAAGGAGGAACAAATGACATGAATTAATTAAATAATTATGAATTATTTAATCAATAGTCGAATGTGGACCAAGGACATAATTAAATAGCTTAATTATGCTAGGACGAAAGTGGTAAAAATGAAGCTTGCATGCCTAGGTCATTTTAGGTGTCTACACAATCCAACCACATCAGGGTATCTTTTTAATTCCTCTATCTTTCATCAATCTCCTTACTATTTGAACCTCACCACACTTGCCCGCTTTTGCACATATGTTTTAGAGAACATAAGTTGCAGTACTTTTAGGATCCAACTAAAAAAGTAGTGTTGCTAGAAATACTCAGTATATATTCATATATGATCCACAGGCACCACAGATTTAACTAGGATCTTAGTAATAAGGTTTAGGGTGTCCCCAAGATAGCCAGCATGGGCATGAAGGTCAACCATGCACACCTAATGATCAACTGTATATTTAATGCAATAAGAGTTACTGATGTGTGAAGTATGTGCAGCCCACATCCACTAAACCTGCATGACTGCATGCACCTAGAACACAAGCAAAGCTTACAATGTTAGGATGTGTTCTAGAGTGCTTCATTAATTCAAATATTTTGAGAGCTTCCTTGCAAAACCCATTTTGTGCACATTCTGCAATCATTTCATTTCATTCCATTAGATGACATCTCTTTGAGGCATTCTGTCCAACAATTCAGGTGTTTTGTCTATGATTTTGCATCTTGAATATATGTCTACTAGAGCATTTCCAACTATAACATCTGACAAAAAATCCCCCTACCATTATGCTTTGGTGCATGTCCATAGGCCATCCCAAAGCTCCTGTTTTGGCACAGGCAGGGAGGACTTTGGAACACATACATGAAAATGTGTAAGCATATACATGGCAAGTGAACTGTTTCAAAAAATGCCTCAAAGAAATGTGATCTCATGGAATGCCATGATTTCAGGATATGTTAAAAATGGGTTTTTACGAATATTCCTTCGAAACTTTTAAGAAAATGCAACCAATAGGTGTAAAGCCCAACTCCTCAACCTTTGGAAGCATCCTTCCTGCATGTGTGTGAATTGGGGCTTTGGATGAGGGTATGAGCATCCATCAAAAGCATCTTGAATATGTCTACCAGAGCATTTCCAACTATAACATCTGACAAATATCCCCCTACCATTATGCTTTGGTGCATGTCCATAGGCTGTCCCAAAGCTCCTATTTTGGCACAGGCAGGGAGGACTCTAGAACACATACATGAAAATGTGGAAGCATAGGCATACATGAAAATGTGGAAGCATATACATGGCAAATGAACTGTTTCAAAAAATTCCATGATTGCAAGATATGTTAAAAATGGGTTTTTACGAAAAGTCCATCAAAAATTTTAAGCAAATGCAACCAATAGGTGTAAAGCCCAACTCCTCAACCTTTGGAAGCATCCTTCCTACCTGTGTGTGAATTAGGGCTTTGGATGAGGGTATGAACATCCATCAAAAGCATATTTGGAAGTGGATTTTTATTAGATATGGATTTTTATCAAAAGCATATTTGCAAGTTCCACTTCAGATCACCAAAGCCTTCACAAAAACTTCTGCACAAAATTCAATAATGAAGAATTTATGCAAAAATTCTCTCTTGAATGATTTCAAATTGTGATCAATTTATTTGGGATGTAGCTAATCTCCCGACAAAACACACCTATGTACATACAAAAACACATAAAACCATATATAGAAACATACGCAACATGATGAGACAACATAGTGCAGGGCCCGCTAGATGGGGGATAAAAGTGAAAAAACTGACAAATAGGAGAAAATATTACGATGACAGAAGCGAGGAGATAACAACACTATCAGGTTAGTTTTCCCACCTACCACCGATAAAACTAGGCCCCATGGCTTGCATGAGAAGCTATCATTTTCAAAGCTTTTTTTTGGTGTGGGAATTGGAGGTGGATTGACGTGTGTGTTTTCAAAAACTGTTGTGTTTCGAGAAAGAAGGCAGAAAACACTGTGTTTTCAGTCTACACATTGAAAGCTGAAGGTTAGAGTGAACATGGAGAAGTTGGAGGAGAAAACTGACCAAAACAAGGTGAGGGGTACTAACCAATTGGGTTGCAAAGGGTTTTCCAACAATATGTGGGTTGCTTGTTTCTTAACATCTAGGGTTTTCCAACATGAAATTTTACAAAACAAATGAATGTCTTGAAAAGGTTTTGTAATATAGATAGTGTGAATGTATTAAAAGGTCTGTTCAAAATTTATAAGGTCTTTTAATTTGAGTAAAAATTGCATTTAAATTTTGCATAATTGAAAAAAGATAGTGCACAAAATAATTGTAATTTGGAAAACACAATGTGGGTTTCCAGTTATTTGAATCTGCACATTTAAATGTAAAGGGTTGTCTCAAGGTGGGTTGCTTGCTTCTTAACACCTAGGGTTTTACAACATAGAATTTTACAAAATAGTATGAATGTCTTGAAAACCTTTTGTTGTTTAGACAACATGAATGTAGTTTGGTTCTTAACACCTAGGGTTTTGTTCTGCTTACATTTTAAGGATAGAGAAGAAAATTGAGATGCATATGATCAACATGAATTATCAAAATTGAAGACTTTAATCAAATGTTGAAGTTCCCAAACAAAAAGCTTGCCCTCAAATAACAAATTTTTTCCCATTAAGCAAAAAGAAATGTGCCGTATGAAAGAATTTAAATATATTTTATTTTTTTGGGATATTTCAACCCTAAAATTTCCATCAAGGAGCATTAGTATCTGATAGAAAAGTTGTGGAAGATTGGCAATTGAAATAAAGGCCAGGGTTAATTTTTGCATTTGATGAAAGCCAGGGCCAATTTTTACATTTGATGAAGGCTAGGGCCAATTTTTACACTTAAAAGGAGTCATCATGTTGAAATATAAAATTTAGAATCATCAATGAATATCCATAAACTTCATTTTCTATGAAATTTGAAGTTTGAATCTGTTAGGTGATGTTAACTTGGCTTAGAAGGTTTGCAGAAGGATTTCTCTTCCAAATAAATATCAAGGTGAAGATTTTGCATTTCAGAAAAGCCCTATAAGGAAGCAAAAACTATAATGTGCTTGGAAGCATCTTACAATGAGATCTGACAATTTTTGCACTTAAAAGGAGCCATCATGTCGAAATATAAAATATAGAATCATCAATGAATATCCTTAGACTATATTTTCTATTAAATTTGAAGTTTGAACCTGTCAGGTGATGTTAACTTGGCTTAGAAGGTTGAAGGATTGCTCTTGCAAACAAATATCAAGGTGAAGATTTTGTCTTTTAGAAAAGCTTTATAAGGAAGCAAAAAATACGATCTGCCTGGAAGCATCTTACCATGAGATCTGAACAAAAATCTACTGTCAATGCAAATTAAAGGACAAACTTATGAACTTAAACATCAAATTAAGTTAAAGATTGAAGTTTGAGCAAACCCATAAATTTTACATATGGGGTTGAAGTTTCAGATATGAATGTCAATCAGAAAATATTTAATTTTTTTTAAATATGCATACGAAACTTTCACCACACCCAAAAGGGTGCTAGTTAATCTATGGTTTGGTTTGGTGTTTGTAGTCCAAATGGCTTGTGAAATTTGAATACAAGAGATCAGGCCTGGTTCAAATTCTAGGCAACCGTGGCAGAATGAATAATGTTCATACCTGGCATTTGAGCCAATAACCAAGCAAGCCAATGCATTCATTACAACTTGTGTCAAATATGAAGATTTCCATGACTTTTTGGTTACGATGTTGTCTTATAATGGCTGCAAAGTTGCAAATAACTATATCACTTAAATTCTAGGGCATATTCATAACTGCATTTAACAAGAAGAGCAATATGTGTACTAAAGAACCTCTGAAGTCAAGTTTTAGAGGTATTCAAACATTTTGTTGTTTTGCAGCATGGTTTCTCCATTGAAAGGAGACCTTATCATTAGGAATAATGTTCACAATTTAAATTAGATCTATAATCAATAAATCGTAATTGCTAAAGAAATGGAAGAGTGCAAATTGCTTACCTTTAATATTGATGGAGACAAAGAGCTAGGTCCCCTAGAGGAGGAAAATGCAATTTGTGGAGCAAGTGTCTTCTTGATAGCTATTTCTGAGATGGCTAGTCGTAGAACAAGAGATCCGTAGAGTATCTCAAGGCATTCTTAGTCACAGTACTTTTAAAAAAAATTACAGTTGCAAATGCAGGGTGACTGCTAGCTTATTTCCTTTGTAGAAATTACCAATTGATTACCTTGATGTCTGTATGTAGGAAATAATACTAGTGCCCACTTTGAAATTAACTTGTACATATGGAATAAGGGGGGAAGAAACTATAGTCTTGGTTTAGATCTGAGCATAGATCACTCCAATTCCTTTGGCATTGTAGACAGTAAGTGCTACAACACTGCTTGGCTTTTGAGTTCTAGTTTGGAAACATAGAACAAACTTACCTCTTGCTAAAGTAGCATTAAGAGAGTGCCTCACAAGTCCTACAGATTTATTACTTCCTGTGAGAACTAATATTTCATTCAAGGTGCAAGCTACTTTAGATAGTGAATATATTTAACATCAAAGCAATAAACTGTAGAGGCGATATCTAGCTTTGGAGGCAGCAACATCCCTAGAAGCAATGTCTTCTGCATAAACAAGACTATAGGACTTCCCCATATGCTTTTCAACATACAATGCTTGGCCCTATATGAGAAAATATTCCTTGTAGTAATGCCATTAAATTTTAACATACTAAATCAATTAATACTAAATTAGAATGATTCAACTATAGCTAGCTTCTTACACAACTTGGTAAATGGAAAAGAATGGGCATTTAACCTTGAATGTTTGGTTGTTTCCAAGAGTGAATGCAGTAGGGAAACTTCTATCAATTGTGTTGGCTGCTACTGTGATCAGCCAAGGAGCTGTGTTTGTAATTGTGTCCAAGTAAGGTCTGGAGTTTCTAGTTGAGCAAACCACAACAATTCCTTTTTCCATAGCATGAAATGACCCAATAGCTATGAAATAATAAAAATAAGCATCAAGTGGAGGTGGCGATCCAAGAGACATAAAGATTACATCCACACCATCATAAATTGCATCATCAAATGCAACAAGTATGTCAACTGAACTGCAATCACGAGTAGCCCAGCATACCTTGTATGTTGCAATGCGAGCTCCAGGGGCACCCCCCCTTGCAAATCCTAGAGCAAGCCCCAAAAAGTTCACATTATCTACAAAATTACCTACCACTATTGAAGAAGTATGATTTCCATGACCTAATGCATCATGGGGTGACAAAAACTCTCTTACGCCACTCCTATTTAATGGCCCAAATTCAGCCTCGTATGATTTAATATGCACCAATGATCTTCCTGAACCATAAGCTCTAGTCAATAATGGTTGTATTAGGACATAAATTTGACATCTTAGAAGAAGAGAGGAATAAACTGTTACAGGATAAATCCAGAGTTCTGGGTAAAATCCAAAATCAGGCGCTTTCACTTCTCCGTTTTGGCGGGAATTCAAAATAAGGTAAGGTTTTAGAATATGTTTATTAAAATGAAAATTATGGCCATTTTAGTGAGCTATGTGACTCACTTCTCCAGTTTGGCGGGCATTGAAAATAAGCTTTTGAGGAAGGTTTTAGAGTATGTTTATTAAAATGAAAATTATGGCCATTTTAATAATGAGAACATTTTGACATGTTATATGTATATATATATATATATATATATATATATATATATATATATATTACTAGCAATTGCATCTTGGTGTGCAATAGGTATGCCGAAGAGGTATGAAAGGTCAATTAGAGAAAAGTTTGGTGTATTTTTTGAGACATATGTGTAGTACATGAGGTCAATTGGTAGGGCATTTAGCAAATGATGTTTATGTAACAAAGGTCTCAATTAGCATTCACTCAATAAATATATATTTTAAATATAATTTTTCATTAGACAAAATTATATATTTGTAATAGTAAATTTATTACAGGAGTTCAGTTTATTTTTTCTCTATCCACCTCTTTGTATCTTATCTATATCTCCCTCTCCATTTTATGTCTGAGTAAGGGTTCAATTAGGGTTAGGTTTTATTATAAACCTTGGGGTTGGGGTTAGGGTTATAGTTGGGGTTCAAATAGGAGTACAATCAAAGTTACAACTCAATTAGGGTTATGATCCAACTATGGTTTCAACTCAATTAGGGTTACGATACAATTAGGGTTAGGTATATATTTCAATTAGGGTTACTATTAGGGTTAGGGTTAGGGTTGAATTGGGTTTAGGATTAAATTAGGGTTAAGGTTAGAATTCAATTAGGGTTACTATTCACTTAAGGTTACAATTAGGGTTAATTAGGTTTTGGGTTACTATTCTACGATTAAGCTTGTGCTTCAGGTTACAATTGGGTTTCATATAAGGTTATGATCAAGATTATTATGATTGGGGTGTAATTAGGGGTTAATTAATATTATGGTTACGTTACAATTAGGGTTTAATTAAGATTGACTTATGGTTATGACTAGGATTCAATTATTCTTATCATGATTAGGGTTAGAAAAGGGTTAATGTTCAATTAGATTTTATTATGATAAATGTTAGGATTCAATTAGGGTTAGGGTTCAAATAGGATTAGACATGAATTGAAGTCACAATTAGAATTTGAGTTCAATTAGGGTTAGAGATAGGATTAGATTTAGGGTTCAATTAGGGTTAGCATTCAATCAAGGTTTAATTAGGGTTAGAGTGCAATTTGGGTTAGGATTTAATTAGGGTTAGCATATTGCATTAGCATTTTGTAATTAGGGTTAGAATTAGGATAAAGCTTAGGGTTAAAGTTCAATTAGGGTTATGATTAGGGTTACGTTTAATCCTAAGATTAAAATTCAATTAGGGTAGGGTTTAATTAGGGTTCTAGGATAAATCTTGGGGTTAGCATTAGGGTTAAATTAATTAGGTTTAGGGTTCTAAAATAAATCTCAGAGTTAGCATTAGGGTTAAGGGTCAATTATGGTTTGGGTTATGGTTTGGGTTTAGTTAGGGTTAGGGTTCAAATAGGATTATACTTAAGGTTTAATCAGGGTTAGGTATATAGTTCAATTAGGTTTACTATTAGGGTTAGGGTACAATTTGGGTTAGGGGTAGGGTTAGGTCGGTTAGGGTTGAATTAGGTTTATGATTAATTAATTATGGTTAAGGTTACAATTCAATTAGGGTTAGTGCTCACTTAAGGTTACGATTAGTGTTAGATTTAGGGTTTCTTCAATTAGGGTTAGGGTTTTGTTAGGGTTAGGGTTAGATTTTATGTAGGGTTAGGGTTAGGATATAACTAAGGTCCAATTTGGATTAGGGCTTAATAGTAATTCCAACCCTACCCTTAACAATAACCAAAGCCTTATTCCTAACCTGAAACCTATTATAATTATAATCGAAACCCTAACCCTAACCATAATTCCACCCATAACCCTAACATAATTCTCACACTAAAATGAAAATTATGGCCAAGATTTTAATAATGAGCACATTTATTTAGTTATTTATTTAGTCATTTTTATTTGTATGATATTAGTCATTTATTTAATCATTTTTATTTGTCTGATATTAGTCATTTAGTTGTGATTTTACCCAATGACCAAATTAGTCACTTATAAATGACCAAATTAGTCATTTATTTTCCAAATACTACTATTGTTAGTCATGTGACTAAAATTTATAGTCACATAGTCATTTATTTGCCAAATTCTACTAGTAGTCCTTTCTGTAGGAAGTGAGCTTTTTTATTTGGATAGTGAATCCTCTTCTAGGAAATGAGCCCTTAGAAGTGAGCCTATGTATTCTATTTTGTAATCTCTTTATATTGTGAGTTAACCGTCACCGTGGTTTTTCCCTTATTGGGTTTTCCATGTAAAAATCTAGTTTTCATTGTGTTGATTTTACTTTTTGTTATTTTTATTTCATGTTCATACTTAATAATAGAATAGTGTGGTTGTGGAATTGATACATGTTGAAGATTAAGTTTGAATTTTTCTGGAAACTGATTCACCCCCTCCTCTCAGTTGTTCTGCACCTTTTAACAATTGGTATGAAAGATTTGGTTCCTTTGTGTAGAGTTTAACCACTTAAGGAAGACTTGATGGCACATAAGTTGGTGATCCCTATGTTTCATGGATTTGATTACAGTGAATGGAAAGTGAAGATGAGAGGGTATATTATTTGTCTTGGTTACAAGACCTAGAAGGCCATTGATACAAAGTATGTTGCTCCATCAAGTGGTCCTAGTACTGCAGATGAGGTTTATACTTATGAGGAGAATGAGAAAGCGAGGTATGCTATTTATAGTGCTCTATCTAAAACTAAGCGAACTAAGGTTCTTTATTTAGGAACTACACATGAATTTTGGAAGAAGTTGGAAGAAATGTATGGAGGAAATGAAAGAGTAAAATTGACAAAGAAGCTGGTGGCAAAGCACATATATGAGAATCTGAAAATGGAAGAAGGTGAAGAGTTCAGAAGATATTTCCAGAGGGTTGAGATGATAGAAAATTAAGTTAGGAAGCAAGGGGGAAACATGAAAGATGAAGATATAATTGAGAAGATCCTAATCACCATACTAGATTGCTACAGTGATAAGATCTTAGTTATTGAAGAAATGTATGATCCTAAGAAATATACTAAAGAATAATTATTTGGCACCTTGATAGCATTTGAGATGAGAAAGTTCAGGAAAGAAGAAAAGATAGAAACAACATTTAAGGAAATGAAGATTGAAGATGATCTGGATAGTGATGGTTCTGATGAGTTGGAAGTGAATTTCACTAGAAAGTTCAAGAAAGGTATTGAAAAGTATAAAGGTATGTTGCCCTTTAAATGTTTCAATTGTGGCAATATTGATCATTAGGCTTCAAGATGTCTAAATAAAGATGTACATAAGAAGAACATGGATTATAAACATAAGGATAGAAAGGATAAGAGATACATGAAGTTGTATTATGTTAAAGAAGAAGCTATAATTTTTGATGATGAATCTGAAAATTAGGGTGATGATAGTGAGTGTTTCTTTTTAGCTTTAGAAAAAAAATTGTATCTACTAACCCTAGAGGAAGAATGCTTCAAAGAAAAAAAAAGAATAAGATGGAATGTACTTTGGTCACCACCTTTCATGCAAGACAGGATGAAGACTAGTGGGTGATTGATAGTGGATGTTCTAATCACATGACTGGAGATAAGAGTAAGCTCACTAAACTTCAAAAGTATTATGGTGGTTTGGTCATGTTTGGTGATGATTTAGGAGCTAAGATTTGTGGGAAAGGTACAATTAATTTTGATGGAGTACACAATACTGATGATGTATATTATGTAAAGGGTTGGAGGCATAACCTTTTGAGTGTTGGAAAAATGTTTAACAATGGTTTTAAACTTGTGTTTCAAAATAATACCTGTGAAATTAGAAAAGCATCCAATGATATGGTTGTTGCTAGAAGGAGAACTCATGGAAACGTCTACCAACTTAAGGGAGTTTATGGTCAATGACTTGTATCTCAAATAAATGAAAGTTGGTTATGGTACTAGAGAATGGGACATGTAAACTTTGATAATCTAGTTAGAATTAGTTCAAGAGATGTTGTCTGAGGTTTTCCTAGAATCACAAAGCCAACTAATACTATTTACAAAAGTTGTTAGTTAGGGAAACAAACAAGATGTAGCTTTAAGTGAAAAGAGTAATCTACTACCGGAATGCTAAAATTAATTCATACTGACCTCTATGGTCTAACTAGAATAGGAAGCTTGAATGGTGATATGTATTTCATCCTCCTTATTGATGATTATTCTTGAATGTCTTAGGTTTACTTTCTTAGAGAGAAGACTCGAGCTCTGGATAGGTTTAAAGTGTTCAAAGCAAGAGTGGAAAATGAAGTGAATTTGAGAATCAAATTTTTGAGATTTGATGGAGGTGGTGAATTCACTTCTAGTGAGTTTAATACATTTGGTGAAAAACATGGTATTAAAAGATAGTTTTCTACTCTGAGAACCCATCAGCAAAATCAGGTAGTTGAGGGGAAAAATTAGATGGTACAGAAAGCTACAAGAACCATGATGAAAGAATCAAATGTACTAGATGTGTATTGGAGAGAGGCAATACACATTACTATTTATGTTCTTAACAAAGTTTAAATTAGAGGAAACAACACAAAGAGTCATTTTGAGTTATGGACTGGTAAGACTCCTACTGTGAAGTACTTCAAGGTATTTGGAAGCAGATGTTACATTAAAAGAGATGATGAAAATCTTGGGAAGTTTGATGCTAGATGTGATGAAGGAATTTTTCTTGGGTACTCTACTACCAGCAAAGCATATAGATGCTTCAATAAAAGATTGAGGAAGATTGTTGAAAGTGCTAATGTGAAAGTTGATGAAGTCATGCACTAACCTATTGAGATAAGTGAAGTTGAACCTCATGATCCTATCTATGGACAAGTACCTGAAGAGAATGAGGATAAGGAAGAAGAAGAGAAAGAAAAGTAGATTAAAGAAGAAGAAAAAAATGAACCAGAAATTATTTCTAAGACTCCTAAGTATGTGTAGAAGAATCATCTGGAGGAATAGATAATTGGAGATAAGAGTGAAGGTGTGAAGACAAGAAGAAAAGTAGTAGGTGAGGTAAAAAAAATTTACTCTCTAAAATTGAACCTAAGTTTGTGAGTGAAGCATGTGAAGATGAAAGTTAGATGAAAGATATGAAAGAAGGGTTACAACAAATAGAAAAGAATTAGACATGGGAATTAGTTACTAGAATTATGAATAAGAATTTAATTGGTTCAAAATGGGTGTTCCAAAATAAGTTGAATGGAAATGGTGATGTTATAAGAAATAAGGCAAGAGTTGTATGCAAGGGATACTCACAAGTTGAAGGAATAGACTTTGAAGAAACATTTTCCCCTGTGGATAGAATGGAAGCTATTAGAATGTTTTTGTAATTTTCTTCCCACAAGGATTTCAAAGTATATCAGATGGATTTCAAGTCAACATTTATGAATGGTGAATTGGAGGAAGAAGTATACATGGAACAACCAAAAGGATTTTAGTTATCTAACAAACCAAATATTTTTTGTAAGTTGAAGAAGGCATTGTATGGACATAAACAAGATCCTAGAGCTTGGTATGCAAGATTGGATAGATACCTGACAAAGCAAGGATTCAAAAAAGGCTTTGCTGACAACAATCTTTACTTCAAAGTGCAAGGTAAAAAAATATTGATAGTAGTTGTATATGTTGATGATATCATCTTTGGTGGAAATGAAGGCATGTGTAAGAGATTTGTAGAATAAATATAAAAATAATTTGAAATGTTCATGATTGGTGAGTTGAATTTCTTTCTTGGTCTTCAACTAAATAAAATTGATAAGGGGATATTCATTTCACAATCTAAGTACATGAAAGAGATGTTAAAGAAGTTTGGAATGGATGATTCCAAACCGGTTAGTACTCCTATGGTGACTAGATGTAAGTTAAGTAAAGATGATGAATCTGCTAAAACCAACAAAAGAAAATAAAAATCTATGGTTGGTGGGTTGTTGTATCTTACTACTACTAGACCAGATATTATGCATGTAGTATGTCTAGTTTCCAAATTTCAAGAAGATCCTACAGAGGCACATGTTACAGTTGTGTAGAGGATATTTAGATATCTTAAAGGTACATTGGATTATGGATTATGGTAACCTAAGGGTGTTTATTTCACCTTAAGTGCTTATACCAATGCAGATTGGGCCAGTTGTGTGCATGACTAGAAGAGTACCAGTGGGGGTGCCTTCTTTCTTGGAAAAAGATTTGTTTCTTGTTTAAGTAAGAAACAAGACTCAGATTATTTATCCATTGTAGAGGTGGAATATATTGTTGCAACATCTTGTTGCACATAGGTTTTGTGGATGAAGTAAACTTTGAGAGACATTGGAGTGATATGTAATGAATCTATTTCTATTTTCTCTGAAAACTCAAGTTCTATAAACATTTCAACGAATCTGGTTATGCATTCAAGAACAAAACACATATCTATCAACTATCATTTCCTGAGAGAAAAAGTGTTGGAGAATGAAGTTAGGTTGGAGTATGTGACAACAAAGGAACAAATTGTAGATATATTTACTACAGCTCTTCCAAAGTATACTTTTGAATATCTTAGGGAGAGGTTGGGGGTCATTGGCCCTCTGAACTACATGCACATAAAGGTGCATTAGTCCAATGAATTCATAGATTCTTCATTTATCTGGACTGATGAATGGGTCTACTCCGTAGGGGAGTAGAAAAGGTATGCATTGTTGTAGTATGAGTTGAATGGGTCCACTCCTAAGAGGGAGTGATCAGATTTTTTGATCTTTGCCAATGATTAAAAAGGGGGAGAGAAATTCATGTGAAAAATAGTAGCAGATGGAGAGGTTGTTGGAGTTAAAATGACACTGAGAGGGGGGGGGTGAATCAGTGTCTTAACAGATTTCACCAATTTTCAAAAATTCAAAAACATAGCTCAAATTTGATCTCAATATACTCTGATAAATGCATTCATAAGTTGAATGTAATCATTCATAAATAGAATTGAGAAGAGTAATAACCAAAAAGTGAACAAAAATAACAACAACACAATAAAGTAGTGAGAACTCAAAAGAATGAAGAGACACAAGATTTTTCCAAGTGGAAAACCCTCCTGGGGTATAAAAACCACTCCTGAAATGCCTTCCAGGATTAATCTTTTAATCAACTGTTCATAATGCCTTATAGGCTGATTTTTGAGCACCCACTCAAGGAGGAACAACCCCTCATTTAGAGATATCTATCTCAAGGAGTACCAACCCCTCAAATTATATTTCTGAACAATAATAATATCTCAGAGGATCTCTCTGTTTTCAGTTAAGCTCATAACTCTCTATTTTTTCTCGTCTACCTAATACCCTAAGAATTCAAAAATTGAATCCTTAAAATATTACATAGAAAAGAATATTACAATATATCTCTGCATCTTTCATTTTCAGATTTTTAATATAGAGTATTTCAATACATTTTTGATTCAGCCAAAGAACAATATTCTAGAATTACAACCAGAGATCTCTCACAATTTTCAACACTGGTTTGTATATACATTTCAAGTATGTCTACCATGAAGAAGGTCTTCAAAGATGTATTTATCAGAAGAATCTAAAACTATCTAGCCAAATTTAGAATGTGTGCTAGAAATTAAATGTTTGCAGGAGTAACGCGTGAACAATAGGCTGTCAAAAAACTGGCGAGCATAAAACAAAGTCCCTTTTTCAAATCTGCAGATACCTTTTTCAAAACCCATAAGCTTATTAAAATAGAATGGCCATTTTGAAAATATTTTATATGTAAAATTATCATATCTGAAACGTATGAGATCTTTTCACAATGAATCTACCAAATTCTTGAAAAGCACGATTTCCCACCAATAGTAAATCATAACTTTCAATGCATGAATAACAATACTATGTGAAGGCATCATTTGCCTCATTAGTAACTGAGATGTAGAGAGCGGTTCGAAAAATGATGATAATAAACATTCATAGCAAATAAAAAAGTCTTATTTCCGCTGAATGCCAAGAATAAACAACATTTTCCAAATACCCATAATGCAATCAGGAAAACATTTCTAAAAAAGTTAATTAAGAGCCCTTTTTCTTTTCTTTTTCATGATTCATGCAAAATCAATGACTATCATATCAAACGATGAAAGTGTTACCAGTATGTGCAGCATGAAACGCATAAATACCAGTCAAATATGCAACTCCAATGACTCCATTTTCAGCCACATTCTTCATAACAAAAGCATTTGGTGATTTCTTCCTGACAGAGATGTTATAGCTAGCTGGGAAAAAGATTAACAACAACTAATTCAAAGAAGAACACAACATATAGACTTTCTCCAGGGTGGCACTAATTAGGGTTTAATACCCATGCAAAGAGATAGCATAATTAAAATACATTTTTCCTTATTCTTTTTCCAAAAGTCAAAACATTGAATGACTTTACTGAAGAATAATGAGATTTGAAGTCCACAATAAAATCACAAACTGATAATGAACCACATAAACGTTGTTTGAGTTCACTGTCTAAAGTAGGCCGACCAAGTTATTACCTTTCAATCATGCACTTAATACTTACAAAGTGACTTTCAATTTTATTTTGACAAAGAAACTCATAATGCCGACATAAGCACAAGGAGAATGATAACTGTCGATGACTTTACCCAAAGTCAATTTTCAAATGCAATGAGGCCCAAACTCATTGTAAGTTAAACATTTAAGTATGAAGCCCAAAAATCTCATTACCATATCTAATAAATGTGACAAGATACCTTTAGTGCATAAGCAATCCAGATGCATATACAAATATGATGTGTTTCTCAAATGATTTTACTCATGTAAAGAGATCATAGCAATGAAATTAGATAGTGCAATCATATGATAATGACTGAATTTGCCAATGAACCAAGTAAGCTGAAAATCATGTGAAGGAATATAAGCAACTATAGTGTTATAATCTGAACCAGATAATTTATACCTTCACATTTAAAAAGATGAACCTTCACCATGAACTGAACCACAAAAACACCTAAAAAAGTAATCCAATGAATGCCACCTGTCTGCACATGGAACTCGAGGCATCAGTACACAAAAAACTAAATCAACTGTGAAGACACATAAGGTTGTCCATGAATAAGTGCAAAATATCAAAACCAATGCCAATGACATCAAAGAAGTGCCATAATAAAGCATAAGGATCCAATCTAAGACTGTCAACAAAGAGAACCAACTAAAGGTGGATTTGTCATCAAGGACAAACCATATGTTCACAACTGAGATCCAACAAACTCCCCCTTCGTCCTTGATGGAAAAGCACAAATGACTCTCCCCCTTTTTGCCTCAATGACAAAGGATAGAAGAGAAGAATGTGTAGTGCCATGAAACACAACTAAGAATCCAACTAAATACAGTGAGAATCAGTTGCAAAAAGAGTAACAGTGCAGCAACCAAAACTGTAGGAGAGCTATAAGAGAATCAAAACATATAACATGCTCCCCCTAAGCTAAAGCTTGGTGAATTAGAGAAGTAACGATTGAGAGATAACTCCCAATCAAAGTCTCAGCCTTTCAAATAACTCTTTTGCTAAGGGCTTAGTAAAAATATCAGCCACCTGATCTTGTGATCCAACAAAATGTAAACATACTTCATTAGCTAGTACCTTTTTCTTGCAGAAAATGAAACTTGATAGAAATATGTTTACTTCGAGAGTGCATAACATGATTTTTTGAGATATTTATCACACTTGTGTTTTCATAGAGAATAGAAACAAGTTTAGGAACTTCAATACCCATATCAGAAAGAGTATGACTGATCCAAAGAAGTTGAGTACAGCATGAAGTGGCAGCAATGTATTCTGCTTCAGCAGTAGAGAGAGAAACATATTCTTGTTTCTTATTGTTCCATGCCACTAAACAATCACCAAGAAAGAATGTAGCACCACTGGTGCTTTTCCTATCATCCAAACAACCAGCCCAGTTAGCATCAGTATATGCAATCAATGAAAAATCATTGCTTCTAAGATACCAAAGACCATAATCAAGAGTACCCTAAATGTATTTAAAGATCTTTTTAACAACAGTGACATGAGATTCTTTAGGTGAAGCCTAAAACCGTGCAACAATGCAAACTGCCCACATGATGTCAGGTCTAGAAGCAGTTAAATATAATAGACTGCTAATCATTGATCTATATTTAGTTTGATTTGTATCAGGAGAATCATCAACCTTAGTAATTTTGCATCCAGTAACCAGTGGAGTGCTAACTGGATGGCATTCATCCATTTGAAATTTCTTAAGCATCTCTCAAGCATACTTGGTATGAGAAAGAAATATTCTATTTTCACGTTGAGAGATTTGAAGACCCAAGAAGAAATTTACTCAAAGTAACATTATTGCAGCCAAAGATAGTGTCATCAACATAAATTTCAACAACCAAAATATCAAAACCTTCAGTTTTAACATAAATATTGTTGTCTACACCTCCTCTAACAAATCCATTAGAAATAAAATGACTATCCAGCCTAGAGTACCAAGCTCTAGGTGCTTGTTTTAAGCCATAGAGGGCCTTTTTCAACCTGTAAACATGGTTAGGCTTATCTTTGAAAATGATTCCTTCAGGCTGTTCAACATAGGCCTCTTCATCTAAGTATCCATTTAAAAAGGAAGTTTTGACATCCATTTGATAAACAGTAAAGTCTTTATAAATAGAATAAGCCAAGAATATTCTGATAGATTCTAATCTAGCAACAGGTGCAAAGGTTTTACCAAAATCAATACCTTCTTGTTGAGCATAGCCTTTGCAGACAAATCTTGTTTTGTTGTGAACAACATTGCCATTTTCATCAAGCTTGTTTCTATATATCCATTTTCCTCCAATGAAATTCTTGTCATTTGGCCTTGAGACTAACTCCCAATTTTGATTTTTCTCAATTTGATCAATTTCTTCCTGCATAGCATTAAGCCAACATGAGTCTGTGAGAGCTTCATTAAAACATTTAGGCTCAAACTGAGTAACTAGACAGAAAGCTATTTGTGCTTTTTCATTAGATTCTATAGCCTTTCTTCTAGTTTGAACTCCTGCATTTTTATCCCCAATAATTTGATCTTTGGGGTGATATTTAGCTAGAGTTTTCGAAGGAGCTTTTGATGCAACCTTTTCAGGACTTTCTTTTTCATTTTTAGGGCTTGCTAATTCAACAAAAGACTTTGCTATTTCAGCTTCTTCTGAATTGATTCAAGTTCAAGTCGTTCTTCCTCATTATCCTGCAAGATGTCAGCATCTAAATGTAATCTTTCATCAAACTTTACATTCACAACTTCAACAATCTTGTTAAGCCTTATGTTAAGACATTTATAAGCTTTGTTGTGAGTTGAGTATCCCAAAAAGATACCCTCATCACACTTTGATTAAAATATTCCAAGGTTATCATCATCTTTCTTGATAAAACACTTCCAAAAATTTTAAAGTATTTGACAGAAGTAGTTTTTCCATACCAAAGTTCATAAGGAGTGTGTTTAGATTTCACCCTAAGCTACACTCTATTCAAAATGTATACAGCTGTATGAACAACTTCTTTCCAATACATATCATACAACTTAGCTTCATCTAGCATGGTTCTAGCCATTTCTTTTACAATTCTATTCTTATGTTCAACTACCCCATTTTGTTGAGGTGTTTTTGTTGTAGCATATTGTCTTTTAATGCCGTGTTGTTCACAGTAATCAATAAACTCTTGAGAGGTGAACTCACCTCCTTTGTCAGATCACAAACATTTAAGTTTCAAATCAAATTCCTTCTCAACCAATTTACGAAAGATTTTAAACCTTTCAAAGGCTTCTAATTTGTTCTTAAGAAATGTGACCCAAACCATTCTAGTATAATCATCTACAAACAGCATAAAGTACCTTTCACCATTAATAGACCTTGTTCTGGTTGGTCCACATAAATTAGTATGCACAAGATGTAAAGGTTTTGAAGAAGAATGTTCTTTTGTTTTGAAGGTGATTTTAGTTTGTTTACCACTTAAACATTCTTTACACACATAGTTTTCTAGTTTGCTAAGAACTGGTAGACCTCTAACATTCTTATTTTTACTAATTCTAACCAGATTTTCAAAGTTTATGTGTCCTAATCTTTTATGCCATAACCAACTCTCTTCAATTTGTCCCATTAAACACATACCTTGATTATTGTCATTGCTTGATGTGTCAAGAAGATTGTACCCATTTCCTTTTGTCCTCCTTCCAGCTGCAATAGCCTTTCCAAGATTGTTCTTAATCTCACATCCCTACGAAGTGAAAAGAACATGATAACCACTATCACAGATTTGACTAACACTTAGAAGATTGTGTTTGAGACCTTCCACATAGTACACATTATAGATAGGAGTGTCTTCATTCAGAAGAAGTGAACCTCTACCTTTAATTTGAATACCAGAGTTATCACCAAACTTAACATATCCACCTACATAATCTTCAAGATTTATAAACTTATCCTTGTCACTAGTCATATGGTTAGAACATCCACTGTCTAGGACCCATAAGTCCTTTTTCTTCGAATGAAAACTAGTTTGAACCAACATAGTTTGCTCAATGTTGATGACAATATTAGGTTTCCAAACCTTTTTAATTTTTTGTTGTTTAGATTGTAGATTAGTTCTGCACTGTTTGATAGAATGTCCCAAAGTATTGCGTTTAAAACATCTGATATGTTCAACAAAACCATAGTGTTACCTAAGACCAAACCTGGGTATTCTAGGATTCATAAGTCTGCAATTGCTCACCTTATGACCAAATTTGTTGCAGAAAAAATAATAACCATAGAAGAAAGGATTGACTCTGTATGAAGGTCTATTACCTCTTAAAAACTGAACATGATCCTTACCAAATTTTGAGTGATTTGAACCTGAACCTTTGACTTCAGAAGAGGGGTTTTGTTTTGCATTGTCAATTGAGCATTCACCCTTTTCAAAACCAACACCAATTTTATCTTTATACATCTTCTGCTTGCTGAGCATCTCATTCAGTTTTAGAGTGCTTTCATATTCTTCAATTTCCTTCCTAAGATGGACTACTTCTTGTTCCAGTTTTTAAATTTCTTGATCTTTGCAGCTTACAGTCTCTCGAAGATAGTATTCAACTCTTTTAGCTTCTTCAAGCTGAGTTTTCAGAGAGACCATTTCTTGATCTGGTTTATGTTCTTGAGCAAGAACTTGTTTTTTGAGTTTTTGGACCTCTTGTAAAGCACATTTCAGCTCACTTTCAAGATCTACTTCACCTTCTTCAATATAAATGGTGTTTGAATCATTTTGCTGAGTAATTTCAGCCATGAACAAAGTTTCATCTTCTTCAACTGATGAATCTTCAGACTCAATATCAGATTCATCCTTACTAAACGAACTTTTCTTCTTTTCGAAATTGAAGTTTCGTTTAGGTTTGGAGGCCTTCTTCTTAGTCTATTTTTCAGTTGTCTCATTGTCACAAATTTGATCATCATAGGGACACTTTGCAGCAAAGTGACCTATTTTTCCACAGTTAAAACATTTAAAGGGAAGTTCTCCCTTATATTTTCCTGATCCCTTTTTAAGTCTTCTAACAAAATGGGATTCTTTAGAATCAGACAACTCTAATTCACTGACTTCGACTTTTTCTTTCCTTTCAGTGTTAAAGGTAGTTTCTTTTCTTGTTGAATTGTTTTTGCTAGTTCTCATTTCATAGGCAGTAAGTATTTCTTGCAGGCTGTCTAAGGTAAGCTTATCAAAGTGTTTCTTTTCTTCTAGGGCTGAAACCTTAGATTCAAATTTGGATGGTAAGGTTCTAACAACCTTTGTGACCACATCAAATTCATTAACCTCTTGACCTAGACCTTTCATTGCATTGACAACTTCATCAACTCTTAGAAAATATTCATCCACTTTTTCATCATCCTTCATTTTCATCTCCTCAAACTGATGTTTGAGTGTAATGATTTTTGACAGTTTGACTTTCTCATTCCCTTGATATATAGTTTCAAGTTTTTCCCATATTTCATCAACAAATTTGCAATGCATGACTTTGATGAACACATCTTTAGTTAACCCACACAAGATGGCATGCTTAGCTCTGGCATTTGTTTCATACCTCTTTTTTTCAACAGGATCAGTGCGAATAGAGGCTAGTACATTGTAATAATTTAAAACAATGCTCCAAACATCAACATCAAAAGAAATAAGAAAAGCTTATATTCTAATTTTCGAGAACACATAATCTGTTCCATCAAATAACAGAGCTCTGGTTACAGAGGCACCGTCTTGAGAGTGTGCCATTAAAAACAAACTCCAAGACCAAGATCAATCCAAGGTGATTAAAACATATCAGGGGACCCTACACTTTGATACCAATTGTTGGAGTTAAAATGACACTGAGAAGGGGGGGGTAAATCAGTGTCTTAATAGATTTGACCAATTTTCAAAAATTCAAAAACATAGCTCATATTTGATCTCAATATACTCTGATTAATGCATTCATGAGTTGAATGTAATCATTCATAAACAGAATTGAGAAGAGTAAGAACCAAATAGTGAACAGAAATAACAACAACACAGTAAAGCAGTGAGAACTCA
Source organism: Sequoia sempervirens (assembly GCA_007258455.2). Classification (NCBI taxonomy): domain Eukaryota; kingdom Viridiplantae; phylum Streptophyta; class Pinopsida; order Cupressales; family Cupressaceae; genus Sequoia; species Sequoia sempervirens. Next base: position 459,781,525 of record VDFB02000003.1, read on the forward strand.
GAGGAATGAAGAGACACAAGATTTTTCCGAGTGGAAAACCCTCTTGGGGTATAAAAACCACTCCTCAAATGCCTTCCAAGCTTAATCTTTTAATCAACTATTCACAATGCCTTATAGGCTGATTTTTGAGCACCCACTCAAGGAGCACCAACCCCTCATTTAGAGATATCTATCTCAAGGAGTACCAACCCCTCAAATTATATTTCTAAGCAATAATAATATCTTAGAGGATCTCTCTATTTTTAGTTAAGCTCATAACTCTCTTTTTTTCTCATCTACCTAATACCCTAAGAATTCAAAAATTGAATCCTTAAAATTATATTACATATAAAAGAATATTACAATATATCTCTACATCTTTGTTTTTTAGATTTTTAATACTGAGTATTTCAATACATTTTTGATACAGCCAAAGAACAATATTCCAGAATTACAACCAGAGATCTCTCACAGTTTTCAACACTAGTTTTTATATACATTTCAAGTATGTTTGCCATGAAGCAGGTCTTCAAAGATGCGTTTATCAGAAGAATCTAAAACTCTCTAGCCAAATTTAGAATGTGTGCCAGAAATTAAATGTTTATAGGAGTAACGCCTAAACAATAGGTTGTCAAAAAACTGACGAGCATAAACCAAAGTCCCTTTTTCAAATTTGCAGATACCTTTTTCAAAACCCATAAGCTTATTAAAATAGAATGGCCATTTTGAAAATATTTTATATGTAAAATCATCATATCTAAAACGTATGAGATCTTTTCACAATGAAACTGCCAAATTCTTAAAAAGCACGACTGCCTAGACCAATAGTAAATCATAACTTTCAATGCATGAATAACAATACTCTGTCAGGGCATCATTTGCCTCATTAGTGACTGAGATGCAGAGAGAAGTTCTAAAAATGATGATAATAAACCTTCATAGCAAAGACAAAAGTCTTATCTCCACTGAATGCCAAGAATAAAAAACATTTTCCAAATACCCATAATGCAATCAGGAAAATGTTTCTGACAAAGTTAATTAAGAGCCCTTTTTCTTTTATTTTCATGATTCATGCAAAATCAATGACTATCATATCAAATGATGAAAGTGTTACCAGTATGTACAGCATGAAATGCATAAATACCAGTCAAATTTGCAACTCCAATGACTCCATTCGCAGCCACATTCTTCATAACAAAAACACTTGGTGATTTCTTCCTAACAAAGATGTTACAGCCAGCTGGGAAAAAGATTAATAGCAAAGAATTCAAAGAGGAACACAACAGATAGAATTTCTCCATGGTAGCGCTGATTAGGGTTCCATACCCTTGCAAAGAGATAGAATAATGAAAACGCATTTTTCCTTATTCTTTTTCCAAAATTCAAAACATTGGATGACTTTACTGAAGAATAATGAGATTTGAAGTCCACAATAAAATCACAAACTAATAATGAACCACATAAACGTTGTTTGAGTTCACTATCCAAAGCAGGCTGACCAAGTTATTACCTTTCAATCATGAACTTAATACTTACAAAGTGACTTTCAATTTTATTTTGACAAAGAAACTCATAATGCCGACATAAGCACAAGGAGAATGATAACTGTCGATGACTTTACCCAAAGTCAATTTTCAAATGCAATGAGGCCCGACCTCATTGTAGGTTAAACATTTAAGTATGAAGCCCAAAAAGCCCATTACCATCTCTGATAAATGTGACAAGATACCTTTAGTGCATAAGCAATGCAGATGCATATACCAATATGATGTGTTACTCAAATGATTTTACTCATGTATAGAGATCATAGCAACAAAATCAGATAGTGCAATCATATGATAATGACTAAATTTGCCAATGAACCAAGTAAGCTAAAAACCATTTGAAGGAATATAAGCAACTATAGTGTTATAATATGAACCAGATAATTTATACCTTCACATTTAAAAAGATGAACCTTCACCATGAACTAAACCACACAAACAACTGAAAAAGTAATCCAGTGAATGCCACCTATCTGCACATGGAACTCGAGGCATCAGTACACAAAAAACTAAATCAACTGTGAAGACACATAAGGTTGTCCATGAATAAGTGCAGAATATCAAAACCAATTGAAGCCATCTGAATGTAAACCAATGCCAATGTCATCAAAGAAGTGCCATAATAAAGCATAAGGATCCAATCTGAGACTGTCAACAAAGAGAATCAACTAAAGGTGGACTTTTCATCAAGGACAAACCATATGATCACAACTGAGATCCAACAAAGGTGTTCTCCTAGAATATTGTGTAGGATGTTTTCTTTGATGGTTTTTCACATTATGTGTCACCATCAATGACAAAGGAGGAGATTGTTGCAAGTATGAGCAACTTTTGTGGTGTTGTGATTATTTTTGTCATTAATGTGAACACATTTCAATATGCTACAGATTGTACACGTATAGTTCAAATGCTATTGAGATATTCTAAGTACATGGAGCTATCTTTATGATGTTGTCGATGTGTAGAAATGATGAGTTTCCAAGTGCTTTTGAGAAAATTACTAAAGAGAGAAGTCAGAGTTATGAATGTATTCAGAATATGCTCTGGTATGTGCTCCATGTTTCTCCTATGTTGATGCTATTTTTGTGTGGATATGAGAGTTTTCTAAGGTTGATTTAGTGGTGATATTTGTTGCGTTGTAGCTTATGGTTTGATGGGTTGCGAAAGTTACATTCAATGGTGTGTGAAATGTTCTAGAAGAGTTGGTCTTTAGTGGATTGGGAGAAATGTTTCTGCTTTGTAGTCCTCCATTGTTCTATTTCAGATCTTATGGATATGGAATGTGTCTTATAATGGTATTCTCTAGGTACTGGAAAAGAAGTTTGTGGTTTGGTGATTCAGAAGTTGAGCTTCAAACTTATTGTATGTGTTCATAGAGTCTGAATGGATAGATGGAAGGATTTCATTGTTCAAAGATCATTTCACTTGTTGTGGATGTATCTAAAGGAACTTTAGATGTGTTCTCATGCATAATGAATCATTTTGCATCATCCCCATGGTATCTTCTTGTTGGGAAGCATGTACATCAATGTTCACTTGTGTTTTCATTAGGTTTGGCTGACCTGGTGTTTACACTCCATTTGAAGAATTAAATATAATTAAGGAAGCATGTGGTTTATCTAAGACATTATTTTTTGTCTTGGATAAATGTTTTATTTGTCCGCTCTCATTCCTTTCCACCATGGGAATGTTGAGTTTATGACCTAATTTCAATTTATGAAATGAGTTGTATGTGGCCAACCTTAGAGAAATTTTGTAAGGTTCAAGATGGTATAAATTCAAGTTGAATGGGGAAGAATTGGATGGTGATGAAAAGTGACAAAGTAAGCCACAAATCAAAAGAGAAGAAGTGTGTGAAAGTGATTTGAGGTAGTTGTACTTCATTGTCTTAGATTCCTTAATGCAGTGAGCTAAAGGTTGCTGTAATATTTTAATCAAAGCTATAGATGTGTGTAAATTATTGTGGTGGATCTTTTGTTCTCTTTTGTATCAATAGGTAGTGAGCCTCCTTGTTGGACAGTGAGTCATTTTTGTACGTAGTGAGCCTTGGTATTTGGATAGTTAGTCCTCTTCTGGGCAGTGAGGCACTATATTCAATTTTTTAATCTCCTTATATTGTGAGTTAACCCTCACAGTGGTTTTTCCCTTATTAGGTTTTCCACATAAAAATCTATTGTTCATTGTGTTGATTTTACTTTCTATTATTTGTGTTTCATGTTCATACTTAATAATAGAATAGTGTGGTTGTGGATTGACAAGTGTTGAATTTTAAATTTGAATTTTTGTGACAACTGATTTACCCCTCCCCCCCTCTCAGTTGTCATGCACCATTTAACAAGGTTTTGGTTGACCTTGTGTTTAACACTACATGATAAGCTTGTAGAAGTTTGTTGGGATATATTTGGGTCCTAATTAAGAATTCATGTAGGTCACCTTTTGTTCCTTTCCATTGTGGGCATGTTTAGGTGCTAACCTATTCCAAATTTCAATGTATAATGGCTAGTGGCTGACATTGGAGAAATTTTTTGAGGTAGAGCTTGATATAAATATGTATGGTGTTGATGCAAGAGGGAGACCAAAATATTAAGAAGCAAGATAGATGTAAGATTGATGTGAGTGATATGTGTGATGCGAAATTGAGCAAAACAGTGTGAATTTCATGTTAGGGTCCCCAAAGGAAATGAGCTGAAGGAATTTGATATCTTTCATGTGAGACTTTGAAAGTGTGTGAGCAATTGTGGTGGACTCCTTGTTGCATTGAGAAGTTTTTTCTCTATGTAACATTCTTCTTCTATCTTGTATTCTTTCTATGGTAGTGATCCCTAGCTATGAGCCTTTTGGATAGTGTGTCCAATTCTGGCAGTGAGCCCCTTTGTATTAGTTTTTCTATTACTTATATTGTGAACTAGTCCTCACCATGTTTTTTCCCTCATTGCATTTTGCACATAAATCTGGTGTTCTCATATGTGTGGCGTTATTTTAGTTTCTATTGTATGCACTTCATTTTTAATAAATCTAATAGAATAAGGGCTTAAGGAATGCTTTTGGATCTAATTACTATTGAGGTTTTTGAAGTTTTAATTCACTACAACTAATTTAGCCCTCCCTCTCAATTGTCTTGTTCATTTCAACAACACAACCTTGTAAATTTTTTTCCAGGTTGAGGATGGTATATATATGTGTTGAGTTGATGAAGAATTATGGTGTGAAGTGCAAAAGTACAAAGTGTAGTGTGAAATTTAACGACTAAGACTACTAGAAGTAGTGAGTAGAAGGTGTATGCATTCTACAAAGAGAGTGTGAGTGTTCCATTGAAGTAACATTTGATGGAAATTTGGTCACTTTGAGATGGATTTCTCCTTGTAAGAATATTATATCTTCTTCTTTATATTGTGGTAGTGATCCCTACAATAGTGAGCATATTGTATTTGGTGTTACAATTACATTACATTGTGATCTAATCATCATTGTGGTTTCTCCCTTCTTGGGTATTCAATGTTGCAATTACTTTATATTGTGAGCTAATTGTCACCATTTTTCTTCCCTTCTTGGGTTTTCCACATAAATCTAGTGTTCTGATGTGTTTGGATGTGTTTGCATTACTGTTTCTCATGTTTATGTTTTTTTAATGCATGATAAGGGTTTACTAATTGTTAAGGATTTAAAGACTACTGCAAATCTGAGTGTTAATGAGGGTTCTATGTTTTAAGGTACAATGATTCACCCCCTGCTCTCAGTTGTCTTGTGGATTCAATACTTCATATTAGAGTAAGGTTCCATGGAAGAAGGTTTAACCACTTGAGGTAGATCTAGGATGGTGCACAGGAAGGAGGCTCCTATATTTTATGGATCTAATTATACATTCTATAAGACCAAGATGGAAGGTTTCCTTCTTTCTCTAGGGTTTGGAGTTTAGAATTTTATTGAAACTTGATATACAAAGCTTGAAAATGGTTTAAGTACTGATGATGAGATAAAGGCATGTGAGAACAATGGAAAAGAAAGGTATGCTCTCTTAAGTGGTCTTTCTAAATCAAACTTGTGAAAGTTATGAGTCTTAAACAACTAGTGAGATCTCCAAAAAGTTGGAAAACATCTACGAAGGAGATGATAAAGTCAAGAAAGTAAAGATGGAAAATTTGATGACTAAATTTGAGACCCTAAGGTTGATAGAAGATGAAGACATTATAGGATACATGCATAGACTAGACAAATTTGTCAATTATATCAAAGGATTTGGAGGAAAACTTTAAGAAGATGAGGTGGTAAAAAAGGTATTAAGAACACTTCCTAAATCTTATAGTCATAAGGTTTATGCTATTAAGGAATCTCACAATTTAGATCATTATTATAGAGAATAGTTGTTTGGTGATTTAACTACTTTTGAATTGAGATACTTTGGTCCAAGTGATTCAAGAAAAGAGACTACTTTTGATGTTGGCAAAGAAAATAAGAATGAGGAATTTTATATAGATGAGTTTGACGAGTTAGAAGCATATATTTTAAGGAAATTGAAAAAGGACACTAGAAAATATAGAGGTAAGTTACCTTTCAAATGTTTTAATTGTTGAAATATAGGTCATTACGCTTCAAGATGTCCAATAAATCTTTAAACAATAGATTTAAAGAGAATAAAGGTAAATCAATTAAGAGAAGTTATTATGTTAAAGAAGATGCCAATATATTTGATGATTGATGCAGTAAAAGGATTCCAAAACTTTCAAACAATCAGATCCATTAAACTTTCACCAAATTTACTTTATTCTAACTTGATTCCAAGAGGTGAACAAAGCGCCAAAATACTCAATCAACATTCCAAACTCACAACAGACCCTAAAAACACCTTGAACATCATTATTTTGACTAAATCAAAGGAAAGACATTCTCTTATACCTCAATTTTATCAGACTTTCAATTACTTGCACCCATGACACCAATTTTTTGTAGTATTCCACAATAGTAAAATTGAGTATATCTTTTGACCCAAATTGAATTTCCATTGACACAATACATTTTCAAGAACCTAGGTATGTGTAGGATCATGATGGGCCAAAAAGTGGCGATATGATGGGAATTTGTAGGGTATGTGGTTGACAAATTTTTTTTACCCAAAATTGATAAAACAACAAGGTTTTTAAAGGAGATTCTTAGCTTTCCACCAATATAAATTATGGTTTACTTTGAATTGAATAAATAATTATTATTCATTTTCTATTTGAATTATGACCAAATTATTTATTGATATGTTGATTGAAAATCATCTATAGCTTTCAAATGGTATCACATTTTTTGAATCCAAAACATGTGTCACATTCTATGCTTCACATACTATAGGATTAAAAAAATTAATAATTTCATGAAGTTTTGACCAAGTTAAGGTGGTCAGACATACGAGTTTTTTTTTTTTTTAAGTTGTAATAAAAAATTTATAATTAATTATTTACTTTGAAAAAAATTACACAAAAATATGCATCACATCGGGACATGAGTCCTCTACTTATATATAAATCTTATTAAAAAAATATTATCATTTTAATGTGGTTAGGGTGGTCAAACAGAAACCTACTTCTTATTTTTTCCCTAAAATTCAAGTGTTATTCCATTGAAATTTTAAATTTTCACCAAATAAATTTTTTTCTTTAATAAACCTAGTAGTTTAGAAACTACATTCAATTTGCTACAGATTCGATTCTTACATATTTTTGAAATAATATAGATAACTTATTCAAAATTTTACATCAAGTTGCCTAACTCTAATTTTTTTGAATCTTTCACCACTTAATGACCTATTTTTTCCATGATGATCATGAACATAACCACCCATTTTAGCCTAATTAAACATACTTCAAGATTAAGCATTGTTGTTAGAAAGATTAACAAAAAAATTTGACTGTCCCCCATCGAAATAGGCTCAAATAGGCCTAAAATACAAAGCAAGTACCTTTTATTTCACCCAAAAACTTCAAATAACCTTGGGAAGCATTACAACAGGTTCTAAAACCACTAAATCAATCTTTCTTAAGAAAATCATTCACTAAAGCAGCAAATCAAGAAACCCTTTCTTAAAGCTTAAATTATGCTCATTCAATGAGGGTTTGTTGAAAATATACATAACCAACCTCCAAACACCTTGAAAATGCTTCAAGCACCTTGGAATAAGCCTGCACATGGTAAATAAACTGATTCCCATCCTTAAACACTTCAGTTTCAACAAAACCCTACTTGTAGCCAACAATTTTGAACCAAAAACCAATGAAATTCACTGCTAGGGCTTTCTCAAAAAGGCATAAGAACTTATTTTTTTACCCTACAACTTGGAGAATCTTGAAGAGTATGTCCTCACAGACCTTCACACCAATTTTTAAGAGTTTTCAAAAACTTAAGATATGAATTTTTCTTCATAAACCTAATTTCTGAACAGGGCTGCCCATTAGACACCGACCTTTTCAAAATTACTGGTAAGAACAAAAATGTCTAAAATTAAATTATATTTCCAACCATGTGAGTTACAGGTTTTACCATTTTGTTCCTTGGCAAATCATTCACTAATGTAGCAAATCAAGAAACCCTTTCTTAAAACTTAAATTATGCTTCATTCAATGAGGGTTTGTTGAAAATATACATAACCTACCTCCAAACACCTTGAAAATGCCTCAAGAACCTTGGAATAAGCCTTTACATGGTAAACAAACTAATTCTCATCCTTAAACACTTCAGTTTCAACAAAACCCTACTTGTAGCCAACAATTTTGAACCAATAACCAATGAAACTCACTCAGGATATCCTAGGGATTTCTCAAAAAGGCATAAGAACTTGTTTTTTTATCCTACAACTTGGATAATCTTGAAGAGTATGTCCTCACAAACCTTCACACCAATTTTGAAGAGTTTTTAACAATGGAAACTTAAGATATGAATTTTTCTTCAGAACAGGAACCTTAATTTCTGAATAGGGCTGCTAGGAAAATTTGACCATTAGACCACATAAACGACCTTTTCAAAATTACTGGTAAGAACAAAAAATGTCTAAAATTAAATTATATTTTCCACCATGTGAGCTACAGGTTTTTACCATTCCGTATATGTCCATACAACACAAATTACAGTCACATTTTGCAAGAAAACAATGAGTTTATTGATTCCAACTTGCATCCAAATGGACACCAACCTTGTGGTCAACGATACCAAGTATTTTAAACCTCTTACATCTTGTTTTGATCAGTTACAAGAAACCAACCAACTACTAATACCCCTTGAATCTTCAACTTCCATTCTTACATTTTTGCACTTTGACAACATGACAACTTTTGCAAGAATTTACAAAATTTGACAAAATGAACTTATAACCCCCTAATAACCTATTGACTAACTTTGTACCATAGAAAAAGGTACCCTTTTCTTTACATGGGAATAATTCATGATAATTTGGATTTAATGAGGCCTTGATTTAGGTGTTGTGAGGTGTTTTTCACATCCACACTAGGTCTTGGACCCTTGCAAATTGAATAACATGCTTTTAACGGTGTCTTGTAAAGGTGTTGTAAAGTGTTGTAAGATACTTTCACACTTTTTTAGACTTAATTAGACCATTTCTCCCTAATTAAACATTATAAAACATATTTAACTACATAAACTTAATGTTAAACTAGTGTTGTAATGTGTCTTGCACATTCACATTGGTTCTTTTGCCTTCCTAGGCTATGTGGACCTCATTTAGTGTTGTAAAGTGTACTAAAATTGCACTTTCACATTGAATTATGTGTCCCAAGCCCTAATTAACCTTTGCATCAACATTAATAGGCCCCTATTACCCCATATTGTGCATCCCAAGGAAAAATTTGATAAAATATCGTACAAAGTTGCAATTTAAACCTTATTTCCTTATATCCCAGCATCTTAGCTTTCAAAATGGCTCTTATGGGACCCATTCACCATGGATGGTGAATTAGTCCCATCCTGGTGGGACCCATTTGTCATGTGTGGCGAATCAGTCCCATTTGGCCCAATTTTGACCTTTGAGCAGGAAAAAGTGAAATTTAAGTTTAATTTTTACTTCATGTCGACCTATGACGAGGTATTAATAGGTAAAATAGGTGAAATACCTATAAATACAACCTTCTAAATCCCTAATTGACATCTCTCAACTCATTTTTAAAACTTATTCATCATTTATCTTCTCAAGCAAGCTAGGGCTTTAACATTACAAGCTATTCAAGATCAATTTTTAGAGATTCAAGGAAGATTCTTTTTTTTTTGCTGTAGACTTTCAAGATCTAACATCATGGCAAGGTAATAAACTCCATTATTGCATGTTTCATTCCTTTCTTTCATCATTTTGGTTTAATTACCTTAAAGGGGTTTGACCAAGGCAAACCCCCATGCCCTAACATTAAACATTTCTTCTTCTCTTCTTGTTTGTTTATAGATTTAGGTCTCTTGGAAGCTTGGAAATAATTAATATTCAAGTTGCAAAGTTTTTCAAGTCTTCCCTTCATTCAATGAGCCAAAATATCAGCAAAAAATCATTTTTAGGTTCTGAAATCAGTGTTTCGGAAGCAAACACCTGTAGCAAGCCAAAGTGTAGACTAAAAGCTTTGAATTCCACTTTTGAATATTCAAAAATTTAAAAGTGGACTCATTCACCATTAGTGGTAAATGAGTCCCACTCTAGGGTCAATTTTGAGTTTTTGGCATTTTTGGATACCCTTTTGTCAAAAATAGGTTCTAGCTCAATTTTGCAGAACTGGGACTGATTCGCCCATAATGGTGAATGAGTTGCACTAGGCCTAAAAATCAAGATCAACACCATTTTAAATGTCATTTCAAACCTTTTTCAACATCTCAGGTGCATACTTTTATTTTGGTTAATTTCTATTAAGTTTTGCATGCATTTCTAGTTCATTTATGCATAACACAATGCATTTTCAAACAAGTCATTTTTCTTAGGTTTTGCATACTTAATAAATCAATCCTATCAATTAGTTGCATCTATAACATTTCATTTAGACACAATTTCATCATACATTTCTTAGATTGAGTGAGCCACCTAGATTTTGGGTGTGGGATCTATCTCTTTTCATTAGGTGAAAAACCCTAATTGAACAAAATAGACCTAGCATTCCTAGTCCCAAAAATCTATAGTTCAAACTCAAACATGTTTAATATGGTCTAAATGACCTTATGGAATGACTCAAACACAACATAAAGAAAATATTTATAGAATGGCCTCATGGAGGCATAAATTCCATTAGGTGCTCCTGCACCATACTCCAGGCCAAAAAGAAATTCAAAGCCCTCTTGAATTGAGGGTAGCAATAGGTATCCATCTTTGAATGCCCCTCCTTGATGCATTCTATGCAGCTCCATGTAGTCTTCATGTTCACCTTGGGTTTCATCTTGAACTTTAGTTTGTCCTGCTTTACCATCTCAACAAGAACTATGCATATTCCTTCATTACTCTTTCTCATTTGTAGTACACACATAATTTCTTCATCAATCTGATGTTCTTCCCTTGAGCTTGTTGCCTTGTTAGGTTTATTACCATTTAAAATGAAAAAAAAATTAAAAAATTATCCTTTTTGAAAATCAATGAAGAAAACATCATACCATCATACCTTTGAGACCAACTTTGATTCTCCAAAATCAACTTTTGACACCAATTCAATATCCTCTTTCACTGAAATCAGATCAAGCTTCATACCTTTTGTTTCATCATCTTCATGGTTTGACATGGCTGCATCCTTCATGGGTTGGTCTTCCTCTACCACCATCTCAACTTTCTTGACTTGTTCCTTGTCTTCTTCCCTCAGCAATGGCTTCTTTTCATCTGGTTTCAATACTTCCATTTTTCTTCTCTTTTGAAAAATATTTTTAATAGGCCATGATACCTTCTTTTTGATTGGTAATCTTTTCATTTCATGTTCTATTCTCTTTTCCAACTCCTCCATATCCTTCCTTGTTTTTTCCATTTCTTGCTTCAAATCTCTAATCTCTTGCTCAACCTCCATTTTCTTTGCCTTCTCTTTTTCCTTATTTCTATTTTTTTTCCTCTTTTTTCTTCCTTTTTTTTCTCCTCTTGTGAACCCTCAAACTACAAGTACCTTCTCAAAAAATCCATTCTTCTTCAAGAAAGTCCCTTTAACCTTGCTTCCACTTGTCTTTTCCTCACCTAGGTCTCTTCTCTTTTCCTCCACCTCGTCTTTTGGCAACCAAGTTCTCTCTTCAACCTACACAAACACACAAACACAAAAACACCAAACTCTTTTTCCCAAAAATTCTAAGCTCTGATACCAATTGAAGTAGTATAAGGATTCCAAAAATTTCAAAGAATCAGATCCCTTAAACTTTAACCAAATTTACTTCATTCAAACTTGGTTCCAAGAGGTGAACAAAGTGCCAAAACACCCAATCAGCATTCCAAACTCACAAAAAACCCTAAAAACACCTTGAAAATCATTATCTTGACTAAATCAAAGCAAATACATTCTCTTATACCTGATTTTTATCAAACTTTTAATTACTTTCACCTATAACACCAATTTCTTGTAGTAGTCCACAATAGCAAAATGGGGTATATATTTTGACCTAGACTGAATTTCCATTGACACAATACATTTTCAAGAACCCATTTTAGCCTAATTAAATATAATTCAAGATCAAGCACTATTGTTTTAGAAAGATTAATAGAAAAATTGATTGTCCCACATCAAAATTAGCTCAAATAGGCATAAAATACAAAGCCAGTACCTTTTATTTCACCCCAAAACTTCAAATATCCTTGAGAATCATTACAACAGGTTCTAAAACCACTAAATAAACAATATTTCTTAAAAAAATCATTCACTAAAGCAGAAAATCAAGAAACCCTTTCTTAAAGCTTAAACTATGCTTCATTCAATGAGGATTTGTTGAAAATATACATAACCAACCTCCAAAAACCTTGAAAATACCTCAAGAACCTTGTAATAGGCCTTAACATGGTAAATAAACTGATTCCCATCCTTAAACACTTCAGTTTCAACAAAACCCTACTTGTAGCCAACAATTTTGAACCAAAAACCAATGAAATTCACTAAGGACAGCATAGGGATTTCTCAAAAAGGCATACAAACTTTTTTTTTTTACCCTAAAACTTGGAGAATATTGAATATTATGTCATCATAGACCTTCACACCAATTTTTAATAGTTTTCAGTGGTGGAAACTTAAGATATGATTTTTTCTTCAAAACAGGAACCTTAATTTCTGAATGAGGCTGCTGGGAAGATTTGACCATTAGACCACTTAAACGACCTTTTAAAAATTTATGGTAAGAATAAAAAATGTCTAAAATTAAATTATATTTCCAACCATGTGATTTATAGGTTTGTAAAATTCTATATATTTCTGTACAACACAAATTATAGTCATATTTTGCAAGAAAATAATGAGTTTATTGATTCCAACTTGCATCCAAATGGACACCTACCTTGTGGTCGATGATACCAAGTATTTTAAACCTTTTAAATATTTTTTTGATAAGTTACAAACTATAAACCAACTTCTAATACCCCTTGACTCTTCAACTTCCACTCTTGCATTTTTGCACTTTGACAACATGACAACTTTTGCAAGAATTTACAAAATTTGACAAAATGAACTTATAACTCCCTAATAACCTATTGACTGACGCAAACATGTTTAATATGGTCTAAATGACCTTATTATATGACTCAAACACAACATAAATAAAATATTTATGAAATGGCTTCATGGAGGCATAAGGTCCATTAGGTGCTCCTGCACCAATGATGAATGTGATTACCCTTATGATGAGGATAATAAACTCTTGTTCATGGCTCTAAATATTGGAACAAATTCTACCATCTCTGAGATATGTATGAATTTTCTCTAGAATAAGGTCATAATAGACTATGGTGAATATTGTTCATGCTAGAGAGGAAAAAAACTACTAGATTGTTGAGAGCGGATGCTCAAGTCACATGATAGGTGATAAGAGTAAGTTTGTTAAACTTGAAAAGTTTGAAGGAGGTCCTATTAAGTTTTGTGATGATACATCTACTAAGATATGTGGAAACGGCTCAATTAGTTTTGATGGAAAGCATAATATAGATGGTGTTCTTTATGTTAAGGGTCTCTGGCATATAATCTTCTAAGTGTAGGATAAATGTGTATAAAAGGATATAATATTTTGTTTCAAGATGGTGGTTGTGAGATTTGAAAAGGATTCAAAAATTTGGTTGGTAGAGGAAGGACAAATAGAAATATCTGTCAACTTAAGGGTGCTAATGGTATATGCTTTATGACTAAAATCAATGAAAATTGGTTATGGAATAGAAGAATGTGTCACATCAATTTTGATATCCTAGTTAGAATTAGCTTTGCTCTAGCTACGAGAGCTCTACCAAATATTATAAATCTAATCAATGCAATTTTTAACGAATGTCAAGTTGGAAAGAAAAAAAGAAAAAGGTTCGATGTCAAAGAATACTCTACTCTAAGACCTTTGTTGTTGGTCCATACAAACATTTGTGGACCTACAAGAACAAGAATTTTTCAAGGTGATATGTATTTCATGTTGTTGATTCATGATCACTCTAGAATAACTTGGGGACCATTTCCTCATTCATGTTGCATAGTACACTTCTATTTGGAAACTAGAATCCATGCTTGATGAGTTTGTCTTGAGTTAGGATTATATTGTGCATGTATTTCCACCAGAAAAAAATGACTTTAGGAAGGATATTTTTGTTCCAAACTTTCATCTAGACAATAAAATTGTCCTTCTTTAATAGTAGATTGTAAGTTGACTTGACAGAGAAGCTTCCTTTAGGATTTTTGGCCTAGAAGAAATGATCCTCCCTAGGAAAGATATGAAATCAGATCATGCAAAGGTCATTTGGAGGTGTAAAGCACTTTTGTGTAGATGGTATTATTCTTGGCAACAATTATGCAGGAGTTTCCAAGAATTTTCATGCAAAAGGTAATAAAAAACAAGAAGTCCAAAGGATCTCATAGAAAATATTTAAAGATTCTTAAAAGAATGGTGATTATTGTAGTGTAGAATAATGTATCCCTTTACATTTTCACACTTGTTTAGGCCCTCCCTATTAAAATTGGGTTTATTTATGTCTTAATTGGTCATGTTTTGCATCGACAAGCCTCATTTAATGTATTTTTTTGACGATAACCTCGACACTTAACAAATGACAAATCATAATTCAATGATTTTGGTTATGTGTTCTAGATCTAGCAATATGGGACTCATACACCGCCTTGGGTGTATGGGTCCTAGCTAGGTCTGGGGACCTGATTTTAAATATTGCATTGAAATTAACACTTCTTGGAGTTTGTATCCTGGGTTTAAGCCACTGGGACTCATACTCCTAAGCTAGCGTATGAGTCTCGCTTTAACTAGGACCTATTTTAAATCAAATTCTTGGTAGGATTTTATTATCCTATACCTGATTTCATCTTGTAGTGTTGTAATTTCAAGAAATTAGGCATAAACAAGTATAAATATGTAAGGTTATTTCACATAATTTATCCTTGTTGGAAAAATGTTGTCATTGATGTCAAAAGTGTAGAAGGTTAGTGTCACCCTACAAAGGAATACAATTGAAATATCAATATTTAGAATAGTTTTGGTTGGTTGAGAGTGTCTAGGCATGTAATTTGCAGGTCAACTTAGTTACAAACAAGTTCAATTTGAAGTGTTTATGCCTAGTCTTGGCGGGTCTACATAACAATGATATATTCCTATGCTAACCATTTGCTACAAGTTAATGATAGCTTATGTGACAACTTAAGTCTTTTCTACCATGTGGGTGACTAGCCCCTCATATAGATAGACTATTGATTGATGAGGTATGAGAGTCACATCAAGGTGACATTGTCTATTTGGTGTGACTGTTTTATTGGTCCCTTCGATGTGGAAATCTCTTGCTTCACAATCTTGTTGTGAAGTGGTCGAGGTAGCAGATTTTTTTTTGGAGAGAGTAGGTTTTATGTCTCTTTGACATGGTGATGGTGGCTTGATCAATGGTGGATATTTGGCCTTAGTAATTCAATGGTTCCAAGCAAGAAGATCAAACGGTGTATGAATTCAATGGGTCTCAGTGATGACATTAGCTATGTACATGTGGCAAGGATTGATGGCGTGTCATGATGATGCAAAAAATATATGATGGAATATGAAGAAGGATCGAGCTATCTATGAGACAATGATGATTAGGAGTGAGGAATTTTGGTGTCCTCTCCATATTCAAATGGATATTTATCAAAGTGATTGGTAGAGTTTGAAGAGACCCTTTGCCTGGTCCCTTCAACATCCCATTAGGGACCTCATCAAAGCGAAAGGTGAATCTCAATGGGAGTTACTTAGATGGCCCTTTGACACAACAACACATGGCAATCAGTTGGTGGGACCCGACAGGGGAATAATGAAGATAGTTGGTGATGAATAACAAGTGGTGAAGATTGATTGATCATTTTAGCAATTCACATGCTTGTTGTGAATGATGTGGAGATGATGTGAATACTTGGGTAGAAGATATCTTATCAAAGAAAATGGTATCTATTGGCATGACCCCAATGTGACACATCTCGATATGGTTATGTGTTATAAACAAAGATCGATGATGCTTGTTTAAGGGAAGAATCATCTAGAAATGATGTTTTAAAGGCTATTAATAAATGGAGAACCATGGATCTTGGCGGGTAGACACAAGACCAACTATTAGAGTTTTAAGGCGGTGGTTTCAAACTGTTAAGTTTGTGGAAGCAATTTTTTTGTAGCATCCGACTAGTAGAATGAAATTAATTGGTCTACCTACTCCAATGGTTGAATTAATTGGTGATTTGAGTTGCAAAATGGTAGCATAGAATGCTAAGTGAACAAATATTGAAGCCCATATCTTATGAATAGAGGATTACATTAAATGCGTATAAATTTTAGGGTTTACAAATCACTAATTGTAAAAGATCTTCCAAGATATAATTTAATATGGGTATGGCTCGATGCAAAGAATTCTTTTTAGAGCTGTAAGAATCAAAAACCTAATAGAAGTATGAGAGGCATTAGTTGGTGGTGCATGACTCGAGGAAGAGTCTATCAGTTATCAAAGAAAATAATATGAATGAATATGGACTAGTGAGTGAGTGTCTAGTCAGTAAGGTGAGAGTGAAGCACAAAAAAAGAAAAGTTGAGAGTGGTAGAGTGTAGAGAATATGATTGTAGATAAGAAATGCACTATGCTTGAATAAGTTGAACCAAACAAAAATTAGGAATTCAAATTTGGATTTATATTTTGCGTAAACCTCTTATTGTATTGATGATTTTTATTTAGTTTCCACTCATTCAAACTAGTGTATTACAAAAAGGGGATGTGATGTTAAGCAAGAATTAAGTGCAGAGAATAGTGGCATAAAAAAGAAGTGAATACATAGTGGATAAAGATCAGTTGCAAAGAAGAACAAGAGTTACATTGTGCAACATACATATAAGTGTAGCTGCAAATAAGTTGCAACATAGAATTTTCATTAAAATTGTAATGTTTGGCATTGTAAATCTAATTGGTGGGTACCATCGAATATCTAGATAGGTGCTCATATTAGGGAGTGGGTGCTTCCTTGGAATGGATGCTCCCAAAACCAGGGGATTGGTGTCTCCATAGGGTTGGTGTCCTTAAAGCATTGTAATTGTACTTCAAAGCTTGTGAGGTAGGATGAGGATGGTAGCTCCTAGAAACTTTTCTCACCATGGTTTTTCCCAACCTTGGGTTCTCCATGTACATTTGGTTTTATGTGATGAGTGCATGTGTGACTTTATTTTTTTTTGTTCATTAAGGCCTTTTCTACGCATTAAGAATTCAAATAATTAATCTTCTCTAAGTGTTGAAAGGTAAAAAATTTCAATATCTACTAATTCACCCCTCTCTCAGTAGATCTTTGTGTTCCAATAATTGGTATCAAATTACTAGATTCCCTAGGCGAAGCTTAATCTGCTTAGATAGATTCTGGTAGTGTGAACACAATGAATAATCAAGAAGATTCAAGCAAGCCACCCTGGTTCGATGAAACAAATTTTGCTAAATGGAGCTCTTTAATTAAGGGGTATTTGGGATCTATAGGACTTAATGTATGTATGTTATTCAAAACCAAATACATTCTCCCTGCTACTCTTCCCACTGATGTTGCGAGATAGAAGGACTACAAGAACAATGAAAAATCTTGGTTTGCCATTATGAATAATTTGTCAGATTCTATGCATGGAAAGATTATGCATTGTCAAACTACATATGATGTATAGGAAAAATAGAAAAATTTCTGTGAAGGAGATAGTAGAGTGAAGTTGGAAAAGCTTCAAGTGTTGAGAGAAAATTTTGAATGCTTAAAGATGACTAAAGAGAAGAAGACTGCATACTATCTTCTAACAGTTGATGATGTATTAAACTCTATTAGAGCATTTGGAGAAAAAGTAAAAGAGGATGTTGTGCTAAAAATTTTAAAGTCTATGATAACTAGATATGACCCCAAGATCTCTACAATTAATGAAGGAAGAGAAGTGGATAAGCTCACCCTTGATAAGTTGCATGGCATATTCACAACACATGAGATGAGAATGGGAGATACCAAGCCAACTAGAAGAGAATTTGCATTCAAGGTTGTAAAAAGGGAAAAGGAAGAAGTAGAAATTTAAGAAAAGGCCACAACCTCTATGTTAGACCATGAAGAGGTTGATGAAGAAGAAGAAAATTTAATAAGAAAACTGAGGAGAGGATCCAACAATTATAAAGGTAACCTATGTTTTAAGTGTTTTAATTGTGGTAGAATAGGCCATTTTGATTCTAAATGTCCATATGATAAAGAAGATAAATTTGATCAAAAAGGAGATAAAAAAGAAGTAACCTTATTATCCTAAATAGAAAAACTTTGGAAAGAAAAATAATATTTTGTACATTTAGGAAGAAGGTGATTCATCTGATGTTAGTGATAGTTAAGATGATGAACAAGATCATGCTATTGTAATTGAGGAAGAAGAGAGAGAATTCCTCTTTATGGACAAGGAATATAAGGATTAAAAGGATGAACAAGCAAAGGATTCTCATGAGGAAGATGAGGAATTTTTTAATCTTGAGGGAGAATTGATCAGTGCCCTTTAAGATCTCAATGATCTAAGGGATAAGTTTGATCTTAAAAGGGAATACAATAAATTGAAAAGACGCACTCAAAGGGAGAATGGCAAGCTAACTTAGGATCTTGAGGAATCTAACTTGTTGGTAGTAATATTGGAACTTCAAGTAGAGGAATCCAAAAGAATAGAATAAGTAATGAAGTCCAAGCTAGAATCTAAAGGGAATAGATGCTTGAAGATTGAGGTAGAAATAGTCATCTTAAGAAAAGAATTAGAGAAAGATAATGAACAAATTAGTAATGGTTTAAAGCTAAAAGGTGGTTTAAACATTTTGGATGGGTTGATAAATATGCAAAAGCTAGAAAATAAATAAAAATCAGGCTTAAGACTGGAGAAAGGAAAGAGCTAGTTTGTTGATGCCTCTGCAAAACTCTATGAAAGATTTAGGGCTGAAGAAAATGTAGTCCTTAATGATGAAAAATTTGATAATAAGGATGTCTTTGGAGCTGAAAAGAAATATGCTATAGAATAAAATTTTAATAAAGAGAAGAAGTCAATTGAAGACAACAAGATTGCTCCTGCTCAGCGAAAGAAGAATCATAACACAAAAATTTTAGATGATGGTGGATTCTCAAGAGTGCATTATCCAAGGAAGCCAAGACATAGAAGATCTCCTTTTCTAGCTAAAGGAAATGCCATGAATAGGCACTCATTCATACTTTTATGGGTATTGCTATACATGTAATCATTTTGGTCATAAGGCTAGAGAAGGTAGAGTCATTCCAAGGAGGAATACAGTCTTTGTAATAAAAAATCCATTTGATCCCTTGGTTGACATGAATATATTTTATTACAATTGCAACAATTTTTGGTCATGTAGCTAGAGAGTGTAGAACCAAGTTTATAAGACCAAATGTTTAGTCTAAAAAGAATAAAAACTCACCCCCCAAAGTGGCAATGGAAACTAAATTTTTTTAGAATAAGGAAGAGAATATTTAAAAGAAACCTAAGAAGGTGTGGAAGGAAAAAGGATAGATTTCCACTCAAGCTATGATTTCCCAAATAACATTGCATGCTAAGAAACAAAATTTTTGGGTGATTGATAGTGGTTGCTCCAAGCATATGACCGGAGATAAGAGAAAATTCATTGAACTCAAGAAGTGTATGGAAGGGTGAATAAGTCTAGGTGACAATACTACTTTCAAAATTTGTGGTAAAGTGATCTTGAGCTTGGATGGAAAGAATAAGACAAAGGATGTCCATTATGTTGAGGGTTTGAAGCATAGCCTTCTCAGTGTCAGTCAAATGTGTGGAAATGGGTACAAAATTGTATTTAACTCTGAAGGATACAAGATAAGGAAATATGGTAAGACAATTGCGCAAGGGATAAGGATTGATAATAACCTCTACAACATTTGTGAAGTAAAAGGTCACAATTGTTTAATTAGCGAAATAGATGAGAGCTAGTTGTGGCATAGAAGATTAGGGAATGTAAACTTTGACAATTTAGTAATAATAAGCTCAAATGACTGGTTAGGAACATTCCCAATATAGCAAAGCCTAAAAATCCAATCTGCAAGGGATTTCAAAAAGGAATGCAAACAAGGTTTATGATTCCAACAAAAGATTATTCAACCACAAAACCTTCGAAAATAGTTCATACTAATATGTGTGGACCCATGAGAACAAGAGGACTACAAGGTGAAAAATATTTGATGCTGCCAATTGATGATTGCACTAAAATGGCTTGGGTCACATTTCTAAAGGAGAAAGTTGAAGTGTTTAAGAAGTTTAAAAAATTTTGGAAGCTGGTAGAAAAGGAGACCGAGAGAAGAATTAAGTGCCTAAGATCTAATAGAGGAGAATTACATCAACTGAATTCAAAGAATATTGTGATAATTATGGAATTAAATGACAATATTCAACACCAAGAACACCAAAACAAAATGGTGTACAGTTGAAAGAAGAAATAGAATCCTGAAGGAAATGTCTAAAGCAATGTTAAATGAGGAAAATTTGTTAGATACGTTTTGGAAGGAAGTAATTCATACTATTGTATATATTCAGAATAGATCCCTGCTAAGATCCAATAGTGGTAGAACTCCATATGAACTATGGTATGGCATGCCTGCATTAGTCAAGTACTTTAGGGTGTTTCATAGAAAATGCTAAATAAAAAGAGAATATGAAGACTTGGGAAACTTTGAATCAAGATGTGATGAAGGAATTTTTTTAGGATATTCCACTCAAAGAAAAGCCTACAAGTGTTACAACAAGAGGTTGCACAAGATTATGGAAAGTATAAATGTCAAGGTTGATGAAAATAGAAGATAGAGTAAGTCTAATAGAAATAATTTTGAGAATGAGTTATATGATGATGAGGTTGGTCCAATAGTCAAAGAAGAGGATGATGAGGAGGTTGAACGAGCCCCTATGAAATAAGTGCAAAAAGATCATCCTGGAGATCAAATAATTTGTGACAAGAATGAAGGAGTTTAGACCAAGAGAAGACTTGCAAGGAATAAGGAACAAGTTAATTTTTCTCTCTTGTCTAAGATAGAACCAAAGAGCTTCAATGAAGCTAGCTAGGGTGAGAGTTGCATAAAATCCATGAAGGAGGAACTCAATTAGATTGAGAAGAAAAAGGAATGGGAATTAGTTCCTAGGCCATCAAGCGAAAATGTAATTGACCTATCAAATGGGTATTCAAAAATAAGTTAAATGAAGATGGAGTTGTGGTTAGGAACAAGGAAATATTAGTGTGCAAAGGGTATACACAAGTTGAAGGCATTTATTTTGAAGAGACATTTACACCTATAGCAAGATTAGAATCCATTAGAATGTTTCTTGCATTTTCAATTTATAAAGGGTTTAGAGTGTATCAGATGGATGTTAAATCTATATTTATAAATGGAAACCTTGAAGAGGAAATCTACATTGAACAACTGAAATGCTTTTAGCTTTAAGAAGAAGAAGATTATGTTTGTAGAATGAGGAAGGAATTGTATAGTCTAAAACAAGCACCCAAAGCATAGTATTCTAAATTGGACCAGTACCTACAACAATAAGAATTCAAAAAGTGATGTGCAGATAGTAATTTGTATTTCAAATCAGAAGGTGAGAACATGATTATAGTTGTTGTTTATGTAGATGATGTAATATTTGGAGGTAGTGATGATAAAATCTGTCAAATATTTTCTACACATATGCAAGATGAATTTGAAATGTCCATGTTAGGAGAGTTGTCATTTCTCCTTGGTCTAAAAATTGTACAAACTCATAATGGGATACTCATTTCTCAAACTAATTATGCTAAGGAAATGCTCAAGAAATTTGGAATGGAGGACAGTAGATCAGTTCACACCCCCATGATAACTGGTAGCAAATTGAGAAAATTAGATGAATCTCAAAATGCAAATTAGACTATGTATAGGTCAATGATAGGAATCTTGCTATACTTAACTACATCAAGACTAAACATTATGCAAACAATATGCATGGTTTGCAAGATTTTAGTCTTCACCAAGAGAATCTCATGTCAATGTAGTGAAGAGAATCCTCAGATACATTAAAAGCACTATTGACTATGGGCTATGGTACCACAAAAGAAAAGGTTTTATCCTAACCGTATATAGTGATGTTGATTGGGCTAGAAGTGTAGATGATAAAAAAAAGAACTAGTGGAGGAGCTTTCCTCCTAGGAAGAAAATTTGTTTCATGGATGAGCAAGAAGATAGAATTAGTTACTCTTTATAGCTAAGGTAGAGTATGTAGAAACAACAACTTGTTGTACTAAAGTACTAGGGATGAAACTAACACTTAAGGATGTTAAGGTAGAGTAAAAAGAACCAATCTCAATTCTTTGTGATAATTCAAGTTCCATAAACATTTCAAAAAATATAGTGATGTATTCCATAACCAAGCATATATCAATGAAGTATCACTTCATCAAAGAGAAGGTTGTAGATAAGGAAGTTAGCATGGAGTTTGTTCTTACAAAACAACAAGTGGCTTATATATTTACAAAGCCTCTTCCCACAGTGTAGTTTGAATACCTAAGGCAGAAGTTGGGAGTATTCTCTCCCATATCCTATCACTAAACTTTAGTGCTAGAGAATACATCCAGGGGGAGCTTCATTGATTGTTTCTTTAATCCTAGACAAGGACAACATGATCAACTTAGGTAAATCTTGTTTTAATAATTTCTAATGACTTGATGGTTGTTGTTTTCAGAATCCCCTCTTTCTTTTTTCATTATTTTTTAAATGGGTTGAATATACTAAGGGGGAGTGTTCCCTTTTCCTTTGATGTCGAAGGGGAAGAGAGTTGTGAAAATGCTCAGTTGTGAAGATGCTCAAAGGGGGAGCATAGAACAAATGCTCAGATGTTGATATGGAAAATGATGTCACTAGTTAACAATATGGATGAGCATTAGGATGGTTGACCATTAGATTTTTCCATCAAAGACAAATGGGGATATTGTTGGAGAAAAAAAATTCATTGATGTCAAAAGTGCAAAAGGTTGGTGTCATCACACAAAGAAATACAATTGACATATCAATATTCAGAATAGTTGTGGATGGTTGAGAGCTTCTTGGAATGTAATTTGGATGTTAGCTTGGTGATTTAAACAAGTTCAATTTGAAGTGTTTATGCTTAGTCTTGGTGGGTCTGCATAAAAATGATATATTCTTGTGTTGACTGCCTATTGCAAGTTAGCAGTAGCTTAAGTGACAACTTAAGTCCTTTGTACCATGTGGGTGACTAGGCCCTCATATCTAAATTTCCAATAGACAAGGTTTGAGAATCACATCAAGGTGACATTGTGTGTTTAGTGTGATTGTTTTATTGATCCCTTCGCTGTGGCAATCTCTCTCTTCACATCCTTTTTTTTAAGTGGTTGAAGTGATAGTTTATTTTTTAGAGAGAGCGGGTTTTATGTCTCTTTGACATGGTGATAGTGGCTTGATCAACAATGGAGATATAGCCTTGGAAATTCAATAGTTGCAAGCAAGAAGATCAGATGGTGCACAAAGTCAATGGGTCCCAGTGATCACATCAGTTATGTACATGTGGTGAGGATTGATGACGTGTCATCATGACGTAGAAAATATGTGGCATCATATGAAGAACAGTGGAGCTATTGATGAGACAATGATGATTAGGAGTGAGGCATTTTGGTTTCCCCTCCACATACTGATGAATCTTCATCAAAGTGACTAGTGGAGTTCAAAGAGACCCTTTTCCCGGTCCCTTCGACATTCTGTTGGGTACATCTTTAGAGTGAAATGTGAATCTTGATGGGAGCTACTTAGATGTCCCTTCGACACAACAATGCATGGCAATCACTTGGTGGGACCTGACTATGGAATAACAAAGATAGTTGGTGATGAATAATGACAAGTGGTTAAGATCAATTGATGATTTTAGAAATTCACATCCTGGTTGTCAATTGTGTGGAGATGATGTGAATACCCAAGTGGGAGACAACTTATAGAAGAAAATGGTATCTATTAGCATGACCCCAATGTGACTCAGCCTAATATGGTAATGTGCATTGGAAAAAGATTGACAATAGTCATTTAAAGGAAGACTCATCCAACAGTGATGCTTTAAAGGTTGTCAATAAATGGAGAACCATGGATCTTGGTGTGTAGAGACAAGATCAATGATCAAAGTTTGAAGGTGGTGGTTTCGAATGGTTAAGTTTGTGGAAGCAATTTTTGTCTAGCAGCCAACTAGAAGAATGAAATTAATTGCTCTACCTGCTAGAACGATCAACTTAATTTGTGATTTGAGTTGTTGAATGGTGACATAGACTGGTAAGTGAATAGAGATTGGATCTAGATATTGTGAACATAGGCTTACATTAAATTTGTATCCGATTTAGGGTTTATAGATTGCCAATTGTAGAAGACCTACTGAGATAGAATTTAATAGGGGTATGGATCAATGTAGAGAATACTTTTTACAGTAGTGAACCATTGATTTTTGGCTCTCTAGGACTTCTTTAACTCTTCTACAATTTTTCACCTAAAAGGAGACAGGTAGGGACAAAAATGCAAACTAGTTCATTCAAATTATGTTATTTGCAATGTTGTCTAATCTAAATGAAGTAAACTAAATGCAATTGAATGATCTAGATGATTAAATATGAATGAAATAGTGAGATTTAAGCTATGTTTGAAAACACACTGTGATATGAAAATAATGAACTAAATTAAGAAACTATGCATAACATAAAGAAATAAGATGAATCTAAGTGCACCTAGGAAGTGTTGGATGAATATAGAATGTTGTGGATTCTGGTTGAAATTACTAATTTTTCAAAGCAAGACTCATTCACCTAGGGTGGCGAATTAGTCCTCCTCCTAGTGAAAAAGTGTCAGAAACAAGTTTCTTTCTGTCGAGATCTGGAATCTAAAAAAATTTAGATTTTTAGTCCTAAGGTGGGACTCATTTGCCACTGGTGGAGAATCAGTCCTCTCCCAAAATTCTAAAAAATTAGGAGACAACTCTGCAACACCAGATCTGGAAATCACTGATTATTAGGTTGTCGAAGTCAATTCTGTAGGAAATGGACAAAAAACCTTCTCCATGCTTGAATTAGACTTGAGTTGACTTGAATCACCTAGTTGACTTGTAAACCAATCTTCAACACCAAAAATCTTGTCAAATCTACATACCTAGGTCTACAAACACACATGCAATAGGGAAAAAATGGTTGAGGGTTAGAAAATAGGGGTTTGCCTTAGTGAAACCCCACTTTTAGTAATTAGATCCTTAATGAAACAATGAAAGGAAAGAGAATGATAAATTAATAACATGCAATAGCTATCAACTTACCAAAATCTTGATAATGCAAGTCTGAAGTAATGTCAATGGATGCTCCAAAGTGCTTGAATATTACTTGACTTGACGTTGTAGAATGCTTGAATGCAGAATATGATGTATGAATGTTGGAGAATTGAAGGTGATTATGAGAGATGTAAAATGAGCTGAAAATCACTTATTTATACAATATTGTGCCTTAGTTATCCATTCATACCTCATCACAGGCCGACATCAAGTGATTTTGAATAAAAAATCAAAAGGAAATTTTAAAAAAGAAAAAAATTGGAGCCAAGGGGGACTCATTCGCCACCCATGGTGAATGGGTCCCAACTAGGACCTAAAAGTAGGTGTTGGGAAATATATTGTATTTAATGTTGTTTATCGGGCTTACATTAAAAAATGCACTTAATTAAAGCATATGAGGGCATAAACAGACCAAATAAAGCACGAGAAAGGGATAACTAGTAAAGATGTGCCTAGAAAAGCATGAAATATTTTCACAAGACTTTACAACATTTCAAAATAGGATTTAATAATGAATAAAAAGGTTATTTCTAGGTGAATTGTAATAAATAAAGTGTAGAAGAATGTAGAAATATCTTACAACACTTCACAACACCTTCACAAAATGTTGTTATTTAAATTTTAGTACCTAAATATGCATGCTCAAGCCATGTGACATTAAATATATCAAACACCATGAAACAAGACCTAAACGGCCATGAAAATGACAAGGGGCCATTTTTCTATGGCACATTTAGCCCCCACTTTAGTGAGAGGATGAACTTGCTTCAAACTCACACTAAAGTAGCCATGAACATCGAGAGGATGATTCAAATGCACTTATGTTAGCAAGATGGAATGACAACAATCAAGAGGGATGATCAAGCCCCCAGGATGATGATCCCATGGTAAACTAAGAATAAGAACAAAGGAACACACAAGTGTTGAAATGAATCAAATGAAGCTTCGATCATCAATCCAATTAGTTGTGGATTAGATCTAGGTTAATTGAGAATGTATACTCACTTTGGGGTGAAAGAACTGAGGATGGTCTATCGGTTGATAAGGCCCAAATGTACTCACTCTAGGACCATAGAACTTCTGACTATTTGTAGGGTGAGAAAGCTCAAAAGGTAAGATACATACGCTAGTTGGTATGCACTCACAAACAAAAAAGTCGCTATGGGGAAAATTCATGCTGCTAGTTGGGCTTCCCACTCAACCATATTAAAGTTATACCTAGTAATAACATTAATAAGATGCCACAGAAAAATTTCATCAGCAAAAAGAAGGGTACCACAAGCATGCAAGTTGTCTTATGCAAGGTGGAAAAAATGTAGAAAAGTAAAATGCAAAAATGTAAAGTGTAAAAATGTAAAGATGTTAAGTGTAAAGTGTTCAAAGGAGTCTTGTTCAGTTCATGCAAGGTCATTCACTTAGGGGACATTGTGTCTAATGTCTCCAAGAGAGGACTAATCAAAGAATGGTATATTCACAACTTAGGGGATGTAGTCCGTCACATCAAGCCACCAAGAGGAATGTAATATGCTAAGATATATCACAATTATGAATGACATCACACCCCATTTCATTCAAAAATTGAAAATAAAATCATATAAACGACAAGGCTACACTAAGAACCAAGAATTCAAATGAATTAATGGTAATGTATGACCCCCACTTTAAAGGAATTACTACAAATTATTCTGTGAGCAATTACTTTAAAGTAGAGAAAGAAAGAAAAAGAAAAAGGAAAACAAGACATGAGAGCCAACTTGGAAAGCCCTATGCCAAGTCATATGTTTCAAATAGAGGCTATGTCATGTCAAAGAAAAATAAAGAAAAGGGAGTTGCCCCCCAGAAAAAAAAGCACACCAAACACATAAGGGATCTATGGATTTGGGGTTAGTATGTTCATTGCTCCAATGTTTTTATGAAAGAGCTCAAAATTTTCATCATTCCCCTAAGCACATAGAACTAGAAGAATGACACAAAGAGAGGGAAAACAAAAGAAAAGGAAAGTCTGTTTTGGGTTAACATGGAGAGACATTGTGGTCTCAATGACTTGCATCATCCCCAAAAGAAAAACACAAGCGAAATGAAAACAAAAATGCAAAAGAAAAGGAAAAGGAAAATGATTTTGAGTCAACATGAAGGATACATTTCAGTCTCAATGCCTTACATCATCCCCAAAAGGAAAACACAAATGAAATGAAAATGAAAAGGTGAAAGAAAAGGAAAAATATTTTCCGTCAACATGAAGGAGAAATTGAGGTCTCAATTCCTTGCATCATCCCCAAAAGGAAAAACAGAAGAAAAGACAAAGTAAAAAGAAAAATGACTAATTGGGTCAACATGGAAGAGATATAGGGAATTTCTACACTTTATGTCATCCCCAAAAGGAGAAAAACAAAACAAAAGCGAAAAAGACAATGCACAACAAATAGAAGAATAGAGATAAAAATAGAAGAAGTGTATGAAGAGAGGGAACATCAAATGCATGATACGGGGGAACATGATACGTAAAAACAAAATAAAAAGAGAACAACAAAAATTCTAGTTAGGAAAATGTAATTCAACCATCTAACAAGTCATCCAGCTCCCAATCATGTTTAGTATAATGTGAGGGTGGTTAATGCAAGGGTGGTTGACTGTCCAAAGGAGTGATTGCAAGCACCGAACTAGGAATTGTACCAGGTTCTTCTCTTGGTGGAGAGGGTTTATCATTTAAACTCATTGTAGATGAAAATAAAGAGTTTAAATCATTATGCAATTCTTCATCTATTTTTGGTATCGTTGCATCATCATCATCATAATCAAGATTAATGACAATGGGAGGATGAAGGGTGATTTGTAAGGATGGATGTATCAAAAGCTAAGGTTATTGGATTGGTTCATTTTGTTGGGATTGTTGTACTAGAATGTCATGTGGCGGGTCAAGAGAAGGAGGGTGGTCATCTATTACTTTTTTCAAAGGTAAATGTTGGTTTTCTTTATTTTCTTCCATGTGAGATTGATGAGTAAGGAGACGACAACAATGTCTATGTTCCCTAGCATGATAGTTTCATTTAATTCTATTTTGGAGTTGTTGAGGTGTAAGAGCAGATTGAGGCATCATAGGTTCTTCTACTTCCAAAGAGGGAAAAATAGAAGAAACTGAAGAAGATGGATCAACCACTTTCTCTTTTACTCTATACACTTGTTTAATATGAGGAGGCATAACAAGAGTTGTTTCATTTTCCCTTTGTCATTTAAACGATGGTTGGGAAGTATCTAGGGGTGGTTATTCAGGAGGGTGTATGGTTTGCTCAATGTCAGACTTAGGTTGAAGCATGGTTTCATCTATGATAGGAGGTGTGGAAGTGGATGGGGATGTGTTAAAAAGAAACAATCCGGCTATCTTCTTGGCTTTGAAATTTTGACAAGCTATGAAAAATAAGTCCTTTCGAGGGGTGATGGGTTCCATGGGTTCAGGTCAAAAGGATTCTAATGAAAAGTTACCTTTAGATGATAAGGGATTAAAGCCACTATGGTGTATGGTAAATATCTCATTTCCATGTGGAAACTTCAAACACTTGTCAAAAACCAAGGGGACCACTTTCATTGAGTGAAGCCAAGGGTGGCCTAGCTACAAACGAAATTGGTTAGATTGTGGAATAATGGAAAATCTTACATCCAAAGTTTTAGGTCCAACTTGTAAGGGGAGTATGATCGATCTGATTGTAGGGCATACAAAACTAGTATGTGTCTTAATCCATGCAGTTGGTTTATTATAATTATTTTGATATAGCTCATGTAATACTAGAAACTCCTTTGTGATCACATTCTCACCACAAGTTGCATCTATTAATATCCCATTAGTGGGATTATCATAGATTCTACCAGCTATGTAGAGAGGACCATTAGGAATCTTTTTTAGTATGTCTTTAGCAAAAAATGTGATATCAAGAGATTTAGTGGTTTGGCCCTTATGAGGGATAACATCTATCATAGCCACAAGTTGATCCATAGGACCATCTTCAGTAACAGGTGGAGATGTATCATGTTGTTCATTGTGTGTATCAATAGTCATTACATCAATGTTTGAAGGTTCACTAGCTCTGACAAATGAAGTAGTGTGTTTAGGCATAGGATTGGTGAAAATTTGTAAGTTTTGGTTAGGGGGTACAACAGACTTACTACCTTGATCATTAACACCCACAATGGAGAAATGGCCTAAATCAGTGAGGTCTTGAACTAAATATTTTAGATGCTTCTAGTGCTCATTGCCATGTCCATTCTAGTGATGAAAATGACAATAAGAATTAGGTTTGAAAGTGGGTGGTAAGGGTTAGTTTGGATCAAGTGGTCAGATGGGTGGCAAAGTGAGCATGTGTTGTTGAATTAATTGGTTCATTGTGTTATGGAGGGTATCAAGTAAAGGAGTAAATTATCTGTTCAGGTCTCCATAGCTATAAGGCACCACTGATTTAACAACTACCACTTGAGTTTGAGTTTGTTGGGTTGGTTGTGGTTGTGAAGGAGGAGGCAGATTGAACTATAAAAAGCCTCGATTTTTTTTGCAATTTTTTTTAAGTGCTATTTTGGTTTTGATTATTTTATTTAGGTTTTTCAGCTCAGTTAGAAATGGTTTTGGAATCATGACTTGAAATTGAGCTATGGTATTCACACAAGGTTGTGCATAAATGAATAAATGGAGAGAATTTCATCATTGTTAGCTTATCCTGAAGGTGTGTGTAAGTTTTTGATAAATATCTTTTGCAGATGTGCATCAGGAATCTTGACATCAACTTGAGCATACAAGGATTGGTATCATGAGATAAAATCCATTACTTTTTCATATTTGTTTTTTCTACATCGTATGAGGTCAACCATTTTCTTTTTAGGTGTCATGTGAACTTGAAAGTGACTAATGAAAGCATCCACCAATTCATTGAATGAATGGATAGAATGATTGGGAAATTTGGAAAACCATTCTAATGTAGTATCTTTCAAGGTCCTTGGAAATAGTTTGGCTAGCAATTTATCAACAAGGAAAAAGTCACTACAAAAAGTTGTATAAGCATTAACATGGTTGACAGGGTCTTCTTTACCTCCATATTTCTCAAACTGAGGCATTTCTATCCTTTGTGGCATCAGGGTATGTAAGATTTCTAAGGATAAGGGTCTGCTACAGACATAATATGTTGTTGGAGTGGATTGGCCTTGGCTAATGGTGGAAATTTGGTGTTTCATAGATGAAACAATATTAAGGAGTTGTGTCAGAATAGGATTGGGGTAAGTGGGTTGAGGTGGGAGAGAAAAAGGTGATGGAGTGTAAGTTATGTTAGGTGAAGTGAAAGGAATACTATGAGGTGTGAAGGTGGTGGAGGGGACTTGCGATGCCACAAGAGAAGTAGGAATGCTAGGTGGAATCGAGAAATAAGTAGCCACATAATTAACTTGATGCATAGTTGTGTGGACTTGCGGATTGGTATAAGTTGGTATAGATGCTATGGTTGAAGGGGGGAACTTCAAGTCTGCCTTGGCTTACATGAATGTTTGCAGATTGAGTATTAGAAGGGGCATGTTTATTGTAAATATCAGAAATTATCTTCATCACTTGCAAGCCATCATCACTTTCAATGAAACGATCAAGATTTTCAATGGAAGGTATTGCAGTGGAGGATATGTTTTCTAGTGAAAAAATCTTGTTGTAAATGTACAAAATCCTCATGAATATTAATGACCTTTTCTTGTGGGTGGGAATTTTTTTTGGTGTCAACATTCATTGGATGGAAAGGTGAAGGTCTAGAAGTGGTATTGTCAATACATAATGCACCATTGTCCTAACTAGGAGTAGGAGATCATTAGATCCCAAGGTCCACAACAAAAGTACTATCGTGGGAAGCCATGAGTCTAGAACTTCTCACTAAAGTATTATCAATGGGGCACCAAACACCCACACAAGTACCACAACGGGGAGGTGAATGTAAATGCAAGCTCATATAAGAGCTCTAAAATGCTAATAACAAAAATTATGTTAACTAAAATAGAGAGCTAACTACAAAAAATAGAAATGTAGACAAATGCCAGAAAATTTCCAGAAACATTGTTCAAAAAGTGCAAAGGGACTGATTCGCCCAGGGTGGCGAATGAGTCCCAGTATGATATTTTTTGTGTTTTTCAAAAATTTGAATGTAATTTTAATGCTCTACAAAATGAAATCAAAGATGCAGAATGCAAAATTTTAGTTTTTTTAATGAGATGCAATGCAAAAATGAAATCTAAATGAAGTTTTCACTAATGCAATATGAAAATTCCTAGAATGCTAGAACAAAACAATGTCCTAATTGAATGTTAATGCAAAATTAATCTAGGATGCAATATGCAAATAAAATAAAAAGTGCAATGTGTTCAAAATGTAGGTTCACCAAAATGAACCATTGATTTTTGGCTCTCTAGGACTTCTCTAACTCTTCTAGGGTTTTTCACCTAAAAGGAGATAGGTAGGGACAAAAATGCAAACTAGTTCATTCAAATTATGTTATGTGCAATGTTTTCTAATCTAAATGAAGTAAACTAAATGCAATTGAATCATCTAGATGATAAAATATGAATGCAATAGTGAGATTTAAGCTATGTTTGAAAACACACTATGATATGCAAACAATGAACTAAATGAAAAAATTATGCAAAACAAAAAGAAATAAGATGAATCTGAATGCACCTTGGTAGTGTTGGATGAATCTGGAATGTTGTGGATACTGGTTGAAATTATGATTTTTTCACAATGGGAATCATTCACCTAGGGTGGAAAATTAGTCCTCCTCTTGGTGAAAAAGTGTCAGAAACAAGTTTTTGTCTGTCAAGATCTGGAATCTGCCAAAATTTATATTTTTTAGTCCTAAGGTGGGACTCATTCACCATTGGTGGTGAATCATTCCTCTCCCAAATTTCTAAAAAATTAGGAGAGAACTCTGCAACACCAGATCTTGAAATCATTGATTGTCGGGTTGTTGAAGTCAATTCTATAGGAAACAGACAAAAAACCTATTCCAAGCTTGAAATAGACTTGAGTTGACTTGAATCACATAGTTCACTTGTAAACCAATCTTCAACACCAAAAATCTTGTTAAATCTACATACCTAAGTCTACAAACACACATGCAATAGGGGGAAAATGGTTGAGGGTTAGCAAATAGGGGTTTTCCTTGGTTAAACCCCACTTCTGATAATTAAACCCTTAATGAAACAATGAAAGGAAAGAGAATGATAAAATAATAACATGAAAAAGCTATCAACTTACCAAACTCTTGATAATGCAAGTCTGAAGTAATGTCAATGGATACTCCAAAGTGGTTGAATATTGCTTGAATTGATGTAGTAGAATGCTTGAACGCTTGAATATGATGTATGAATGTTGGAGAATTGTAGGAGATTATGAGAGATGTAAAATGAGGCGAATATCACTTATTTATATAATCTTTTTCCTTAGTTAGCCATTCATACCTCATCACAGGCCAATATCAAGTGACTTTGAATAAAAACCCTAAAAGAAATTTTAAATTTTTTTAATTTGGAGCCAAGGGGGACTCATTCGTCACCCATGGGGAATGGGTCCCACCTAGGATCTGAAAATAGGTGTCAAGAAATATGTTGTATTTAATGTTGTTTATTGGGCTTACATTCAAAAATACACTTAATTAAAGCATATGAGGGCATAAAGGGATGAAATAAAGCATAAGAAAGGGATAAATAGTGAAGATGTGCCTAGAAAAGCATGAAATCTTGTTACAAGACTTTACAACATTTTAAAATAGGACTTAAAAATGAATAAAAATTTGATTTTTAAGTGAATTGTATTAAATAGAGTCTAGAAGAATGTACAAATGTGTTACAACGCTTCACAACACCTTCACAAGACATCGTTATTTGAATTTTAGTACCTAAATATGCATGTTCAAGCCATGTCACAACATAAAATAAGAGTAAAATATATCAAACACCATGAAGCAAGACCTAAAAGGCCATGAAAATGACAAGGGGCCATTTTTCTATGGCACAAGTAGTAAGAATGAAAACATTAATAGAAGTACAAGAGGAATTGGCTGATGGTGCACAGATTGAGAAATAGTCTACCAATTATCAAAGAAAATAATGTGAATGAAGATGGAGTAGTAAGTTCATGTGTGGTCAGTAAGGTGAGAGTGGAGCATCGAAAAAGAAAATTTGGGAGTGGAAGAGTGCAGAGAATGTGATTACAGAGAAAGAATGCACTATGCTTGAAAAATTTGAACCAAACAAAAATCAAGAATTTTAATCTAGATTTATATTCAATGTAAACCTTTGATTGTATTGATGCCTTTTGTTTTGGTTCCATCATTCAAACTAGTGTATTACAAAAAGGGGATGTGATGCTAAGAAAGTAGTAACTGCAAAGAAAAATTGTGTAGAAATGATGTTAATATATAGTTGATAAAGAGGTGCAGAGTAGAAGAAGAGTTGTAGAGTGTGAAACGTACATGTAAGTGCAATTGCAAATAGGTTCTAACATAGAATTGTCATTAAAACTATAATGTCTGCTATTGTAAATCTGAATGGTGGGTGCCATCAAATATTTGGGTAGGTGCTCAGATTAGGCAATGGATGCTCCCTTGTAGTAGTTTCTCATAAAACTAGGGGATTGGTGTCTCCATAGGGTTGGTTCCCTTAAAGAATTGTAACTAGACTTCAAAGCTTGTGAGGCTGTATTAGGATGGTAGCTCCTAGTAGTATTTCTCACCATGGTTTTTCCCAACCTTGTTTTTTCCACATAGATTTGGTGTTATGTGATGACTGCATGTGTTCCTTTTCTTTTGTTTATTCATTAAGGTGTTCTTTACACATGAACAATTCAAATAATTAATATTCTCTAAGTGTTGAGAGGTAAAAAAATTAATATCTATTGATTCACCCCCCTCTTAGCAGATCTCTATGCTCCAACACTCCTAGTAAGTTTACAAGTCACCTAGAAATTTTGAGTCAAGCATCCTAATATTTGTAGAAGATTATTGTAGTAATCAAGATCCATTTCATCATGTCCAAGGATTGATGCATCATGCATGTGGTTTAGAGCTAATATTGTGATGTATTGTTCAAGATCAATTCAAGTATTCAAAGGAATTATCTTTCATCAAGAATCATGATCAAGATCTACATCCATTGAGGCCACTTCATGCTTGTTTGTAGATCTACAAGGTTTCAAACAAGGTTTTATTTTTTCATATTATTTTTCATGTTTCATTTTTTTCATGCTTCATTTCTCATTAATGTTTGATTACCAAAATGGGGTTTGACCAAAGGAAAACCCCTATTCCCTAACACAACAACATTTTTTCCCTCTTCATGTGTGATTGCAGATCTAGGTGATTTGGATCTTGGAGATCATTTCAAGAAAAAGTTACATTTTACACCCTCCTTTCAAGGAGAGAACAAAATCTCACAATCTAAAGAGTCTTGTGTAAGTATGACACCTTGTACAAAGCATGATATATCTTTGTCACAAAATAAAGAAACATCTTCTAATAATGATCAAGAGATTATCTTATTGAGACTCCTCCAAGATCATTTGATATCCCTCCCTCAAAAAACACAAAAGAAATGGTACAAGAGTTCATTTTGGGCATATCATAGAATTCATGGTCATTCTACCAATGAATGCAAGGCTTTAAGTGATAAAATTATAAATCTTAAGGATTGTGGTGCTCTTGCTTGTGTTGAAGCACCTAGTTCCTATAATTGTTACTAATTTCCAAGTTTTATATAAATCACCTTGGCTCATGCTTGTCTTGCACTAAGTGGCAGAAAGGGGTTAGGTAGCCTTATCCTCATATGGAACTTGTTGTTGTCTCTTTCGGCTAATTGACCAACTTCCATGTATATATAAGAGAATGTTTGGGATGTGGATGGCATGTATTAATTTGGCTTGCATGTGACATACTTTTGTTTCAATTTTTAGCATTATATTTTGGGGCCAACCCATTATGCATGTTGTAGTTTAATTCATTAACATATGACTTGGCATAGTGCTTTTCAAATAAGCTCTCATGTCTTCTACATTGGATACTTTAAAGAAGATTTCTCACAAAAATGGTGTTAGCAATCACTTTAAGATGGGGGCATACATTGAAATTATCTTTCGACATTTCTCATGTTCATTGTGTGATTTTATTTCTTCTTTTCATGTGTCCTTTTCTTGGTGGTGTCATTGGGTTTCATTTCCTCCAATACCATGACATTTCTCTTATTTTTCCTCTCTTGGAGACATTAGGAATGATGTTCCCTAAGAAGAGACCTTACATGAGTTAAGCAAAGTCCCTTTGAACCAACATTTACTTGCATGTTGTTCATAAGCTTGAAGTTTCATTTTGTGGCACCTTATTGAAGTTATTGGACATATGACTTTGGTATGGTTAGTACATATTAGATCTGACCTTAGGCATGAATTTATGATATCCACTTGCTTATGTGTGTGAACACATACTGACCACATTCATATGTGCCTCTAGGGGCTCACCTAGTGGATACCATGTATTACACTAGCCCATGTGAGCATGCATTTTGTTTGCATAGGGGACATTGTGTTCCACTTGTAAACTTTTTTTGGACAAACAACTAAGGCTTGATCTGTATTTTTTTGAAAAAATAGTTGAGGCTTGATCCACCCCTCTTTTTTTTTTCTTTCTTCCCTATGTATTTGACATTGTATGTTTGTGTATCTTGATGCTACATATCATACACCTTGTGTGTTTCCCTTGGCACTTATGTTGTTTTGATGTAGGATCTTAGATTATAGGGTCTTGGCCACCTCCTTGATCTTTGTCATCCTATACCATCTGCATTGGTACACTTCGACCCCTCTTGTTGCAAATTTGTCTACTTTAGTGTGAGTATGATACAAGGTCATCCTCTCACTAAAGTAGGGGCTAAATGTAGTGTCTGTAAATGTATCCCTTTATATTTTCACATTTTTTTGGGCCCTCCTTGTTAAAATTAGGTTTATTTATGTCTTAATTGGTTCTATTTTGCATGGACAAGCCTCATTTAATGCATTTTTTTGAGGATAATCTTGACACTTAACAAATGAAAAATAATAATTCAATGATTTTGGTTATGTATTCTAGATCTAGGGATCTAGGACTCATATGCCACCTTGGGTGTATGGGTCTCACCTAGGTCTCAGGACCTAATTATAAATGTTGCATTAAGCTTAACACTTATTGGAGTTTGTGTCCTTGGTTTAAGCCACTGGGACTCATATGCCCAAGTTGGCGTATGAGGCCCACTTTAACTAAGACCTATTTTAAATCAAATTCTTGGTAGGATTTTATTGTTCTAGATCTGATGCCAGTTTGTAGTGTTGTAATTATGCAAAATTAGGCATAAACAAATATAAATAAAAAGTCATTTCGCATAATTTCTCCTAGCAAGTTTACAAGTCAAATAGAAATTTTGATTCAAGCATCCTAAGATTTCACAAGAAAATTATAGAGTAGTCAAGAGCATTAAAGAAGGCATTAAAGGGTAGATTTGTAAAAGATTATTGCAGCAATCAAGATCCATTTTATCTTGTCAAAGGCTTGATGCATCATGAATGTGGTTTTGAGCTAATTTTGTGATGTATTTTTCAAAGTCTATTCAATTATTCAAAGGAATCATCTTTCATCAAGAATCATGATCAAGATCTACATCCATTAAGGCCACTTCATGCTTGTTTGTAGATCTACAAGGTTTCAAACAAGGTTCTACTATTTCATCTTATGTTTCATATTTCATTTCATTCATGCTTTATTTCTCATTAAGGTTTGATTACCAAAATAGGTTTTGACCAAGGAAAACCCACATTCCCTAAAAAAGTTACATTTTCCCCCTCTCTTTGTATGTTGTGGGTTAATAGGTTGAAGAAAAAGTGGAATTGAAGCCTTCAAATGTACCAAAATTGCATTTAAGTTGCAAAGTTGTCATAAGAAGTTGTCAAGGCTCATAGAAACTCAGATCTGGAGTAAGATATTCAACTTATTTACATGAAACCAATGGGAAATTACTTATTTAATTCATATTCAAAGGCTCACAAAGTTTCAGTTCAAAATTATTCTCCTAGGAAATTTTTCACTTTTTTAGGACACTTTGTGACAATGTGGGACTCATACGCCTAACCTGTCATATTAGTCCTAATTACACCTTTTATCAGTTTTTTATAGGTCTTGATTTGTTAGTAGAAGATTCTGGATTCTACATGAATTCATATAGTAGGACTAAATCACCCCACCTAGTGTATGAGTCCCAGTGCACTTAAAAAAGAAAATTTTTATAGTTTCAAATCTTGCTTGGAATCCATCGGTTTACCATGCAATTTATGTCTGATTTATGTTTCTCATTTTGATTTCATGTCTTTAAGTTTCTAGGGTTTAGTGCATTAGAGTTTCCATTTCTCCTCTGAAGCTTCATTTTAATGGTGAACCCCTGTTTAATCACACCCAACGAAACCACCCCCAATTCCTTCCCTCAATTGAGTCACTTGGTTTAGAAATCTTGGTTTCCTAATGAACTAAGAGTAGAATATTTCTGCTTAGTTCCATCTACTAAAAGGTGCAACCCTATTTCCTTTGGTTCAGTTACAAAGTGGTTTGTTAAACAACTAGCAGTCTTCCCAAAAATGGATACAACTACTATTACCCATCTTCCACTTAAGGCCCAACAAGATCAGACTATGGGTTTTAAGGATTTTAATCCAAATCTTAGAGCCTACGGGGAAACCCATTTCAAAGAGTACACTATAAAGCCTTGAATGGTTGTGATATTTTGCACTTATAATTTTGCACCAATCCTTATTTTTTTGAATAAGGTCCCAAAAAACCTTCACCATCAGATATTTATTTAGGTGGATGATTTTATTGATACCCAAACCTCCCTAAACTTTTGGAAGGAAAAGTTTATCCCATCTTAAAAATCCATTTTTTTCTTTTCATTCATACTAGACCATAAAAAATTCCTCTAAATTTTCTCCAACTTATCCATAATATAGACCTGTATTTTAAAGATAGTTAGAAAGTACATAGGGATTCCATGAAGGGAGACAACTAGAATTTTTAGCATACTAGCATTACTCAAAAAATTTCCCCTACAACTAGCAAAACTTTTTGCATATGCTCCAAATAGAATTCCAAAAAGAGGGGGGATGTCTTTAATAGTAAGGGGAAGCCCTAGGTAAATTCCTTGAATACTAGCACACTAATAGCCTAAAATTTCCTAAAATTTCCTCTTCAACACTGAATCAGAGTTGAAAAAGTAGATCTTACTTTTATCATAATTAATACATTGACTTGAGGCCACCGCATAGTTAGACAAACAATTTTTATAGAAGTTAGCCTCAACTATAGAGGCAGCACCAAAGAGGGTGGTGTCATCCACAAATTTATATAGAGCAGAAGGAGGGAGGGAAGAAGCCAACCCAACTCCCTTTATATTACCATTCTCAATTACCTTTAGGATATTCCTCCCTAAGACCTCTGAAACCAAGATAAACAAGGGGATAGGGGTCCCCTTGAGGAATACCCCTACCAATACCAAAGAATCCCCATGAATTACCATTAACTAGAATTGAGTATTTCACAATAGTAACACATTCCCTAATCATTTTGATAACATTATGGAGTCCAACCTTTCTTAACACTTTAAACCTGAAGTCCCAATCCACCCTGTCATAAGCCTTTGATATGTTTGTGCCATAGAAAAATGGACCCTCTTCTTGACATGGGATTAATTCACAATAATTAGACTTAATGAGGTCTTAATCTAGGGTTTTCAGGCATTTTATGCGCCCACACTAGGTCTTGGACCCTTGCAAATCAAATAATATGCTTTTAATGATGTCTTGTAAAGGTGTTGTAAAGTGTTGTAAGATGCTTTCACGCTTTTCTAGACTTAATGAATCCATTTCTTCCTAATTCAACATTATAAAATGTATTTAATAACATTACCACATGAGTTTAGAAGGCTTGTAAAGTAAACTTAATGCTAAACTAGTGTTGTAATGTGTCCCACACATTCACATTGGTTCTTGTGCCCTCCTAGGCTATGTGGACCTCATTTTAGTGCTGTAAAGTGTGTTTAATCACACTTTCACATTGATTTATGTGTCCCAAGCCCTATTTGACATTCATATAATCACTAATAGTCCCATATTAACCCATATTGTGCATCTCTAGGCTTAAATTGATCAAATACCTAACAACATTGCATTTGAGACCTTATTTCCTCATTCCTTGGCATCTGAGCTATCAAAATAGCCCCTGTGGGACCCATTCGCCATGCATGGAGAATTAGTCCCATCTAGGTGGGACCCATTCAACGTGTGTGGTGAATGAGTTCCATTTGGCTCAATTTTGACCTTTGAGCAAGAAAAAAAGTGAAATTTGAGTTTAATTTTGTTTCATGTCGACCTGTGATGAGGTATTAATGGGTAAAATAGGTGAATTTCCTATAAAATAACCTCTCTAAACTAATTTTTACACCCCACTAACTCAATTCACATCCATTATTTATTATTCATCCACCAATCTTCAATTTCAAGTCAAGCAACCTAGGGTTTCATGATTACAAGTCATTAAGAAAGCTTTGAAAAGACATTCAAGGGTTGAACCTTCATGTTTTGCTATAGAATTTAAAGATCTATCATCATGGAAAGGTAATATATTCCATTGTTTCATGGTTCATTCCATTCTTTCATCATTTTGGTTTAATTACCTAAATGGGGTTTGACCAAGGAAAACCCCCATGCCCTAACAATCAACATTTCTTCTTCTCTTCTTGTGTGTTTGTAGATTTAGACATCTTGGAGGCTTAGGAATTATTAAAGATTGTATTTCAAAGTTATTCATATCATCTCTTCATTGAACAAGGAAAAATATCAACAAAAAGTCACTTTCAAACCGAATATGATAGTTTTAGAAGTGGACACTTGTAGGAAGCAGAAGTGTAGATCTAGCTACACAGAATCAACTCCAAATTTTCCTGATTCTTGTATGTGGAAAAATTCACCACCCATGGTGAAATATTCCCTCTTGTAGGCTTGAAAAGTGATTTTTTCAAAATTTAGCTCCTGGCAATCAAAAACCTATTTCCAACACTTTTCATCATAAGCAGGACTAATTCACCATGCATGGCGAATCAATCCCAGTGGTCATTAAAAGTGATTTCTAGGACATTCCAGAACCCTCTAGTAATTACAATCTGCCTCCAGGTGTACTTTGATTAATAACATCAATTTTTGTTATCATTTGTTTAAGTTTCTTGTTCAGTTTTGCAATCAACACTTTGTTTTCAAACATCAATTGCTTCCTAGGTTCAGTATTCATAATAAATCAATTAATTAGCTTAGGTATACTCATTTTATCTCATTCATCCTTAATAACATCGCACACATCTTAATTTTAATGAACCCTTAGCATTTTTGGTCCTATCTCTCTCCTTTTAGGTGAAAAACCCTAGAAGAGCAAGAGAAGTACATAGGAACCCAAAAATCTACAATTCATTTTGGTGAACTTGCTTTTTGAATGATTTCTTGTCTAATTTGGAGTACTTTCATTATCATAGATCTAGCTTACATTAGGGTTTTCATGATTCATTTGCATGCTAGGTGTTAAATTTTGCATTCATAAAAAGTGCATAATAGGTTACACTGTTGCATCTTTAATCACTGAAAAGTTCTAAAAATTTTCATTTTTCACTTAGGTCTACATCATAGCACTCAGAAAGCATCATAATCAGTCAAAAAAAATTGAAAATTTTGAACAAAGTCCATGCTAGGACTCATTTGCCACCCTGGTCGAATCAGTCCCTTCTGACCCCTGAAACAACATTTTACAAAACTTAGAAACTTATTTTTCAGCTTTTGTTTGGTGCCTTAACCTACATATATCGGTTAGTTGCATTTTTGTAGCATGCATTTTGTTAAATCTCGCTTCAATTAACTCATTTCATGCATTGTTTATTTTCACTTTTGCATTCACAACATTTCATTTTCAGATTGTTGCATTGTGTAAACATAAAATTAGCTTACTTAAACACTAAAAAAATTCATTTCCTTTTAAATCATTGCATTGTACTTTCTTTCTCTTTTCATCATAGCATATTTTCTTTCAAAAGATGTGTCTTTTATTTTGTCAATAGTGGATTGTATAAGTATAAAATTCCCTCTTATGAGTTCACTTTTTAATGCCACAATGAGGACTTTAAGAAAAATGATCAAAACATTGATCCAATCCTTAATCTTGCATTGCCCATTGGTGCGAATGGTAATGTAGACAATCATAGCAATCATACTTGTCCTTCTCTCGATACCTCTCCTATTAGTGATGAAGGTATCTTGGTGCAAGAAGTTACAAGCATTGCAAGTCCTGATTGCCCATTTTCTTATTCCTCTTTGGATAATGTTAGCAAACAAGACAATGAAAACATAGAAACATTCTTGAATACCACCTCACCTAATCCCCATAACCATGACAATCAAACTTTTCCATCTCCTAATATCCCTCCTTGATGTTGAGAGGATAGGTTAGTATTAGAAGACATCCCTATTAAGAGTCATGAGAATCTTAACCCTCCCTTCCCTAATGCTCCTCCCATTTGGGATAATTTATTTGAAAACCATAGCGATCCTTTTCTTGATGCCTCCCTCACTTGTGAGGAAGCTACTTTACACACTCCAAACTTGGATGAACATATTACAAGCTCTCCTAGTCGGGTAGATAGCATAGCACAAGAGAATGAGAATTTAATGAAAATCGACATTCAACTAATACCTTCTCCTAATCACCCCCCTCTTGACACTACCATCCATGATCATTCCCTTATTAGCAATGAAGTCATTTTGGAGGAACCTATCCCTACTTGTCAAGAATATGTGGCTTGTTGTTCTTCTAAATGCTCTCCTTCTAGGGAGAATATCATGGTGCTAGAAAACAACAACAATAACCATGTCTCTTCCTTAGAAAATGTTCCTGCTTTTGAAATTTGTTGTGTTTGAGTTTCCCCCTAGTCGGAAAAAAGAAGAAAAAAACATGCCTGATATTCCTTTCAATTTGACTCTGATATGTTTCTGATTGAAAAATGCAGCTGATATTGATGATTCCCCCTCAGGAGATAAATCAATGTTGATGAAACAAATGTTGAGTTGATGATGAAATTCAGATGATGAGAGGGATGTTGTGATTTAACTCCCGATAATTGATTAAAAGATGCCCCAGTTTAAAAAATAAGGTCAGAGTTTGAGAAAAGGAGAAAAATAAAAATAACATGCCACAAAAACCCACCTTGTTTGACCTTTAAAAGGTAAAAGGGGTAGAAAGGGCAAGTCATTTTCACCTTTTGACTTTAGTGATTTTATGCTCTAATGCTGACTTAGCGAGATGGATATTTTGTACCACCGACATAGATTTGAGCGGGCCCACTGATACCAGAGACCAGCCTCATATGGACTACCGACAAGTCGATTCAACCCTCTATTTGTTAAAAATTTGTGATTTGAATTGAATTTTGATGCATTTTAGTGTGGACCTAGGTTTGAACACTCTATTTTAGCACATATAGGAAATAGATTAGTGCTTTTGATGTTTCTTGTAGCGCATACCGGGTGTAGAATATTGCTTTGAGGAAATAGGTAGTTTATCACATTCGATAGGTGAAATAGCGCATATAGGATGCCTATAGGATATTCGGACTGTAGTGCATATAGGAAATAGAATAGTGCATATAGAGTTTTAGCGCATTTGCTGGATGAAATGGCGCATATGCTTAGGGGTTTTGTGCATCCAGGGAAGTAGCACATAGAGGAAATGAATTTAGTGCATTTAAGGCACAAAATGGCATGTAGGGGGATTTAGCACTTTTGGGGGGAACTTTAGCACATTTTGGGTTTTAGCACATAGAGGCCATAAATTAGCGCATCTAGGAAATTTAGGCAGAATGCACTATTTCATGAAAATGATGATGTATATTGCTTCTTTAGTCAATAGATAGATAAATTGTCTTGTCATCATGCTGATATGGATAAAAATGATAGAAAATCTAAAGAATAATTGATAACTTTGCTTCCCAAAAAGAAGAAAACAAAGAGTAGATAGCTGATAACTTTGTTTCCATTGAATGTAAAACAAAGAGTAGAATGATTGATGGATTGTCTAATAACTTTGCTTTAGAAAACAAAGAGTAGATGCTTGATATGACTTTTGATAAATTTGATTTCTATGATAGAAAAAAAATAGTAGATGATGTGATTCAAACATATTTGTATTCATGACTGAAGTACAAATAGGAAAATGATTTGATTGTTAATAAATTTGCTTTCTTGAAAAAAAACAAATAGTAAATGATGATAGAGTTGATTGAGTTGATATTCAGATAGATTGATTTAGCATTGATTTCATGATATGAGTCACTTAGATAGAACACTTGATATGAGACACTGATATGGGTCACTTGATACAGTTCACTAAAATGGGTCACTTGATATGGGTCACTGATATGGGTCACTTGATATGGGTCACTGATAGATAGATATGAGTCTAATTGATTTGTATGATGTGAAGTAGATAGATCACATTGATATGAGTCTAATTGATTGTCCTTGTGATGACCAAAAATAGGAGGTTTTCAAAAACCTCTAGATCAAAGAGCACTTCCTTGTAGGTTGGGATCGGATACGAGATCTTACACTAGCAGATGTATAGTTGATAGTGGGATGTGAGTTGGGACCTTTATTGTCTATGCCACCAATTTGGGTCAATAGGGGACTATTGACCACACTAGCAGAGAGGTGGCATTTAGTGCATAACACCTTTCATTTGTCGATGGGTGAGATGACCATGACCCCTGAGGACATATACAGGATTTTGAGGATTCCAGTGGTAGGTTCTCTTGTGGTTTATGACCAAAAGGAGCTAGGTGGTAAACATGCACTCATGACGGTGTTTGGGGATGCTCAGATAGTAGGGTACTGGGTGTCATGGGTATATTTTAGGGGATATCTAGCCTCACCTACCATTTTGGGTGTATTAATTGGAGGCTTCCTTTGTTCGGACCGCCAGTCAAAGGGATTATTAGTTGGATGGGGGAGGATCCTTGAGCTGATGATAGGTCAGCAACGAAGATATGCCTGGGGGAGTTGCATGTTAGCTCATTTATATCATGACTTGCATTAGGTAGTAGACAGAGGATCATCTAGTTTGTCTTGTGGTGTTACCCTACTCCAGATCTAGGCATGGGAGCATATTGCTATTACGAGACCACTCTGTCCTAGAGCTAGGCCAGCAGGTAGACCATATGTATATGCATATTATAGTGCACTTGTCTAGCCCAAGCT
The DNA here is from genome assembly GCA_007258455.2 of Sequoia sempervirens. Classification (NCBI taxonomy): domain Eukaryota; kingdom Viridiplantae; phylum Streptophyta; class Pinopsida; order Cupressales; family Cupressaceae; genus Sequoia; species Sequoia sempervirens. The sequence continues at coordinate 459,826,399 of VDFB02000003.1, forward strand.
TGGCAAGTTGGAGTACTGGCGACAGATTCTTGATGACATAGATTTAGTGATATGGAGGCCATACATGGATTGTGAGGTGTGGGATACTGATCATCTGTAGATGTCATTTGTATGTATGCCCTGGTATTTGATAGGGTAGGCCTCGTTCATTATAGAGAGATTTTTGGCATTACAAGTGCAGAGACAATATTGCTATACATAGGGGATGCCTTAGGGTGTTGCGCATGATGGGCGGTACAAGGATGATACTGGATGGGTGCTAGAAAATGTGTGATGAATTTTAAGTGTATCAAGTGTAGATTAAAAACAATAAATCAAACACACCAATAAGACATTATATCAAAAAAGAAGATCAAATAAAAGGAATGCAAACTCAGTCTTCTATCCTTGATGTCATCCTATCATCCTCTATCTCCAGTTTTTTTGTTGATTCCAGCTTGCTCTTAGATTGTATGCTAGGCTCAACGAATAGTCTTCTTAAAGAACGAGATTAAAGATGAATGCATGCTATGCTAAGATATGATTAACATTCTTAAACTAAACATGATTTCTAGAATTTAAAATTATGAAATTATGAATGCTAAAGCTGATAATGACAATGCTAAAATGCTAATCACCTGTCTCTAATGCATGTGTATGTATGTCTAACCAATGCTTGGATTTGCAGGGGTATTTATAGAGTTTTCAAAAGATTCTGATTGGATGATGTGATCAACGGTTGTGATAATCCTAGTAGATTAGACGGTCGAAGATAGAGAGGACTGGAGAGAAAAATAGAAGAAAAAAACAAAGTAGGATTTGTTTCCTCTTTCATGAGAGATGATAAAGATGAATTGTAAAAATCCTCTTTTTGTGAGATTGAGAAAATATTTTGAAGATAAATAATGAATTTATTAAATTCATTATTCATTTATTGGTGACATGGAAGATTTTTCTCAATTAAATAATCATTTAATTAAGATTTGAAGAATAATAAAAGATTTCATAATTAAATAAAATATTTAATTATGATTTGAAAAAATATGAAGGATATTAATTAAATAAAGATATTTAATTAACTTTTTAGAAAATGATATGTGGATGAAATTAATTAAATAAAATATTTAATTAATTAGAAGAAAGATTTGAATAGGAGAAAGGAAATATTTAAATTTAATTAAATCAAAAGACTTAATTAAATTCAAAAGGTGATAATTAATTAATATAAATAAAGGGTATTTATTTAATTAAATAAGTAGACATATGAATGTGAAATAATTAAATAAAGTGAATTTATTTGATTAAGGTGGAAGAATAAAGTGAATGAACAATATAATTAAATTAATTAAATTTAATCATATGTAGAGGACTTTAGAGAAATTAATTAAATATTTAATATTTAATTAAGTGTCAGGATTAATTATACATGACCAATATTATGCATATAGAGTAATCATGTATCTTCCTTAGATAAAATGGTGATTCTCAATTGCCCTTCCTTAGAGATACATCAAACCAAGACTGCTAAGGTTATGAATGCACACGTTTCCATTCGCTCCCCCTCCATCAATGAACCACATACATACCCTGTGGGACATCTAAAGCATCCCCTAATTCTTTACCCACCATCACACAAGAAAAAAACTCAAAAAAATCCTCAACTCATCCTCTACCCACCTAATAATAATGTATCATAGCAACCAAGTTATAATACCGTTTCTCATACATATAACACTCACAATAAACTGCAACCACCATAACCAACCCCAACCCCTTTACCTTTACTCAATCCATCTAGTGCTCCTTGTTACATCCCACACACAAAGGATTATGATCTTGTTGAACAATTAACGAATACTCCTGCAAAGATTTTCCTTTGGGGTTTACTTCAAAACTCACCAAATTACCACAACATTCCTCAAATAGCCTTAAAAAAAATTGTAGTTCCAACTATTACAACTCTAAATGATGTGGAAGCTTTAATTCATAGCACAAATCTTGACATTACTTTTCGTCAATGCAAGCTCCCTCCTTTAGAGTTGTGAAACAAAAATGAAGCTTTCATGATCCTCACTCAATACAAAACAATAGGCATAAAGAGAACTCTTATAGACAATGGTTATTCCCTTAATGTGTGTAGTATGATTCTTTTGGATAGGCTTGGCATTCATAGATCCACCATTTGACCTGATTCTCTATCCATTAAGGGATTTGACAATGTTGCAAAGAAACCGCTTGGGGTAATCATTATGCCTCTTAAAGTTGGAGTGGCCACCATAAATACACCAATCCATGTCATTCCTTAGGAAGTTTCATGTAATATTATCTTAGGATGACAGTGGATTCATGCCATGAATGGTGTGCCCTCCACTCTTCACCGCAAAATGAAATACATTTACAAAAGTAAATTATACACCCTTGACGCTAACCTGAACCTTATAGTGCCTTACACCTTGACAACACCAAAGAGAACCCCTTGAACACATTAACATATACAACACAATTGGAGCCTATAGAACAAAATTACAACAACATTAAACATCACACAACATTATTGGAAGACACTTGGGGTTCCTTGGATTTTGAGCATGACTCCATGGGTGAATACAAAATCATCCACAAAGCTTCAAAAAAGGGAAAAGACACAACGATCATGTCAACACCAACTTTGGATGACTTTCAAAAGTATCCACCTCAACCACTTTAGACAAAGAAGCAAACTACACCACAACCTTTGTTGAACACAATAATGAACAACCACCCAATCCAAAAACCATGGAAAAGATTTAATGAAAAGGTTATGAGCTTATGAAACAACATGGATATAGTGGAAAAATATGTGGTGCTTGAGAACAAGGTATTTGCAACCCTATTGACCCTCTCACACAACAAACAACTCATGGTCTCGGTTATTGTCCTATAATCAAGATCACCAAACCTCCACCCACCATCAACAATATCACACAACACCTTACTAAACCATCCTTAACATATAGTGCTCTTGAACATCATCCTTCATCAAACATGCAACACACAATTACATTTTCGCTTAAAGTCAATGTCATCTTGCAAAATTTTCATGATTCAAATTTGTTAGATTTTATCCCTTCCTATAATGGGATGAATAAAATCTCGCAATCTAGAGACACTAGTGTACGTATGACATCCACTACTAAGCAAGATGTATCTTTGAAACAAACTGCAAGACCACCTTCTCCTTTGGATCAAAAGGGTATCTTTTTGAGACTCCCCCAAGATCACTTGATCGTCCTCCCTCCCAAAACTAAAAAAAAATGCTCTTCCAAGACTTCATTCTATGCATATCATAGATTTCATGGTCATGCCACTAATGAATGTCATGCTTTGAGTTGTAAAATCCAACACTTTCAGGAGTTTGGTATGCTTCCCTATGTGGGGGCATCTAATTCCTCTAATTTCTATTGATTTTCACTCTAGCATGCATCTCATCAATCCTTTCAACTCACCTTTGTCCTACTCTAAGTGGGGGCATGAGGTTTGATAGCCTTATCCTCATATGTCACTTGTTGTTGCCTCCTTTGGCTAGTCATTAACTTTTTATGAATACATAAGAGCAATCTTGGGATATGCACAACATGCCTTAAGTTGGCTCACACATGACATACTCCTCTCTTTCATAATGTAGCTTATCGGAAACATATGACTTGGCATAGGGAATTTCGAGTAGGCTCTCATGTCTTCCTCTTTCTCTTCTACTTTAAAGAAATTGCTCATAGTACGGGTACTCGTAACCACTTTAAAGTGGGGGCCATACATCACCACTCACATTTCATTATGTGATTTATTTCTTCTTGTGATGCATCCTTTTCTTGGTGGAGTCATTAGGCTTGATTCCCTCCAAGAGCATGATACTTATTTTGAAACATCCTCTCTTGGAGACATTAAGCACAATATCCCATAAGATGAGACCTTGCACGAACAAAACAAAATCCCTTTGAAAAATTCTTACACTATTTTGTAGTAACAATGTCTATGAGTGTCAATCATAAAAGTTTTGCTTACTTCATAGAGCTCAAACCATCATTTTCCTTTGTGGCACCTTATTAAAGTTATCGGGAGGTATGACTTTTATATGGTTGAGTGGGAAGCCCACCTAGTAGCTTGACTTTTCTCCATAGCCACCTATGTGATTGTGAGTGCATACCAACTAGCATATGTATTTCACCTTTTGAGCTTTCTCACCTCATGGAAAACTAGTTCTATGGCCCCAGAGTGAGTATGTTGTGGCCTTCTCACCCCGCAGATGACCTAAAGTTTTGTGGCCCCAAAGTGAGTACATATTTTCTTCTTTTCCAATTCTTTACATTGCATGATTTTGTATCTTTGGGGCTTGACCTACATGTGTATCTCTCTAGAATGTCTACTTTAGTGTGAATTTGAAGCAAGTTCATCCTCTCACTAAAGTGGTGGCTAAATGTGCCATAGAAAAAAGGACCCTTTCCTTGACCTGGGATTAATTCATGATAATTGAACTTAATGAGGTCTTAATCTAGTGTTTTGAGGCATTTTATGTGCCCACACCATGTCTTGGACCCTTGCAAATCAAATAATATGCTTTTAATGACGTCTTTTAAAGGCATTGTAAGATTCTTTCATGATTTTCTAGACTTAATGAACCCATTTCTTCCTAATTTAACATTATTAAATGTATTTAATAACATTATCACATCAATTTAGAAGGCTTGTAAAGTAAACTTAATGTTAAACTAGTGTTGTAATGTGTCCCACACATTCACATTGGTTCTTCTTCCCTCCTAGGCTATGTGGACCTCATTTTAGTGTTGTAAAGTGTATTTAATCACACTTTCACATTGATTTATGTGTCCCAAGCCCTATTTGGCATTCACATCATCACTAATAGTCCCATATTAACCCATATTGTGCATCTTGAGGCTTAAATTGATCAAATACCCGACAAGGTTACATTTTAGACATTATTTCCTCATTCCTTAGCATCTGAGCTATCAAAATAGCCCATGTTTGACCCATTCACCATGCATAGTGAATCAATCCCATCCAGGTGGGACCCATTCGCCATGTGTGGCGAATGAGTCCCATTTGGCTCAATTTTGACCTTTGAGCAAGAAAACAAGTGAAATTTGAGTTTAATTTTGCTTCATGTCAACTTATGATGAGGTATTATCAAGTAAATTAGGTGAATTTCCTACAAAAGCACCACTCTAAACTCATTTTTACACCCCACTAACTCAATTAACATCCATTCTTCATTATTCATGAGCCAATCTTCCATTTCAAGTCAAGAAACCTAGAGTTTCATGATTACAAGTTATTAATAAAGCTTCTAAAAGACATTCAAGGGTTGAACCTTCATTTTTTGTTGCATACTTTCAAGATCTATCATCATGGAAAGGTAATCTATTCCATTCTTGCATTCTTCATTCCATTCTTTCATCATTGTGGTTTAATTGTACCTAAACTGGGTTTGACCAAGGCAAACCCCCATGTCCTAACATTCAACATTTCTTCTTCACTTCTTGTGTGTTTAGAGATTTATACATCTTGGAGGCTTAGGAATCATTAAATATTGAATTTAAAGTTATTCATGTCATATCTTCATTGAACAAGGAAAAATATCAACAAAAAGTCACTTTTAGACCTGAATCTGATAGTTTTAGAAGCGGACACCTATAGGAAACAAAAGTGTAGATCTAGTTACACAAAATCAACTTCATTTTTTTTTTATTCCTATAGGTGGAATAATTCACTACCCATGGTGAATGAGTCGCTCCTGTGGGCTTGAAAAGTGATTTTTTTCATAATTTAGCTCACGACAGTCAAAAACTTGTTTCTAGGACTTTTGATCATAAGTAGGACTGATTCACCATGCATGGAGAATCAGTCCTAGTGGTCATTGAAAGTGAATTCTTGGACATTCCAGAACCCTCTAGTAACAAAAATCTACCTCCAGGTGCACTCTAATTAATCGCATCAATTTATGTTATCATTTTCTTAAGTTTCCAGTTCACTTTTGCAATCAACACTATGTTTTCAAACATCAATTGCTTCTTAGGTTTTGTATTCATAATCAATAAATTACTTATCTTAGTTATACTTAGATTATCTCATTCAACCTTAATAACATCACTCACATCTTAATTTGAATGAACCCTTCACATTTTTGGTCCTATCTCTCTCCTTTTAGGTGAAAAACCCTAGAAGAGTAAGAGAAGTACATAGGAACCCAAAAAACTATGGTTCAATTTCAAGTTTGAGAATTATACTAGGAAGGAGCCTTCTTTCGTAGAATGCATAATCTCATGGGATTAAATGGTCACATCAAGAATTTTACACCTGAGGATAAACCCCTTTTGGTTTACATTAATCAACTTTCCCAATAGGGGTTTAATCCTATTAACTAGAACTTTGGAAAATATCTTGTACATCATATTGTATTAATTAATAGGTTTGAAATAAAAAATAATAGTAGGATCCTAAAATTTATGTATGAGAGAAATGAATGAATTATTTAGTTTCTTTTAAGGATTTTACTAGTGCAAAAGAAATCCTTGGTCACCTGAACAATATCAAGAACCACAATGTCCTATAATTCTTGAAAGAACATCAAAAGGAAACCATTAGGACTCAAAGCTTTATAAGGTCCCATAGAAAAGTTAGCAAGCCTATCTTCATCTTCAAAAATGGGTACCATTATGTGTGCATTATCTTAAGGGGACAATGTAGTTGGTAAGTAGTTTAATAGCTAATCAACAAGCTCAGTGTTGCAAGGAGGGGACTAATCAAAGTAAGCCCTATTTAAATATTTTGCAGCCATTTCCCCAATAAGTGTATCATGAGCAGCCATTTAACCATCCTCAGTCATGAGGGTAGAGTTATTATTCATTTTCCTATGTATTACTATAGATTTGTGGAAGAAAGCATAGTTTTTGTCCCCATCTTTGTGTCATTGAACCCTTGATTTCTACTTCCACAAAATTTCCTCTCCCCATAAAATCTCCTTCCAGTCCTTCCATGGAAGTTCTTTAGTAAGATGAGAGTTAATAGACATATCTCCATTTACTATTTGGGCTTATAAATCTGAGTTTTATAGAGGGTAAGTGCACCAAGATGGTTCCCAAAAAGGTGGCTTACGTGGCCAATGTTTTTCTAAAATCAGGAAATACTGACCTTGGACGTGAAATTGATGATAGTTACACTCAAAATTTTGATATGGAACAAAAACAAGGATCGAAGTGCTCTGAGTATACTTTCTAAACTACTAATTTATTTTGAAAATGGTTGAGATTAAGGGGTTCAAAAGAGAAATGTACACAAATTGGTGTTGTTTTTCTCATAAAAACATAACATAGCAACTCTTGTATGACCCTAGCATGGTCAAATTTTTTGTAGTATTTTTAAAATTGCTACAGTCAGAAGTTAGCTAATAGTATGTAGTTGATGCGTGATTTTCTAATAATATTTTCAAGAATATTTTATTTTTTACTAATTTTCTAAGTGGAAACTTCTTGAAAAGTAGAATTTTCACCGTGCTCCCCCTACAAATTTTTGTAAAGTAATTAATTTTTTTTTAATTTGTAGAATGGAGTCTAGTTTCTAAAAATGTAATTTATTTGAAATTTTGATGAACAGTTAATTTAAAAACACCAAACACTGCTTTTTGGCAAAAAAGAGACATACAAACAAAAGAAATTATGGATGAAAGGCTTAAAATTGTCAAAAAGTGAAAACAAGTACACTGTTGGATAGCTAAGATAGAACCTAACATTACCCATGTGTTCAATTTTTTTGATATTGAACCACATGCAATCTTGATGGTGAGCATGAACTTGATTATGTGAAAAATTGTAGAATTTGAAAAAAAATGTCTCTAGTCATTAGGAATGCCCTCCAAGGCTTTGGGTCGGTATTCTAAGGAAATTACCAATCCTAAGGCTTGGGGATTCCCAAAGAAAGATATAACACAAGTGTGTTATAATGTGCTCATGTTATATCTTAGTTTTGACATGGTTTTTTGCTTCTACAAGAAACATGTCAACTAAGACATAACGTGAGTGCATTATAACATGCTCGCATTATGTCTTCCTTTATGCTAAATTCCACTCTATTGAATGTATATTGATATATTTGTATGTTTGTATGTACATGTATGCATACTTGTGTGTATGTATGTATGCTTGTATGTATCAATGCATGTATATTGTATGTATGTGTATATGTATGTAAGATTGTATCTACACATGTATGTATGTATGTATGCTTGTATGTATGTATTTATGTATGTCTTTAGAGGGAGGGAGAATTTTAAGAGAGAGAGAGATAGAGTTGTGTAGGTAGGGTGGGATGGGGAGAGGGAGAGAGAGAAAGAGAGAGATTTTGGAGAGAGGGAGAGGGGGTGGAAGTGAGATTTTAAGAGAGAGGGAGTGGGAGAGAAGGGGTCAGAGAGAGAGGGACTTAGCTAGGTAGGGTGGGAGGGAGATAAGGAGGGAGAGAGAGAGAGAGAGGAAGAGAGAGAGGGGGACAAAGAGAGA